>OZ026515.1:89242265-89842265 GCA_964019695.1 Loripinus fragilis
GTATTGACCACACATACACTATAGTAATTGCGTGTCTATTACTTAGCTTTTTGAAAGTTAAGCTTATTTATTTATTTATTTTTTTTATTTATTTTTTATTTATTTATTTATTTTTTTTTTATTTACATAGGTTTAAATAAACAGAAAAAATTAGCGTAAAATTGTAAATATTATCTTACCAATCAGTTTTAACATATGCTTTGGGAGTCTCAGTGAGACGGTTCTTTTGAGTACCCACAACATATGTTCTGGTTGAGAAATAAGAAAATTATTTTTTTGGTACGCACTCTTAAATGCTAAACTCCTGATTTATTTATTTATTCTATAAAGTTGCATTTGATCAGGGTATGCACTGTTTGCATAAAGAATAAAAAAGAAAAATACCACACAACTTAATACAAAATGGACTTGCCCTAATGCCAAGAGTGGGAAATTCTATTGACCTAAATTGGTTATGATCCTTCACTTGCTAGTGGCGATAATTTTGGTACAAATAGTTTGGATCCAGATCAGGCCCGAAAAAGCGTCGAACTGAACTGGATTCATACTGTTTGAGTGAGAAATTTTGACACTGTGTTGGTATTTCTGAAATGAAAGGCAAAAAAGATTTTGAAATATTGTTTCAAATGCCTATTTAAAAAGGAACCGATGGTATGCATTATTACCCAGCATGCAGAGAGTTAATTGACACATTGTTCTAATTGTATGGCTTCAATTTATTGCCAATTATATAATTAATGCTTAAATTGGCGACGCTTCGCGGAGTCTATTATTGGTGAAAAAACTGCGAAAATATGATCTAAAGAAGAGCCGACTTGTCAATTACTATTAATTACTGCTCAAACATTAGCTCATTTAAACTTTGTTCTTTGGTTTAAAGTTTGGCCATTACCATAATTTGCAACGAACATGGCATTAAATCTAAGACCGCGCCAGCGCATTGACTACCAAGTATTAAATTCGGGAGAAAACATCAAATTTAACAATTCATTGATAAAGTTCAATCCCGTGTATGAAGAAACATTCCTTGTTGAGAGACTGATCTGGAGAAGAAAAGACAAAGAAAGATGCGTAAGTATAGTCTCTCTCTCTCTCTCTCTCTCTCTCTCTCTCTCTCAATGTGAACAAGTCCGAGATATTGCGATCGCAATATGCTATCGGCCGACACAAGCGCCTTTTCACTATTCGCATGACTGCTTTTCCATCCCCTCCCCCACCCCCTCCCACAAGTCTGATATCATTGGTGCACGTTAGCAGGTTTGATGTTTAGCTGATCGAAACCCCGATGAAATGTAAAAACGTCTTAAACTCGTATTAATTTTAAGGCCATGTTCAAGTTTAACTGCATATAGTCTATATGCCAGACATGCCCAGCCTCCATTGAACTATTTATGGCCTAAGAAGACCTCATTCCATATAGTTTGCTCAATTAATAAATCAGGCCATTGTATAGATATAATTATTTCTTTATTTCTCCTATTTATCAAAATAGGATGCTATTTTAGATAACTATTCCAAGGTCTCCGTAATTTATATTATCCCTGTTTTAACTTATATTTAGCCTAGAGTTCTTGTTGAGGGGCATTGCAAACATTGCAGACCCAGATCAGACGCGACAGAACGTGGCCTCTGATCAGGGTCTCCGTGGTTTCTTATGTTTCTGTTCTGTTCTTATAAAATGTTCTATTAAAATCTGAATAAAAAAATATAAATACCACCATGCAACCCTTGGTTCAAAAAATGGACTGGTATAACTGATAAGAGTGGGAAAATCCATACGGCTAAAATCGGTAATTACCTGTATTTCTATTTCTTATAAATTATGAAAGTACGGCATACATTGGGTATTACCAATAAACAAAGATTAACAGAGGACCCCATACAGTGTGGCTGCGTGAGGGGGGTTTTATTGCATGCGTGCGTCTTCTGGTGATTATTTTTCCAAAACGAATGGACCCAGATCAGGCGCGACAAAATACGGAATTTTAAATGAATCCAAACAGATGGCGTATCTGAATATATTTTTTTTAAAAATTAAAATTAAATAAAAACCTAATCATTTTAAAATAATGCAAATGCTGCGCTCTCGTATGGTACATGTATTAACATATTTTCGCTTAATGAGTTTGATTGATTTGGATCTACACGGTTTTCACTGGAGTGTTTAATCTAGGTTCATTGAATATCTGGCTTTGGCTACGCTAGCATGGGTGTTCATCGGGGTCATCAACGCATGTGCGATAAGTTCCAACATGAGCATTTTATATTTCAGGGGCATTTGCCAGCGCAACAACATATATCTACAAATAATAACTAAACCTGTAGACGTTGGATCTTTAACCGCTTTAAACTACTAAAAATAATTCAATATTCCATACAGTAAAGTCAGGATGGCCAATTGAATATCTTGAGGGATTACAGTTTATAATATACCTCTTTCTATGAAGATCGATATTGTCATAGAAAACAGAGCAGACTCTGATAAAATGCCGCTTATACGGCATTTCATCTGGGTTCTCACTGTCAAAGTACTTCGTTGAATGCGTCACTTACGTTAACATGGGCGTTTATGAAGTGCGCGATCAGTACCAGCTTGTACAAGCATAAATAAAGCATGTGAACGTTGGATTTTAACCTTTAAGATCAATTGAATGGTCCATAAAGTTTGAATCAGTCCGGACGGTTCATTTCATATATTGAGGAATGTCATAAAAATATTATATTTCTTACTCTGAAGATCGAGTTTGTCGTAGAATACAGTGTTGATCCTGATGAAATGCCGCTTGTGTAGTATTTCCTCTGGGTCTTCTTCACTGTCTTTCATAGTCTGCGTTTACCTCAAAATGAACAAAATCTTTAATTGCGCTACAAATGCGTGTTATCAAAGGAATCGTTATTTTTGACGCGTCGCATCTGTAAAATTGGCGTTGCACTTTTTACGCCAGTTGATTATTTTGCGAACAAGGAGCAGTCTGACCCGGGTTCATTTTGTTTGCTTCTATGATAAAATAAGTCTGGGCTCACCCGTGATAAGTTAGTCCGGTGGCCCATATTGCATACAGTGTGGGTCCTGATCAGACAACTCCCTAAGGAGCAGTCATTTGAGTACATACGAAATAAGCAGACGACAACCAAATAAATATACTTATCTTATGCAAGACTGTCATAAGCATTGGTGGTAAGGGCCCTTTATCATGGTATGGTACATGTTAAATCAGGTCGCTGAAACGTGACATAATGTACGCCCTGCGGGGTCTGAGATCAGCCGATGCAGTCGATTGTAAGCTGTTGACCAGCGTTAATTAATAAAAGATGGTGAATGACATGCACATACTGATTTCTATCTTTGTGCGCACAGGGCGATCTGTGATTTTCTGAGCATTCTGTGAAACGAACTTTATTTTTTTCTTTCAGGGTTTTGAATATTTGGTAAAATGGAAAGACTATCGCCTTGAAGACTGTACATGGGAACCCGAGCACCATCTTCCCGAAAACGTGCTCGTGAACTACATTCCAACTGAAGTTGCTTCAAATAGACTTCAACAGTTCTCCGATACCTTTGAAAGGGCTATAAAGGCGCGCCTTAGATCAAGGAACCCAAAATTTGTTATTCCAGTTGAATATGATCTATTTAGACATGTGTTTGGAAATGACTGTTCACTTTTATGCAACTTAGATAGCTTCAGTAAGCTGCAACTCTCTGACCATTGGTTTTATGACCTTAAGAAAGATGGAACTGGTAGAAAAATCAAGTTTCCTATACGATTAACTGTTCGTTTGTGCCAGCGTAAAATTTACGTGAAAAGTGATGCAAAACTAGTATTGAAAGAAGTTGTTATTGAACGATGCACTGTATTCTCCTGTACCGAGGCGTGCGATGTTTCCGACTTATAAGACAATAGTGAAAAAAGTGTACATATGCTTTACAGGTTTCATGCTATCTATATTTAAATGAATGTTGTGTATCCTCATCATGGCCAGAGCACCACTAACCTCCATTGATTTAAATGACATAAGGCCTGAAACCACCCCTCTTAAAACAGCTCAAAGTACTTCATCAGGCATTGATAGTGTATATTTGACTTCGGATGCGCAAACACATACCTTACAAATAACAAATAAGTACTTGAGAATGATTTCAAAAGAAGGGTCGTTTAATGGTTCTCACATTGACGTAATTAACAAACAACTTAAATATGTTCAGCTTTTATCGTGTGAAAGGCTAGAAAACCGCCTTCTTAACGAAGTGTCGAGAACGACATCAAAATATAAGACAGTTAAGGGTGGTAACAATAAAATTAAGTTTGATGAAGCTGTAAAGAAAATAGCAGTATTTGAGGAAGAATTGAAGCAATGTCAACCCCTTTCTCCAATTACTCCTAGTACACCACATACCCCATCAAACACTCCTGCCACAAGGCCAACTACCCCCAATACTGATAGCCCTTCCCTGATAAATAGCGGCAATAGGGTTGATAATTCAAGTAGTAGACATAAGTCAAGATTAATCGGTAAGCTTGGCACGAATGCATCGAAAGCACTTGAATTTGTAGAAACCTATGGTGTCCTACCAAAGAAATTAATGTGCGAAACATTTGATGGTCATGATTGTTCCATATCTCTCGATGGCAGCGAGACCCCAAAACGAACAGGTTATGAAAATCTACTCTCTCCTGAGAAAAACAAAGTTAGGAAAATTTTACACGTTTGCGATAGTTCTTTCATATCAGATGCCGCTTACCATGAATTAGCAATGCAAACTAATGACTTGCCAAGTATGACTCGCGTCGTTTCTTGTCGTCAAGAAATAAACTCTCAGTATGACATAAAACGAACGCCTGGTATGCTACCTGGGTCCTTTCTCAGTCTTAAAGACCAATTAGTGAAATACATTAAGCAGCGTGATTTCAGTCAAGAGGAACTGCACACAATAAAAGTGAAAATTTCTGGGGATGGGGCGAAAGTGAGCAGAGTTTCTAACTTTATAGTCATGTCCTTCTCAATAGTTGACGACGGAACGTCTAGCCATTTGGACCAACAAGCACTTGCCATTGTTAACTGCGATGAAAATTATTTTAATTTACACATTTCTCTCCGTCCGCTGTTTGATGAAATAAATGAACTGAAAGCAGCGGGTCACATAATGGTAGGAGATACAAAATACTCTTTAGATCTTTTTGTAGGAGGCGATATGAAATTCATTCAAATTCTGTTAGGTTTGAACAGTAGCATTGCTACGTATGCATGTCCGTGGTGCAAGGTGGCTAAGGACCGTCGCGGTGACATATCTCTTCCTTGGGACTTTTACCATAGCGATGGGCAATTTCGTACAGTAGCCGAAATAAAGAGTTGCGCGAAAAGCTCAAAACCAGTATATGGGGTGAAGAATTATCCACTCCTAGATATTGAACCAGACCACTATATTCCGGATGAGTTGCATCTAATGATGCGAGTTATGGATGTCCTCCTAAGAAATTGTATCATGGACTCAAAGTCAAAAGATGATTATGGCAAAATTACTGGGCAGTCGACAGATAATGTCAATTTGCTTGTTAAAGCTGTTCAGTCATGTGGTGTCTGTTTTAAGACATGGCTTTCGAAAGCGGGTGAGCTAGAGTGGACGTCTCTATCCGGTAATGACTTAAAAAAGGTTTTAAAAAACTTGCCAGATAAATTGATTTTCTGCTTGCACGATGACACATCAGAATTAGTGATTAATCTTTGGAAAGAGTTCGAGTCCATTTACTCAATGATTACAATCAAACGCAATCAGCCAGGCGATGCAGATACAGTCTTCGCAGCAATTCATAGTTTCATGGCCCATTTCTTAGACATAGGAAAGAAAAAACGCGAAGGCTACCAACCAAACAATGTAACACCATATCTTCATACATTGCTATATCATGTCCCCTACTTTTTAAGTAAATACGGTAGTCTGTCTCAATTCACCGGTCAAGGGGTTGAAAAAACAAATGACATAATAAAACAAATACATCAATCGAAGTCAAACAAACTTGATGCGACAGCTGATGCCTTGTTGACCAGGAAAAGGCTCGAACTTGGGCACCAAACCAAAATATCAAGGGAAAAACGGAAATACACTAAAAGGGATGATCACTTCTGGGCTGTCCGCAAATCAAAGTTGACTGCAAACAAAAAAGCGCGAATAGAAGAGGAAATAAAACAAGCAGATCAGCTTTATAACCCGCAAGTAGCCATGTCCGATGACACACTTTTGGAAAATCTTAATGTTGAAGAGTTGAAAGAATTAATTTACAAGCGCACTGGGAAAAGGTCGCGGTTTAGAAACAAAGACAAATTACTTAAGTTTTTGAACGATTTGAACTAGTACCTCCTAAGATAAGGCCGCTTTGCTCTTAACTGAGTCGTAACTTTAAAGATCTTCTGCCTGATTGTATTTTAGCCCGTATAAACATAGCGTAGATTTTGTGGGACATGTGCACACAATGCAGACCCAGATCAGACGCCACAGAATGCAGGGTCTGGTCAGGGTCTGTACTGTTTGTTAGTGTGAAGAGTGGGAACTTAAATTGTGCTTAGATGGGTTAAATGAACTATGTCATGTACCGTCCTTCGATGTTGGAGGGCCCATTCTAAGGGTAGGGGTGTTCATAGTTCATAACTCTTTTATAAGTTTCTTCTTTATGAGTCAATAAGCTTTTGTCTTAGCATACAGTAAAGATCATGCTGAAAAGTCATATAATGCGGATTTCATCTGGGTCTTCAAAATGAAACACACCACTTAACAACCCTAAAACGGTAATGGACGGGTCCAATTTACAAGAGTGGGAAATTCGATTTGATTTAAATGGGTTAGATGAGCTATGTCATGTACCGTCCTTCGTTGTTGGAGGGCCCTTTCTAAGGGTAGGGATGTTCATAGTTCATAACTCTTTTATATATCTTATGCGTCGTTCTTTTATAATATTCAAGGTGTCAATATTAAAAGGACTTAAATTATTTAAATCTTAACAACATTGTTCCACTATCATCAAGGAGGCGGGGCCTCTATTATATGTCTTGATACAAATCTTTAATTAACGCTATATTCCTTCTTTGGTTTGATCCATTGTATTTATTGAGGGGTCACAGGCTATAATTTCCATATTTCTCTGAAGAAAGTTTTTTCTTCGCATACAGTGAAGACCACGCTGAAAAGTCATTTAATGCTGATTTCATCTGGGTCTTCACTGTTTGGTAACGTGCGCTTTTAGGTGTTACTAGTATACATATGGTTAGGTTAGTTACTCCTTCATATTGAATAATTATTTTGTTAAATTGGTATATTCTCATTCTGTATCCTTTAAAATGAGCATTTTCATCCGACATGAAAATGATAAAAATCATAGATATACGTTAACGGAAAAGAACATTTTAGAGTAACAATTCACAATTAAACGTACATGTATTTTCTTTTCGTTGCTAAGGTCATATTTATTTTTGTACCTTTAGTATTGCTAATTAATAATCATACTGCAGATATCAAATGTTTATTTGATCACTTGCGCCGAATGATGAATGCTCATTTTTAACGGACTTCGTGATTTAAAGAATTCTATTATTCACAGAAAGCATGACAAGAATATACATGATAACAATATTAATGCGCATACTAAGACACCAGCGCATTAAATTTCAAAATGAAAAGGCTGCCATGATGAGGATTACACAACGACCATTCCTCGTCCGTTTGGACGCACTGTAGCCATTTAGTGTCTCCACTGTGATAATTAAGCCAGTGCATGATATTTCCAACAATATGGTATGTGCAACGAGCAAAGCCTCAGATCAGCCTGCGCATACGCGCAGTCTGATCAGAGCCTTTGCTAGTCGCTTGAGTATTCTATGATTGTTAAGCTACTGACTGAACATCACTTGGAGCTTCTAAGCTTAAAACGAGGCTGCAGAGGCTCGTCCGAGTCTACACATGTTAAAATGCCACATTGTTGGAAATCTCTTGCACTGGCTCATATGTTTGGATTAACACTGCTATTTGTGGGTTTACATTGATTGTATTTGTTTGTTCACGCCGCGAGAAAACCTGACTTTGTTACCTGCGAACAACAAAGGCGCAGGGCAGAATACGCATCCGCGCAGTCTGATCTTCACCTTTATTTTTCGCTATTTCTTGACTTGCCATATGCAAAAATTCAGGATTGCTAACAAGCCTGGTTAGCTTCAGAGACTAGCTACAGCTAGTCTCTATAGCTAACCAGGCTTGTCTGAGCCTACCTGGTCGCAAATCCCAAAGGCAGGGTTTCTCTATCTGACGTATGATTAAGCTTCTGCATGAGTTTGGCTGTCTGCTGATTTTCTTAAAAATAAATGTTTAAGAAAAAGAGAATATATCTTTGACTAATTTGAACAGGTTTAGCGTCTCTTTTGTGGGACATAGGTGAACAGCACAGACCCAGATCAGAGGCTATAGAATCATTTATCCTAGCTTAGTACTGGTTCAACCCAGGAAGACTCGTCCCTATATAACTGAAAGATTGTTGATGGGACGCAAAGAATCAAATCAAACAAACAAGAGGCTATAGAATTCAGCGTTTAATCAGGGTCTTCACTGTTCACGCACAAAAGGTTCATCTAAAACTTAATTAAATTGAATATCCTGATCGATGATCAGACTGCACTCGTGGTGTAAACTTATCTACGCGTCTGTTAACCCTTAAAATGCATTTCAAAATGGCCTCTGCTGAAGTCGTCTGCTGCGAATAATTGCCTAACATTACTGACGAATTAAGTATAGAAGCAAACAGCGTGGACCCAGAACAGGAGCAGTCTGATCTGGGTCCACACTGTTTGCCAAAGAGGTGCAGACGAGAAAAGCAGACGACTGTTGTAGCGATTGGAGCATTAAGGGTTAATAGCATGCAAGAAAAAGATATTTTTTTCTTACGACGTTAATCAAATTTATTATTAAATGTATTAAAATTACATTAATAAAATTGAAGTTTGTTTCAATTTAAAGTTCAGCATACGCCGCTGAAGCACATTCTGGTCAGTATTCCATCCACACGAACAGAAACCCTTAATTGGCATACTATTCTAATGTAGTCTAAATAATTTCAATAAACTGTGAAAACCAGTCTAGTGGATAAAACGCCCGTAGCTATGGTTACTCCGTCGTCCGCTTAGAGATAAAATTAATACAGGTAATGTGAAATGCGGATTAAGATACGAACACGACAAACGGTCAGCTTGGAAAAGCAGATGTCCGTTAAAGTTCGACATGCTGATATTTTCATACATACGTAGGCTCGGGTCATTTTTTTTGGTTCGATATTTTGAAGCATCTACCCTTCACCCCCCCCCCCCCCCCCCCAAAAAAAAAAAAATCAGGAATTTCAAGCACCCCAAAAAGTATTTAAAATTTTAGCAACCCAAAAAATATCCCCATTCTGTACAATGACCTTAAGAAAAGACCATAAAATGCATAGAAATAATCCCTATTTAAAATATAGTCCAATTTTGTGATGACCCCCCAAAAATATCCACAAAATCTTCATACCCCAAAACATATTTGTTTTTCTGAAAACTCAAAAAATATTGAAATTCAAAATTTTGAACCAAAAAAATGACCCGAGCCTACGTATGTATGAAATATCAGAGTACCCCCGGGGGGTCCCTTGTTCCTCTTAAATAAATTGGCTTGCTCCCCTCCCCTGTTTCCCTGAAATAAATGCGCCTTCCCACTGTCCCCCCAAACCCTGGGAGGGCCTCCTTAATATGGGGAATGTGTAGTACTGTATAGGAAAATCTTCTATTCTCCATCTTCTTCTCGTGATTCTTCACGAAGAATGTACAATTGGTCAGCTATTCATGAGTGTGCATTACATTTCGAGGAGAGTAGATTGAAATATATTGAAGTCTTTATCCCACCACCAAGGCATGCGAAAGTACTGCAAATAGCCGTGTGTCAATTGGTGCTTGATGACGTACGTTGGTCCGGGTTTGCGCGATGACTACATGATGGTGGGGATATTCACACATGACATTTACACTATTGATACAAAATTTATTTGTGCAAGTTTGTGCGTATTTGTGTGAGTTACAGAACTTTTCTGTGCATTTTTGAATAAACCGTATAAGCAAAGCAATCGACTCTGAGGCGAATTTAATATACCAAGACACATTACTGATTATTCACTGACGCAACATCAAAATTAACACTCATTCATCAGGGCCTTTAGTTTGAGAAGTGACTCCCTAGCTCTCACCAGAAAAGCAACACCATTGATCATCCATAATTTCAGCAGAGGAAATCGCCGATTATCGGAGGGCGTTCCAATCCATATTAGTATGTGGTCTTTATAAATATCTCTGACAAAAGACCCCATAGGCCGGAGTGAAAGAAATCACAGGATTATGGATTTCAGACTCCTACAGCCCAGATGAGCGATGATCAGCTCTATGAGACCGACATCCATTGATCCGTGATTTCTTTCACTCCTGTTTAAGGGGATGAGGTTTTCTGTTAATAAACTGGTCTTACCTTTTATTCTTTTGTAAACTAGTAGGAGTTTATTGTCATGAGAGATTCCCATTTTAATTGTCCAAGAAACCCAGTCATACCCCCCCACCCCCCCCCCCCCCCCCCAGTTTAATAGTTGTATTTTCCTATTACAAATCTGGTAGCGCGCTTTTGCACGCTTTCGAATTGCCCCTGAAGTATCACAAACAGAACTTACCCACGTCAGGACTGAATGCACCAGTCCTTTGTAAGCTGCCTCATTTACGTCTTTCCGCCTAGGGAAACCAATTAGCAAAGATTCCGTTAGCCTTTGTGCAAATATTGTTATCATGTGTATGGTATTCAATCTCAAATCCTCTGTAATTGGTATACCTTAATAATTTTGTCAACATTTTGAAGACCTGTACCCTCTAAAGTATACACAGTCTTGATCGCTTTGATCCATTTCCTTGTCATTTGCACCATATTGCCTTTGGCGGCTGGAATTTCTTATCCCATTTCCTTGTGCAGCACCCTAGTCGCTCGGTGTCATTCTGCAGTTTCACTGTGTCCTCCTTTTTCATAATCTTGGAGTCAGAATAGACAAGTGGAAATTGGTTTCTCGACAACATTTATCCAGTTACCTCAGTATGTTTGTTGAGCTATTTTATTATCTGTATATTACCGGAAGTAAAAACAATACTTGCTCTTTTATTGCAGGAGTCATTAGTATAAGCATTTATGCTTGTTTTCAAATCCTGTTGATCTTTTCTCCGTTTACCATGCTATTGTATACTTGTAATTGAATTGAAGTTAATAAAATATTGTTTACACTAAGTGGAAATTGTGTTACCTCCCACAGGCAGGTCTATGCAGCTTCGCTTACTATGATGTTGTGTTGAGCAGATCATTAAACTAGCTGCCCAGAGTTGAATTTTATAATGGAGCATGTGTCTTTTTCATATGGGCCTCGTCGCGAGAAACCCTGATTTTGTTGCATGCGATTCATAGCTCATCTGAGTCTGAGATGGGCGCACATGGCAACCCAAAATCCCTTGGGAAACGGCATCCAGTACTTAGACCAATCTGGCCGAATGAAAATATTAGATGATTTTGCTTCAGATTCAACATAATTAGTATATCTCATTACAGGACTTTAGTTAATGGTGCGTAACGAAAATTCAATTTTCTTATTTCTCAACCAAAACATATGTTGTGGGTACTCAAAAGAAACGTCTCAATGAGACGGTTCTATTGAGCACCCAAAACATATATCAAGACTGATGGGTAAGAAAATATTTACAATTTTACGCTGAAAAGTTTTGTGTATCACCACTAACATATAGGCCTAATCATCAGCAGAAAACAGTGGCAATATGGCCTCCAGGAAACCAGAACGGGACTACAAAGACAGAATAGCAAAGCGACTATGTTATATACTGAGATATGGTGCCATTACAGAAGGACTCACAGTCCATGAAGGAGGTATGTCACGAAGGGGTATGTGAGAGGAGGGGGCTACTCTCATTTTTTTTCTTCATACGTGGGCTTGGACCCACATCTATACTGTTTGCCGCCAAAATATAACTGGAATATCAGGCGTACCAAAATAATTTTTGAAATTTTAACAACCCCAAAAATATCCAAATTCTGTACATTGACCCCAAATGCATAGAAATGACCCCTAAAATCAGTCCAGTTTTGTGATGACCCCCAAAAAATATCCACAAATCACCCCCCCCCCCCCCCCCCCGCAAAAAAAATCATTTTTTGAAAACCCTAAAATATCGAAATGCAATATTTTGAACCTCCAAAAACGGTCCGAGCATACTTATTATATAGTATATGTCAGAGTAACCCCCCTAGGATATGTCACCCTGCTGAATTTACCGTTTTGGTGTAAAGATAAATGGCACATTTTTCTTCCCTCATACTCGGTGTGAGATCCATTATGTTACATTCCACCCATTAAGTGCCTGTACAAGTGAGGCCCATTATATTACATTTCATTCCTAAAGTACACGCCCATTAAACGCCAGCTTGTATAGCAAGGTCATTCAGCCCCATCCCCCCCACCCCCCACCCCCCCCACCCCCAGTGAGCGGAAGTGACTGGACATTTGCGATAAAACGGTAAATAATGGCACTTGCGATGTTGTACATCGTAGGATCGGTCACTTGCTCTCAAAAGAAACAGGAGGTGCATCACCGCAACCATAGGCATGTTTGTTTTGTGTTTACTCTTACTCATGTAAGTACACCGATAATTATCCTGTGACTTGGTAATATTTAAACTGATATTTGTGATCGTTCTTTTAAGAAATACTGACTATGATCAGACTTTTATGTTTTGTTTCAATGTCTTCAATGAGGTCACTGTGTAAAATCGGACGACCAAAGTTCGACTGTACTACATTTTGAGTCATTTCAACACAAGTTAAAACACACCAAATAAACATTAAAATTGACGGTGCCTCGAGGTGCAGTACCAGACGTATAGTTTCTTACCAGACTTATAGTCTCAGGTCCAATATCACACCGTACAACCGACTGTTTTGACGACAGATTACCGTTTCGACCACAGATGCCGATAAATTTGGAAGTGAAATGGTAGATGAAGAGTTTTTGTTTGCTACCTATGGCGTTATGCTTTGCAGTTCATCTAAATATGCTATAACTATAATATGGTTGATTAGAGGAACGTATATGCATAATATATTTCAATAATGTTTAAGTGCAACTAGGACATTCTTCAATAATGATAGATAATTTCCACGCCAAGTCTGCCTACAAAAACAATACGTTTTTTTTTTTTCAAAGACAAAACAGAAATTCAGTACTGTCGTCGATGTTATCCTTTGAAATCTCTCATCTGTCGTCGACTAAATCTGTTGAAGAAGTGATCTGTCTGCTGAGACAACAATTTTTCAGACACCTGGTCTCTTCATGGGCGTGTAGTTCGGTTATTAAACGGAACTTTGCGGCCAAATTTTACATAATTACTGGTGAATAATTGTAATTTTAGTGTGACCAAGTGATTATAAAATATTTTGTTGCCTAGACGTTCAGCTGGAGCAGAAAGCTGTTTTGTAGGCAATTTCTGGAAACTCAGGTGTTGAAGAGCTGATAAAAAGCTTATTTGTGCGTGAAATAGGCTCAGATTGCTGCTGCAGTATCTCCAAACAGTTAACATCTTCTACATTACCAGAAGGGACCCACAGATTCGTTTGTTGAATTTAGCAAACAAAAACTCTTCATCTACCCATTCACTTCCAAATTTATCGGCATCTGTCGTCGAAACGGTAATATGTCGTCAAAACAGTCGGTTGTACGGCGTGAATATAGGATCTCAAGCCTACCAGTCTTGGTATCTCAGGGAGTGCAGTGGCTCAGTGGTAGAGTGCTTGATTCGATACCGAAGGGCCGTGGGTTCGAGCCTCACCCGCGTCACTGCGTTGTGTCCTTGAGCAAGACACATTCATCCTAGTTAAGTACTGGTTCAACCCAAACGAAACTGAAAGATTGTTGACTGGGACGTAAAGATTCAAATAAAAAAGTCTTGGTATTTGGTACTACATGTATTTTACAATCACTGTACATTAATGGTTGTTACCTTAAATAATGATACTTCAACATGAAAATTCCAAAGTTGAAATTATACATGATCATAAACGCCATTTTGCCAGGGGGAACTTACTGTCTTGTACGTTATGACGAAATGCTGACATTCCTTTACATACACAGTACTTGAAACAATAATTGTACGAGTCTTCCACTGGTAGCTGTTATCACAATGTCAAGGTTTGTAGTCCCACGTTGGGCGTTTTTCTGTTGTTGTTTTTTGTGTTTTTTTTGTTGTTGTCGTTTTGTTGTTTAAAGAGACTAAGTCTGCAACTATGAACATTTTTCGAAATTTTTTCTTTTCTTTTTGAATCATTTGTAAAAGCAGAATTAAGTTAAGTTTTCACAATAAACCTGTTCACTATAGCTGAAAACTGCATGGAAAAGTGAATTATTTTATAAAAACAGGTGTTTTTTCTCTTGTTGGCAATTATTTGCGTCCCTCCAATAATTATAGACTGTCAAGTTTTAACATAAATGCTGTTGTTTTGATACTATTACTTTGTAAAGATTTACAAAAGTGATAAAATGTATACCTGAATTTTAGGTTTTACTGTGTTCTCGAAAAATAGAAACATTATTTCAAAAATTAAAAGATCAAAAGTTACAGACTATGCAGCATTAACCATCCAAAATATTTATATAGCTGCTTTTCCCCAAATATATTTTAATGATTTTCTACTCTGAATGATTGATTTCATCTTACTTTGTTCAAGGTTATGTCGACATAAAGGAAGTAATGACAGTGGGTATGATGAGGCATCACACAGAGCAGGATGTTCTAGATGAAATAGACAAATCATTGTCGCTCAGGAAAACCAAGAGGTTTCACAGGAAAGATGAAAATGGAACAACTTTGATCAGAGCAAACTTTGGCAGACATTTTGAACAAGTAAGTTGTGTTTTCTTACATTATTTCAAGAATGCCTCCTTTACTACGAAATGGGCCTCGTAGTGAGAAAACCTGTCTTCGGGGTTTCTGACAAAGCCAGTACCAAACCAGTATCCTCAGCTATAGAGACTAGCTAGAAAATTGAAATTTCACTTGTAGGAGTTTACATACAGTACTTTCCAAAAAGTGAATAACAAAGGCGCTGATCAGACTGCGCGGATGCGCAGGCTGGTCTGCCCCTGTGTTGTACGCAAACTCCCAAAGACAGGGTATCTCGCGTCGAGGCCCAAATACAAATGGGTCTGTCATGAGAAAACCTGGTTTTGTTGGAAGCAAAAAATAACAATACAATACTTTATAGTTTACTCCGCCCCCTCCTGTCAGCTTCACAACCAATCAGTTTGCACAGAATTTAAAATGTTTGGCCAACTTAATCACATATTTTGTCAATATTTGTAATATCTATTAAGTAAATCATTAAGTAGATCCGTGAAGTGGTCAATTCAATTTCTAAAGGCGCAGTCATGAAAAAGGAGGAGAAAACTATAAGTAGGTTAAAGATCATATATAAAATTATAAAGAAATTAAGTGGTTCACTCGCCATGCTCGTTCCCACTTAATTCCTTTATGATTGTAATATAGTGATCTATAACCTTTACTAAAAGATGTAGGCTCAAACCATTTAGACCTCTAGCTTTGCTGCATACGCTAGCATGTGTGTTGATTAGAGGATTTATTGCATATGCGATGAGTACCAAAATATCTTGAACTGGCTTATATGTTTGTGTTCTCATTGAAAGCACCATTAGAAGGCTTACAATGAGTACCAACCCTCTAATTAGCGGGGTGCTTCTTAACTTTTCCATGTTTATATATAAAGGACATGCACCTGCTTTTTTCTTCAGAGTCCCTATCATGAAGGATCTAAAGTGACAACTCTTCTACAGTCCTGTGTTCAGCTTGTAGCCAACAATTTGCAACAGTTTGACCTAGAAGATTTCCCCGATGAGTTAATAATAAAGTACGTAATATAGTTACCATGGTTTGTCCGCCTGTATGTGGAGATAATCTATGAGCTGGAGCTAGTGCATTATCTCCGCGTACATGTGTAAAACCATGGTATATATATATATATATATATTATAACACCTACATTAGTGTATTATTCGACTTTTCGCTTACTGTAAAGGCGTGACCCCATGAATGTGTATTTAGGACTGCTCAATCTTAGACATAGGTAAAAGCTGAAAATGAGGCGTGGCTTTATTCAAAAGTAACTGAATCATCTTGCACCATTACCTCAGTATAGAGGCAAAACACATTATTTAGTCCTTAAAACGCCAGCAAAATAGCTGCATCTGAAAATGTCTTTTTTAACATAAGCATAGAGGCAAACATTGTGCACCCAGATCAGACTGCTCCTACAGGAGCAGTCTGATCTGGGTCCACACTGTTTGTCTATGAGGCTTCAAATATTTTAGTGGACGACAAAACAAGCCATGCATTTTGTGATTATGCGCTTTAAGGGTTAATAAATGTGAGTTCAGTGTGTATACGGTTAGGATTTTCATAAACTGCACACACGTTTGCGTGGCCTAAACAACTTATTTATTCTTCACCAAGTAATAAATAGAACCTGATTTCCCTTGTTTAGCAGATGAAATAGCCGAACCAGGGCCAGATATGAATATTATAGTTGCCTCCTTTACAGTAAGCGAAAAGTCTATTAATATATGTAGGCCTTGCACATTACGAGATGTATCCTGCTAAAGATGGTAAGGCGATATAGTGTAGATCGTTTTTGCATTGATTTTTAGACGTGCAGAAATATTAATATAGTTATATTAATTAGTGGATATTACATGGCCAGTCTTGTTTAATGCGCATTGCTCAAGTTCATCATTATTACATCACAAATTTTGCATTAATTTAATTAGTCTAATTTCGGGGTTATTGCATGCTCAATTGGCATTGCATTGATTTGTTTCGCTAGGAATTTATACATGACCAATCTGAAATTCACTTGAATTTTCTAGTTAGTAGATATATTGCATTGCCAATCTCTCATTATCTTGATTATACTAGTTGGTAGATTTATTGCATTGCCAATCTCGCATTATCTTGATTATTCTAGTTGGTAGATATTACATGGCCAATCTTGCGTTATCTTTATTATTCTAGTTGGTAGATATTACATGGCCAATCTCGCATTATCTTGATTATTCTAGTTGGTAGAAATTACATGGCCAATCTCTCATTATCTTGATTATTCTAGTTGCTAAATATTACATGGCCAATCTCACATTATCTTGATTATTCTAGTTGGTAGATATTACATGGCCAATCTTGCGTTATCTTTATTATTCTAGTTTGTAGATATTACATGGACAATCTCACATTATCTTGATTATTCTAGTTGGTAGATACTACATGACCAATCTCGCATTATTTTGATTATTCTAGTTGGAAGATATTACATCGCCAATCTCGCATTATCTTGATTATTCTTGTTGGTCGATATTACATGGCCAATCTCACATTATCTTGATTATTCTAGTTGGTAGATATTACATGGCCAATCTCACATTATCTTGATTATTCTAGTTGGTAGATATTACATGGCCAATCTCGCATTATCTTGACTATTCAAGTTGGTAGATATTACATGGCCAATCTCGCATTTTCTTGATTATTCTAGTTGGTAGATATTACATGGCCAATCTCGCATTATCTTGACTATTCTAGTTGGTAGATATTACATGGCCAATCTTGCATTATCTTGACTATTCTAGTTGGTAGACATTACATGGCCAATCTCGCATTATCTTGATTATTCTAGTTGGTAGATATTACATGGCCAATCTCGCATTATCTTGACTATTCTAGTTGATAGATATTACATGGCCAATCTCGCATTATCTTGGTTATTCTAGTTGGTAGATATTACATGGCCAATCTCTCATTATCTTGATTATACTAGTTGGTAGATATTACATGGCCAATCTCGCATTATCTTTACTATTCTAGTTGGTAGATATTACATGGCCAATCTCGCATTATCTTGACTATTCTAGTTGGTAGATATTACATGGCCAATCACGCATTATCTTGATTATTCTAGTTAGTAAATATTACATAGCCAATTTGGCATTATTTTGATTATTCTTGTTGGTAGATATTACATGTCCAATCTCGCATTATCTTGATTATTCTAGTTGGTAGAAATTACATGGCCAATCTCGCATTATCTTGGTTATTCTAGTTGGTAGATATTACATGGCCAATCTCGCATTATCTTGATTATTCTAGTTTGTAGATATTACATTGCCAATCTCGCATTATCTTGATTATACTAGTTGGTAGATATTACATGGCCAATCTCGCATTATCTTGATTACTCTAGTTGGTCGATATTATATGGTCGATCGGGTATTATCTGTATCGTTTTAGTTCCAGATTAATACTTGGTCAATATTGCATTACCTTGATTGGTTTAATTGACAGTTATTTCATGATGTATTTTGCATTTATCTTTGTTCTAGTTAGTGTGTATTAAAAGTTTTTTTTGCATATCTTGCATAATCTTGACATTCTTTATGGTAGTTGCCAACCTTGCATTACCTTTATTATTTCATCTTCAAACAAGCATTACTTTTATTGATCTATTTTGGGGATAGTGCTCTACCTTGACTGATCTAGTTTAGGGAATCATAGTCAATTCACAATTACCTTGATTGATTGAGTTGGAAGATATCAAATAGTCGAATTTGACTTTCCTTATTTGGTAAAGTTTGTGTTTAATGAATTGTCAGTTTCACATGAAATTAATTGACCTAGTAGGGGTTTACATTGCATTAATTGTCCCTTTTTGTTGTTATTCTCAAATTTCAATAACAAAATGTTATAAATCCAGGCACTGCATAAATTGGCCGCAACACGAGAAAACCTCTCTTTGGTGGTTTGAAAACAACAAAGGCGCTGACCAGTCTGGGTATCGACTCAGTCTGATCATCCCCTTTTAAATTTTCTATCTAGTCTCTGTACTGTTTGTAGTTTGAATCTCACTTCGATTGGAACCCCAAAGACAGGGTTTCTCGCGTCTGGGCCCAAATATAGGTACTGAACAGAAGGTGTCTGTCCATTATGAAATTTTATTTTTCAGTTCTATGTTTGCCTATTTGAAACGCAAGAAAAAACTGAACACAGCAAACCTGAGACAGTTACTAGTACCTGTGATTGAGCACTTAGACTTTGATGGAGTATATATTACGGATGGAATAATTAAAACTGTGGGCCTTAATTGCCCTAACCTACGGGTGGTAATTCTCAAAGACTGTGGATACGTTGTCACAGATAGTGTTGTTGAGACCCTGTTAAGAGTAAGTACAGTTGAACGTCTACAAACCATTTGCGTAGCTCCCAATAGGAGGTTTTAGGAATTCCCAAAGTGACGTCATTTTCGCGCATGCGCATATCCGTGGCCGTCAACGGCTCGTCCAGCTCTATGGAAAATGTGTTAAATGTGGGTTTATATTTTGAGAAAATGGGCTTTTATAGCCAATGTCATATCAAAACTTGTTTGTATTCTTTGATATACATTCAAAATACATCTTACCGATAAATAAAGGTTCCGAATAACAAATGTTTATCCATTTAAAAGGCAAAATATGAGGCTGCGGGAAGTCCAGAAGTGTCGAGCAGAACGCTGATATTTTCTTCCAATATAACCCATAAAAACTTTAAACATGTAAATGTTTTGTTTGTTTATGCACTTTTATGATGAACAGAGTGAATCCACCTTCTTGTTTGTCCGTTCTTACTCTCTCTCTCTCTCTCTCTCTCTCTCTCTCTCTCTCTCTCTCTCTCTCTCTCTCTCTTACGCATCCGTGATATCATCTCAAAACCAGTGATTATTGACAGTCCAAATGTAGCTTAATTAGGCTAATTAAAAACAGTTAACTTACGATTAATTTGTCCCAAAGAAATAACTAAAATTCCATGTTAAATATTTGATTTTCACGGTTGACACCTTTCTAACAGATCCGTTTTATCACCCTCTGTTGAATAAATGAACGACACGCCCCGCGGACTGGCGGAATCCGAGTGTTTTCACAAGTGATTGTCATTGGTATAATAAAAGAGGGGGTCATAAAAGATCTTTAAAGGATGCCGACATGCTGGACCCAAAATTACTGGGTCCGGGATTATAACACATTTTAACAAGTCTGACATAATGCAACGACACTGAATTCGTTCTCTATCAGTTACATTTTAATTCGTTGGCGTGTTTTTGTATAAACACTAGCTAATATATATTGTCTGTCTGTCTGTCAGGACATGTGTATTTATGTTTCTATCGTCTGTCTGTCTGAACATGCACACGGAAAGGAACATACATGTGCATGTTCAGACAGACAGACGGATACATGTGCATGTTCAGACAGACAGACGGATAGAAACAAAAATACACATGTCCTGACAGACAGATTTACAGACAGACAGACAGACAGACATTACATATTAGCTAGTGCTTTTCAAAAAAAACGGGCAATGAATTAAAATGAACCTGGCCTGTCTGTAAATGCGCATATATGTAGGTTTATCAGTCTGTACGCATATACACACTTATGTTTCTATCAGTTTTTCTGTCTCTCTGTACATGCGCATGTATGCAGTTAAAAGCTTCAGTTAACACATATTTTGTCGTATAAGTGTCCACTCCTTCTTCTGAATATCCATCTTCATCTTACTTATGCTCCCGCGAATCTGCGCAGGCTCACCTAAGGCAATGCAACAAGTTGACATTGTGCAGTCTCGAATGAGCCTTCGCTGTTCGAAAGGAAAATGTAATTATATTTTAGCGCCATCATGTGCGCATTCGCTACTCGAGAAGAAAGTCAACATTATATTTTTCTTTTTTTCAGTCCCTAGTTTATGTCCACAATCGAATGTACAAGTGTCGACTGCTGATAACCTTTGAAAACAGTTCAGGCCCGACAAAATGTTCTCGCGAGAATGCGTGCATGTGCAGACTCGTATCAGCCTTCGCTGCTCGAGAAAAAAATGTTCTGTTTCTTTTTCAGCGCCCATTTGTGTCCTTAATCATCTGCTACTAGTGTCGTCCGCTGATAACCTTTTCAAACGGCTTGGACCCAGGTCAGACCCGGCAAAACTTTCTTGCGAAAATGGCACGCATGTGAAGTCCCGCATGAGCCTTCGCTGCTGGGGAGGAAAGTTTTTTTTTTATTTTTTAAGTGCGCATTTCTGTTCTTCAACTTCCTCAGTTATTTTTATAGCACTGAGTTTTCTTACATTAATACGCTTAGGCTAAGTGCAGTCTCATATTAGCACCCAAGATGAATTCCTACACGATGCGACATGGTGAAATTTTGTACATGCAATTAAATAATGCAATGTTCTCATATTTCAAAATGTGTTCCATATGTAAGTTCTTTACAATAATAGTTGAAAATATCTACATTCGGTTTCAGTGTCTAGTTACATAAAACAAATAAAAAAAAAATAAACAACCGCCTTGTTTATTGTTAGCAAACACTTTTTAAAGAAAATAAATGAAGTGTGTCATTGACAAAAGTTCGTTAATAATCAAAATAGTTGCCTTAAAATCGTTAATCTTTGTTGTGTTAAATTGAATTGAAAAGATTGACGGCTCCCGATTTATACATTTCAAACACAACGACAGACAAATTATCTCAAAAAATGTTAATATTATTTGACGAAGTATTGCTAGATGCATTCAAGATGCATTTACAATTCGCATTTACATAAATTAAATAGCAAATTGTAACAAGGGAACTTAAACTCGGTGGAAAATGTTTAAAATTCTACTGCTTTCCCTATCTACACAATACACAGTTGACGGCCAGTATATCCCAAGTCTATTTATAGAACCGGAAGTACGTCACGATAAAACCTCCTATACGCAGTTACGCACGTGCGTAATGAAAATTGTTCATATTCAAGGGAAATCACCTAATGTGGATATGGGAGCACAGTGGCTCAGTGGTAGAGTGCTTGACTTGAGACCGAAGGGCCGCGGGTTCAAGCCTCACCGAGGTCACTGCGTTGTGGTCCTTGAGCAAGACACATTTATCCTAGCTTAGTACTGGTTCATCCCAGGAAGACCCATCCCTGTTTAACTGAAAGATTGTTGATGGGACGTAAAGAATCAAATCAAACAAAACAAAACAAACAAATCACCTTATGTGGTAAAAGTGATTATCCCTCTAGGAGCAAATTCTTTCCTTTAAGAGAAGTTCCCATCAATTGAAGAGAGGCATTGCTCGTTCCAGTAGTCTCCCTTTGATGTGCGTAGCTTTTTCAGCGTTCTAGCTACGCCATTGCAAACATATGGGCCAACACAATAGATTTTGCTGCTTAATGCACATGCACAGACGCTTTAAATCAACGCACATGCCTTTATCTATATCCATGCTTCGTGACTGCTAGAGGAGAGGCCTTGGTTAGCCTTTGCATTGAAATAAGATTAAACTAAGATGCCAACTTTGTTTGCATGATATCACACAAAATGTTTGAGCTAGAGTCTTATTATTTGGTGCACTGATTTGGGCTGAGGAGAAGATAACCTGATAAACTGTTGGTTGGGATTCATAGTAAAATGACGAAGTTATGTCCCATTTCTAGACTTAGGGATTTTCAGACTTGGGAACGATTGAGTTTTGGCATATCAAAAGTGTTTGATGTACAGTAAAACCTCTTTCTCAAAAAGAATGTCAAAAATAGTAAGTGAGTATAATCAGGAAATACCACAATCACAAACCGCAGACAACCCCATGGCACTGTGAGGAAGAGCCGCTCAACCATCACGAGACACCAGGAAGACAAATTGAGCAAAGCAACCAGCTCTCTCTTCCCCATCAAGATGATTGCAATACTACAATGGACATAAAGTAACGTACAGCAAAACATAGAACAGTTACAGACTCCCACAATGGGAGTTACAATAAACAAAAAGTCAACAACAAAAGAACCACCGCCTTAGAACGGACAGCAGCCTACGCCAACGGGGGAGGGGGGGGGGGGGGCTTAAATGCATTTTACTGGTACCAAATCTTCGCCCAAGATTCTGCTGTTGTTGAAGTACAAGAAATGTTCAGCTCGCATGGAGGCCATCTAACTAATGCAATGTATCATCATGGAGAAACACTCTAATCAAATTAATACACCATGATGAAACAAAGAAAATGGCTCATGACTCACAGATAGTCAGAGCTAAAGAAAACCTCAAGTTGAGCCATGGTGGGACCAGCTACAGATAAGCGTCAGGCCCCAACCCACCGATTAAAGCTTTACGTCAGAGCCGTCATAGAGTCTGAGGCCTGACCCAACGTCGTGCAATTAAAGAGGAAACAATAGCTATAAACCGTCATTGGGTTTAAAACTAGGCATGCAGACTGTCACATGATATCCAAGTTATATCCAACCCTTATATAACATTTTACTTTCTTTTTTAATTGATCACTAAAATTAGGTTTTCCAACAATTTGTTTGAATTTATAAACTAAATCACCATGAAATATAGGTTCTGATATGCTTTGTTGCAGAAGATTTTTTAACCCAATGTTGTATTTAACAATTGACTCTGAGTGCCTGTGGTAGAATTTAGAAAATGCTTTTCGAATTTTATGATATCTATAACCTTGTTTTAATAACTTAGCCGTTAAAAATAAGTTTCTGTTGTTGAAGTCATCAACATTAGAACACACTCTAGCAAAACGAATAAGCTAAGAAATATATACACCATAGGAAGGAGAGCGAGGAACATCTCCATCGAGAAATGGGAAATTTACTATTTCAAAATTAAATTCTCGTTCATCATAAATTTTAGAAGAAACTATGCCATTTGTTATAGACAAGTTCAAGTACAAAAGCGGAGCTTCAGTATCAGAAGAAATCGCCTTATTTAACTGAAGTTCAGTGGGATAAATCTGACCTACCATTTGTTCAAAATAAGGATTATCAATATTAAGTTAGTCATCTAAATATCTTGAGGTTGAGTTAAAAGCTTCAATAATATCCGTTTGATTATTGTCTGACAGAGACAACATGAAGTCTCTCTCATAACAAAACAAAAACAAATCTGCAACAAGAGGAGGGCAAGTAGTACCAATTGGAATACCTACAATTTGTCTGTATAATTTCGAGCCAAATCTTATGTATATATTGTCCAAAAGATAATGGAGCGCATCACACATTTTCTGACATGACAACAATTTATTTGGTTTTCAAGACCAATTATCGCTAATGAAGGCCAAAAGTATTGCAGAATTAGCATTCTGCAATACCTTCGACCTTCATCAAGCTACCAATTGCCATTAAGACCTTTGTTTTGACTATTTTTGGGTGGCTGCTTAAGACCGGTTTTACTGTCCTGTGATAAATAGAATCTAACATTTATGCTTCTGTATCGTTGCGAAAAAGTGATAAAATGCAAGCCTTCCTCAATTCACTTTATAAAACCAATAAAACATGAGTTCTCATGTTAGATCCTCTATTTTCCTAATTTTGTATTTGTTTTGTCTTTTCAGAAGCTTCCCTATCTGGAATCATTGAGTTTAGCAGCATGTAAACATGTGACAGATAAAAGCTTAGTTGCCATGTGTAAATATGGACACAGTTTAAAGGAGGTGAATCTTAGCTGGATAAGAAACTTATCTGGATCAGCGTTAATAAATCTCTTAGAGAAGTGTGATAATCTTATGCTGCTAGATATATATGATCATAAGATCAGCCCAGAAGATAAAGTGAACATAGTAGAGACAGCCCGAATGAGAGGAATTAAGGTTGTACTTGAAGGAGTGACAGATAATGAGGTCTCCCTAGAAAACCCATCTATGCATCTGCCTAACTTTGGTAAAGTTTGGTGAAACAGGAATCAACATTCAAATAAATTTGCTAATTATTTTATGAAAGGACACTTAGATTGTAATTTCATCACTTACTTCGAACTTATTAGCTCTGAAACGTCAATGTCGATCAGTGTCAGATGTCATATTGTTGTTGTTGTTTAGAAGAGCTCCATCGGTGACTTTGTCGGCAAACCTGGATAAACCGGTAAAGGGGGAGTTTGGAAAAAGTCATTGTAAAAGTTAAACACGAAAGAGTCTCCCACACCAGTGTACAGTGTATCAGTTGTCATAAAAATAAAGTGAAAAGTTTTAAAACACCTTCACACAAAGTTCTATGTTCAAAGTGAGCTTTATCCTTTTGCTGGTTTATAGATCTAGAGTGGATAGATTTGCACATCTGCTTGTGTGAGCGTCAATCTGATATCTGGCAATCTTTGCTGCAATAACTGAATCTTTTACAGCCAACACAGGGAACTAATTCGGTCTGATTTCCTCTTTTAAAACAGCATGTACACATACACACTACGTCTGAAACCTTATCGTTCTCCTCGAATACTGGAACGCTCAACTGCAACCTCTGCAGACAGTCTGTTTGAATCTAATTTAACTTGGGCTGTATCACAATTTCCCTGTCAATGGATAAATGTATGTTAGACTGCAAAACAACAGATTACAATCCAAGCAACTGTTCTCTAGCTGGATGACCACATGCGCCTGTGGACTGGCTAACGTCTCTGTTTCTTGCAGTTGATTGTTCTCAGCCAAGTTATTAGCAGTTAGCTGTCTTGCAACTTCCGTCCCTTTTCAGTAATTCTTTTGCTTAGCACCATCCCTTGCAACTAGAGCTGGTGATTTCTTCTTCTTTTGCTTCTGTTGTTGTTTTAAAACACCTTCACGCAAAGTTCTATGTTCAAAGTGAGCTTTATCATTTAATTTTGCTGATTTATAGGTCAAGAGCACATCTGCTTGTGTGAGCGTCGATTTGATATCTGGCGATCTTTGCTGCAATAACTGAATCTTTTACAGCCAACACAGCACATTAATTCCGTCTGATTATCTCTTCTAAAACAACATGCACACACTACGTCTGAAACCTTATATCCTTCTCCTCCGAATACTGGAATGCTAAACTGCAGCCTCTGCAGACAGTCTGTTTGAATCCCAATGAACTAAGACTTGCAAAACAGCAGATTACAATCCAAGCAACTGTTCTCTAGCTGGCTGACCACAGGGTCATGTGGACTGGCTAACGTCTCTGTTTCTTGCAGTTGGTTGTTCTCAGCCAAATTATCAGCATTTAGCTGTCTGGCAACTTCAGTCCCTTTTCAGTTATTCTTTCGCTTAGCACAATCCCTGTCCTTTTGAGCTGGTGATTTCTTCTTCTTTTGCTTCTGTTGTTGTGCTAGCCAGACATTTGAAGCATCTTTAAATTTCTTATCCCTATGTTCACTTGCAGTAAATCTAGAAGAATGTAGTGCTTTTTTTCCTTCTAAGCTTTCTCACTTTTTATCGCTAAGCTTGTTGTCAATAAAAACTTCTTACTTATCCTGATGAGAAGCTGTTCTTCCATTGGGTCGATTCTCCATTCTTGATGGGAATTTTCCTTCTAAGCTTTTTCTCCTTTTATCACACAGCTTGTAGCCAGAAGAAACTTCTTACATATCCAGATGAGAGGCTTCTCTTCCATTGCGTCGATTCTCCATTCTTGGTGGAAATTTCCTTCTAAGCTTTCTCTCCTTTTATCAAACAGGTTGTAGCCAATAGAAACTTCTTACTTATCCTGATGAGGAGCTGTTCTTCCATTGGGTCGATTCTCCATTCTTGGTGCGAATTTTCCTTCTAAGCTTTCTCTCCTTTTATCACACAGCTTGTAGTCAGAAGAAACTTCTTACTTATCCTGATGAGAAGCCGTTCTTCCACTGCGTCAATTCTCCATTCTTGGTGTGAATTTTCTTTCTTAGCTTTCTCTCCTTTTATCACACAGCGTATAGTCAGAAGAAACTTCTTACTTATCTTGATGAGAAGCTGTTTTTCCAGTGCGTCGGTTCTCCATTCCTGGGTGGAACTTTCCTTCTAAGCTTTCTCTCCTTTTATCACACAGCTTGTAGTCAGAAGAAACTTCTTACTTATCCTGATGAGAAGCTGTTCTTCCATTGCGTTGATTCTCTATTCTTAGAGGGAATTTTTCTTCTAAGCTTTCACTCCTTTTACCACACAGCTTGTAGTCAGAAGAACATTCTTACTTATCCTGTAGAGAAGCTGTTCTTCCATTGCGTTGATTCTCCATTCTTGGTGGGAATATTGCTTCTAAGCTTTCTCTCCTTTTATCACGCAGCTTGTAGTCCTTACTTATCCTGATGAGAAGCTTTCTTCCATTGCGTCGATTCTCCATTCTTGGTGGGAATTTCAACCTTAGCTTTCTCTCCTTTATCACACAGCTTGTAGTCAGAAGAGATTTCTTACTTATCCTGATGAGAAGCGGTTCTTCCATTGCGTCTATTCTCCATTCTTGGTGGGAATTTTGGTGATGAGAGAAAAATAATTCCTCTGTCGTTTAATTTTATACAAATGGCGTTTTTCTCTACTCTCAAGAATGCAGATGATTTCTAAAAGGTCTTTTGAGAAGCATTACAATCAGGCAACCACCAAGTTAGCATTTCATTCCAATGAAAGATATAAAGATAAGCTGTGAATAATTAAAATTGGCTGTCTATAATTGTCTTCCAGGTACATGCCAAACAACGTAACAACTTGTTTATTTCTACATACTCATTACGCTGAAACATAAACAGTAGTTAAGAAGTTTGTGAAAACCTGTTTTATGGTGAAAAACACTCATTTATTGAATGGACATATGTTGTAGGTACACATTGGAATTGCCTCTATGAGGCAATTCCAATGTGTACCAACAGCATATGTTACTGAAATTAAGGAAATTGTTTAAAAATAGACACTAAACAAGCATCATGTCCATTGGCTTTACTCTTTTAAACAGCTCAAACTGTCAATCAGTATTAAAATACCTGTCACTATATGGGAAATTGTTTATATTTACATGACAGCTATATCACCAAATTTGAGTTCATGAACTATGTTTTTGCTTACTTGCTAGTTGTGTGATTGTAAGCTCCTTTGCATCCATATTTTAATCCTAAATCCTGCTTTGAAAATCGTGTGCAGCATCTTCGAGAATAATCTACCATCTTTCATATTTATCGCATGAGGTGAAGTTTTCTTGACATTGATGAGGTAATCTGACTAAGTTAACCTTTGTTTGGTTATGTTGAAAATCAAACTTTTGACAATTATATAAAAATGGTTTTCCAAGATTAGATCCAGATATGTACGATCTGTATTAAGCTATCTAACAACTAGGCAATTACATCATTTGTATTACTGAATGGACATTATTTTCATATTCTTTTTTCTTTGTTTTGCTTTATTCTCCCCTTCTATTTGTTGTGTAGGGGGTCGGGGAGGACCATCCCCTCTTACAACTTACAAACTACAATTTTTTTTATAAATAAAACCAATGTATTACAATGTATTATATATTAATAGACTTTTGCTTACTGTAAAGGCAGCAACTTAAATACTCATGTCTGGTCGTGGCCCGGCTGTTTCATTTACTAAGGAAGGATAATTTCATATGCTTGTAAAAGCATGACCAAGGTCAGAGTACTTCACAAAAACAAACGAATGTCACAAAGGTTTTGGCCGAAATTAATCAGCCTCAAATCAATTTTGTCAAGCAAAAATTGAGGTAAACAGACACGTTTGCTGTAGAAACTGAACCTGAGTACACTAGACGTTGTGTGGAACTCCTGGTGTGCACTCACGTACAATACTTGTGGATCTTATACCAAAATGGAAAGATTTCGGAAAAAACTTCTTACACTAATGAATGATAAAATGATATTAGAAAATATTTTTGAACTTTGAATTTTATAATATAAAAATTGTAAACACATGGGTGTATTCAGAGGGGGGCATGGGGTCCGGACCCCACCCTAAACAAAAATAACAAAAATTTAGGATTACTTAACAATACTGGTCCGGATCCCTTGGAAAATCACAAAGCTACTAAGCCACCATTCAACGATTTTAGAGGTATTTGGATTCACTCATCAAATAAAAAAAACTTTGTCAAAGTTGGAGCCCCTCTGAAGAAAATACTTTATGGATCTGCGTGCATGCATATGAATTGCTCAATACATATAACCTGTATGTCATCTTAAAATTTTCAGGTCGTATCAACATTACTTCAGTCATGTGTATCTATGATTGGCTATACCATTGATAATAAAGATGAAAATAAAATGTTAAAAGCAAAACTCTTTTTTTTTAAACACAAGTATGAATCACTGCATATTGACTGAAGTATTTATGATCTTCTCCATTGTCTTATCCAAACGTTACTGTCTTATCCAACTATTACTCATAATGTGTATCTAAATCTTGCCATACTACAAGTTTCCGTACTGAATTTTTTTTTTTTTTTTGAAAAAAAAGGCACTAAACCTGATACCTGCATACTGACTAAAGTATTTATGATCTTCCCAATTATCTTATCCTATTGTTACTTTCTTATCCAACTATTACTCAAAGAGTGTATCCATAGATCCAGATAAGGAAATTTTATTTGCGTAAAATTTTGGTTATTTTCTTACCTACTAATTTAAACATGTGTTTTGGGTGCTCAAAAGAACCGTCTCATTGAGACAGTTCTTTTGAGTACCCACAACATATGTTTTGGATGAGCAAAAAAAAATAATCCAATATGCACTCTTATCTGGAGGCCTGGCGTATTTAAATCTTGCCATTCTACAAGTTTCCATACTGTTTTTTTTTTTCACGAAAAAAAATCCAGTCACTAATTCTGATACAAATAAAACATTATGAATAGATTTAGGTAACAACTCATTGAAACAATACAATGATGTCTCTTCATTCATAGTTGGGTTTAGACTTACAACCAAATACATTAAACCTTGAAAATTCAAACTTCGATTTTGTGAGATACTTTTTAATTGGAAATGAATTTAAGACACTTTGGATTCAGAGAAAATGGCGTATTCATGATCTTTTTGGTAATTGTCTATAATGGCATATGTTTTGGTTGTGTAAAAGAAACGTCTCGTTGAGACATTTCTTTTATGCACCCAAAACTTATGTTTTAATAGAGAAAAAAATGATAACAATCATTTTTGGGGGTTATATATTTTTATGTCTACCTCCCTATAATAATCCGTACTACTGATAATTCTTAATAAAACCTGTAGTTCCTAGAACTTCGAATTTGCAAGATTTGACTGTACTACATTCACCATTATCCCCTTGCTGCTTCTTGAACACCATAGATACGTTTGTAGACTGTCTGGACCAGACTACCAACCAAAATCTCGTAAGTGCAAAAACTCATTGTACCAATATTCCAGTAATGTGTCTTGAACTTTAACGATGTGTTTGCATACGCACTGGTTAGACTACCAACCAAATCATATAACAACCCAGCAGGCACATGGCGTCAACAACGTCGTATCTACGTCGATGTGACGTCATGACGTCGCATTGACGTTGATATGACGTTGTTTTATGGTTGTGTGCCTGCTGGGAAGGCTATTGTAAAAAAATCTTTGTCTCAATATCCAGATGTTGTAGACGGCTCTGCTGATGTGTTCATTCACCACCTCGTTTTGAATAGTACATCCTTTTCTCGCCAGCCACAACATGTTTGTCTGCTTATTTTTTCAGGTAGCATATATTTCAATCAATATAACCCCAGATCAGACTGCTCCAAATGGATCAGTCTGATCTGGGTTCATATTGTTTTGCTTCCATGAAAACATTCCAAGCTAATTGCACTTGAATATACAAAACAGACAAAAATGCAGACACCATTTTCAGGCCAAACAATAATGGCGAGATAGGGGTTATAGTGTAGGCCGCTGTGTCGAAATTTTGGCTCCCGTGTGCATTTTTAAGCGAATCTTACAAATAGGTAAGTGTAACAACTCATTGTTGCAATGTTCCCATGTTCATGATGTTGTGTTTTGAACACTTCATTGTCGCAATATTCCGGTACTGTGTCTTGAACTCCGCTGATGTGCTCGTAAACCAGCCAGTTGAGAATAGGAACTCTTGCATACAAGGCATTTGTAGGGTTTCTCCCCTGAAACAATAACACACAAACGTCAATGGATGAGGCATTTTGTATTCATTCTCATGAACAGACTTATTAGCTGATTAGCGTTGTGTAATTGAAAAGTATTTTCTTACTAAACAACCAAAACATATGTTGAACCGTCTCAATCGAGCACCAAAACACATAAGAAAATATTCACATTTTTACATACAGTTGAGTGATGTTTTCAACTGTATAGGTTCTCTCTGTTTAAGAAGTACCCTGTTTTGTTTTTGGATTATAATATTTATTATCTTATAAAAACGGAAAACGCCACATCTCTTTGAACGCTAGGTCATTTTTCATGATTTTTTTGTCATCTGCTGACTTTTTTTCAAAATTAACTTTTTCAAAAAATATTTCAGGAACACTATCAGAGTGTCAAACGTTCTGGTTTACATGGGCATTGATATGAATAATGATAGTACAAACAATGGAATAATGTCAAGCATAGTAAAATAAAGACATTCTCTTTTATTTGATTACGATTCGTATTATAAAATATCTCACCAGTATGCAATCTGACGTGGTTTCTCAGCGTCGATGACTGACTGAATCTCCGACCACAATATTTGCAGGAAAATGGTTTCTCTAGTGTATGAATGCGCATATGTGATCGTAGGTTGCTTCTGGAGTTAAAACCACGCCCACAGAGTATACATTTCCATTTTCCACCTTTCAAATTGGTCACCTGATCATGACATGGGGACTGCATTTTTCCATCTGTAAAATAAAAAGACAAAGAATGGTTTCAAGGTTAAGTGTTTTGACATGCACTGGCCCATTCATAACTAGACAAAGTGACCAGAGGGGGCAAGTATACATTGTCTAGCCCTTTAAGGACCAATGTAACTCTATAAAGCTTCATATTATAAACTCAGGATGATCCTGTTTTATATCGAGGTTATAATTTTTAAAAAAATCTTTGAAGATCGATTTTGTCTTAGCAAACAACGCATACCTCTGATGAATGCCGCATCTGGGTCTTCACTGTTTGCCAAAGTACCCTTTCAGGGGCTTTTGGACTTCAAAGGATTATTGCCACAGTCTGCGACACGTCATTGAAATTTTCAGCATTTGGTCATTAAGTACTACTAGATGTCACTTTTCTTATTTGGAAAAAGCAAAGTGCCGTCAAATTGATATTTTTAAAGTTTTACACTCAAACTGGAAGTGCACAGCAGCAGTGAAACGTTTGTCATCACAAAATGGACGAATCAAGTTCTATTGTGTTAGGCCATTCTTGTTTGGATACAATAAAATGCATACAACAATTTTTGCACGAGCTACTGATGAATTTTAAAAATCTCGAAAAAAGTGATCTTTTAAAAAATGCGTAAAAATTCTACTTTAGTCAAAATGTCAAGTGCTGTTGTTGTTTTTTTAAGTCGGATAGACCAGTTTATTTCTAACTGCACTTAAATTTGATTTAAAACTTCACTTTAAACCATTTTTCTTTAAAAAGCGTATTTTTGCATTTTTAACCAAAAAACTGTGGATTGAAAGACAACTTGTCCTTAAGACAAGCACATATTTAGGCAAAATTGCATTTCAATGTTATTAGCACTTGGTCAGAAATAATGAGTTTAAAAAGTGACCAATTAGAATTTTGTTAAGTGTAGAGCCAAAAGCGAGTTTATCACCGTTGTATTTCAATATAGCCAAAAATAAGTTTACCATGGTTGTACATCAATAGAGTCAAAAGCGAGTTTATCATTATGTATTTCATCCTCGGTAACCCAGGCGTGACCCACTGCAGGATAGTAGTAATGGTAGGCACTATGGCCCCATTTTTTTTTAAGCCTGAAAAGAACTTAGAATTTTTCAGGCTAAAAAAATGGGGCCATAGATGCCAACCCTGGTAAGCTTGAGTGACTAGCTGTGAATAACTTAGTTTATTTTAGGGGTATTTTGGTTGGGTCTATGATTGTGATAGTTTCCTGGTCATATTCACTGGTTGGGTTGTGATTATGATTCCTGGGCTGTTGGGAAATAACATTTTTGAGGGGATAAAGGTTCTGCTGTGGTGATATATAAAATAACTTAGTTAAATTCAGCTTTGAAGATAACTTAGTCATTTTAGGGGGTATAGTATGTGGTGATATATGGTGTGTGTAATAGTCAAGGCTACTAAGTACCATGCGTCTTAGAGTCTCTTGGTCAATCAAGACCTCAACTCCTAGAGGCATCACTCTGTAGCGTTAACTAGGATATATTATTTAGCAAGTTTAGTGGTATTCTTTCTAGGGAAGTGGTAGCCCTGAAAAGGGCTGTTTGTTGATTGTCTTGGTGATTTTTAGCATTTCCTCTTAGTAATTCTAATTTTCTTAGTTGCTTTTCCAACTCCCATGTTTTGACTGGTGTCTTGATCATTTGTCGTAATGTCAAGTCTAATGGGAATCTGGATGGATGGCATCTCTAAAGGTTGCTGCTGTGCACGTTGCTGAGACAATTCTTCTAAGTTCTTCACTCTAGATCTTAACTCATTTAGTTCTTTGAGTAAGACTTCAATGACTTGAGTCTTTGACTGTTGTTTTTGCACCATCTGTTGAACAGGTTGAGGTATATACGCTGAGGGTGTTTGCGGCGTATAATACTGTTGTGTCGTATCGCTAGCAAATGTCTCATTCACTGCTGATAGCAAAAGGTCAGGGTTGTTGATCATATCATCTATTGTCAGTGATGGCTCCATGATTATGAATGGTGAAAGTGTAGTGTGTTCAAGCCTTTTATACTTGTCAAGCGGATTGACCTAGTTTAAAGTTCCCGCGTTTCAAGAAATCAAGTCAACTCTGATTGGGTGAAAATAAATGAACTGACCAATCAGTGTATTGTTGCTCTCTCTAGCGTAGGAGTTCAATGTAGGTCAATCTCTTTGAAAACTATAAAAGCTCGTTTCAAAACTCAAATTCTTCATTCTGTTCTTGTGTTACACAACAACAACAAAATGGCTTGCAATTTGGATTCGCGTTTGGAGGATTTGGAGGAGCAGGGCAAGGCTATGGTTGATGCTACTAGAAGGCTACTGGAGACGGTGAATGCTGTTAAGGATACGGGTGAAATTCTATTACAGATGATTGAGAATCATCAGAAGATGTTGGAGATGAGTCGGAGGGTAGAAAATTTGATTAATGATGCGAAAATGGAAGTGAAGGTTGAAAGTATCAGTGACGAGGAGGAAGATTGGGGAGATAATTCTCCCCCCACACCTCATGTGTCTGAGGATTGGGATGCGGAAGCAGACCATCCACCCTTCTACATACCAGTGAGAAGAACTATAACTGTAGAACAGTGGGCTGTGCGATGCCCTGCCTGTGGTGGCCGCCCCAGTAGATGCCCCTGCTCCTTAATTTTTGCCTTTGTGGTAATATAACCACCAAACCGGCCCTTTTCAGGGCCACCCATTTCTTCAAGAAAGAATAACTTAATATGTTGCACTTAGTTTTGTATGTAAGACTATGCCTAAGATATGTGTGATTGTAGTATTTCCTAACCATGTTCACAGTAATGGGGTGATTATGGCGTGATCTTTAAATGGACCAATCAGATTAAAGTTGCTCTCTCTAGCGGAGGAGTAGAATATAGGTCAATCCACTTATCCAACTATATAACCCAGCGTACTTTGTGTCTCTCTTAAAAAATGAAGTTCTTTGAAAAATTCAGCTTGACTAAGTTGTGTGCTGCTTTGCAGCGAAAAGATTGGAAAGAGGTGGAGAGACAGCAAAATAAGTTGGGATTAGAGCAATTTCTTGCTCGTAGAGGGATTGGTTCCAGAAAACCTGTAGCCATTTTTAAAATCTTCTAAGTAAGAAATATTTTGTTACTTAGGAGACTTTAAAACAAACAGTCCTTTTCAGGGCTACTCAATTAGTTTCGTTAAAGAATAACCTCAAAATAAAAACAAACACAATTTCAACACCGTAATTTTATTTACAACTTACATGTATCTTAAAAACAGAACTGATCGTCACTATAAATCCTTTAAGTCCAGTCTTTAATGAATATGCACTATAGAGTCACTGTCTGGTTCATCACTAGAAATTGGTTTATCCCAGTTCTCCGCCACCATCTCTGTACAGGATCGAGGTGTGTGAGAATCTGATTTACAAATAAAACAATAAGGCTTCTTCCCTGTCTTTGTATGGATGGCTGTCTTCTTTGAACGAGTATCCAAGCGTCTTCTCTTAGGACTGATATCAGATATATCTGGTTCAGGAGCCTTTCGTTTCCTTGAAGGCTTCGCTGTAGATACTGAAGACTGTTGCTTCTCTGTAGATATAGAAGACTGTTGAGATGTAAAATCCTCTTCTCTCTTAGGACAATTTGGAGCCCAATGATCTGCAAGTCCACAGATAAAACATTGTCCATATGCAGGCTTCTTCTTATCTGTAGACATCTGTTGCTCTCTTGATTTCTTAGCCTCTGGACAATCTCTAATCCAATGTCCCGTATCATGACAATGGTGACATTCTCCATAAGGTGGCCTCAACTTGTCTTGTTGTCTCAAACTATCTTCTAATGGTTGCATCAAAGCTTGTTCCTCTTGAGATAAAAGTTTCTTCAATGATACACAATGATAGTAGATGCTCTTCTTATCATAGACTTTAGCCATCCTTGGATCTCTACTGTTTGCCATCTTTACTCTTTGAAAGTCAGAAGTGAAATGATTCTCTCTCACTGGTGTCCACCTTTTTATAGTCCAGAAATAGTTTTGTCTCTTCTATGATTGTAGAGAAATTTGATCACACTAGGATTGTCAGCGACACATCTTTTCCAATTCTCAAATGTAATCAGTGTCTCTTTTTCCATCAAATAACTGATACTGATCCACCAAAGTTTCTTGAAATCTTCAAAAGTTTCAGGACTATTGAGTTTCTGTTGAATCTCTTCCAAAGTGATCTCATCATGAGAAAACAAGATGTAAATGCAGAACAATAATCTTCTATAAGGTCTGAACTTCAATATCTTGGAAAGTGGAATTTCCAAATATTTCTTCTCTCTTGCTTCTTCCATGATGTTGAACTGAGATATGATGATCAAAATGACTTGATCATTCTTTTTATATCGTGATCAAGCTATCTATGTTTGAAATGAGATCTTCATAATCCATATCTTCTTCTTCTGAGACTTGTTGAATTTCTTTCAATACTGCTTCGATGTGAGAAATCACACTTTCGCTGTTTGCCACATAAGTTAACCAATCCATATAGGTGACAGGAGTGTCATCAATGATTCTCAACATCTCTCTAGCATTACGTTTAGTCCAAAATCTGAATGTATCAAATGTCTCAAATCGGTTTAACCAGTTCTTGATTCCTGCTCTCGTTTTCAAAAACTCGGCACTGGATGGTTCTAATGATAAGATGTGGTCTAAAGTTATTTTGTAGACATCAAAATGTAAAATTTGATCTAAGCACACGGATAGACTTTTGGTGATTGTATACATATTCAGTTATTCAGCAGATAATCAGATTCACGACTTGGAAACTTCAAAATAATTTGTGGTTCTATCTGTCTTGGAGTATAATGTCCAATGGCAACGTTATATGAATCTGGTCTGTTTATATACCTAATCAGTTCACTGGTTATAAAGTGGTTAATCCCTGCAGCTGTTAAAGATGCCACAGATAAAGATACATCTTGAGTATTCCATGCAGACAATAACCATTGGACCTGATGTTTAGGAGTTTCTTCCTTTAAGTACAAACATCCATAAAACTTATTACTGTCATAGATAATTCCATTCAAAAAATACTTGATATCTGTGTCACGCGTACGAATAGAGTAAAGTTTATCCACTGTCAAATTCTTCATTCTTACAACCCAAACACGAGCTTTATCAATACTGTGAAATTTGTAGTAATGTATCTTGAGCATCTCCGTATGAAATCTTAAGCGCATCTCGCCAGGAAGATTTAGTAATTCGTCCATGCTTAGAAGTAGTTGGCCTAGTTCTTGGTGATAGATGTCCTGAGATTTAGTCTCTAAAGCATTTGACAAGCGTCTCAACCTAAGTTTAAACCATCCTTCTTGAATTTGCTTCCTGAATCCTAACCCTTTAGCTGAATTGTACATCGAATAAGTCCATATCATATGTTGTATTTCTGTCGGTAGTTGATATGCCATAACTGATTTGCTCTCTTTATGTGTTACCTGCAGATGAATTATTTCTAATGTGATAAGATAGCAATTGTTCTAAGCTTTTATAGGGTGCAAAAATTTTGAAAATCGGTCCAGGCAAACTCAAGTTATTGGGAAAATATGATTTTACTTTTTAGAAGTCCGATTCTTGCTTTTTCATGCCAATAAATTATCTCCCTTGAATAAGAAAATTTTAACGGTAATAATTTGTAATATCTCGGGTATTTTTTATCCGATTGACTTCAAATTTTTACCATAAGATAGCTCTTATTTTCAAGTTATTGATTTTACATACTATAAGGCATGAAAACTATTATGGGATGGTGTATGCAAATTTGAGACACCATTTCAAACTTATTCTGTGATAGGATAACTATATATATGAATCGCAAATATTTGCTTATTAAGTCAGTAGAGATAGTGTTTGAACAAAAATAACTGACCACTGGTACTCTATACATCCGCCGAGGCCCGTAGAGAAGCTTTGTGCTTCAGAAACTGTTGAATATGCATTTAAAAAGGTAGAGCAGCTTCGGCTGTTTCAGGGCGCCAGCCTTCGGGTTGGAGTGGCTCCGCCTCAAATTCTCTGGTCCATAGAGACATGCAGGAATTTGACTTGTATTTGAGACAGTTTCAATCGCCAGGGATTCCGAGGTTAGGATAGTACTGGGGGAGTAATGGTGCTGTTTATACAGTGCCTGATACTTCTTGCAAATTTTCAAAAATTGTAGTCTCGCCTGCACTTTAGACCTAGCTAAAAATATGTAGTCTCGCCTGCAAATCTGAGTCCTGTAAAAATCATGTAGTCTCGCCTGACACAATGTGAAAAAAATCAGGTACTGAGTCTCAACTGTGAAATTTCAACTGATGATTGCAGAAAAAATCTGGGTTTTTCCAGTATAAATTGAGCTTGCATTCCCATTCCAGCATCATTTCACTACAGAACTTCGAACAGTCAAGATGGTTAAACGACAGAGAGATAATACCCCACCCACTTCTGATGATGAAGAGCCTAAGCCGAAATTGGTAGATTATTCAGACACAGAGAGCTCAGATGATGAAGATGATATTAGACCACCTCCAAGGAAAAGAAGAGCTAGGACTATGTATTCAGACGATGAAGATGATGAAGATTTGACTTCTTACTATACTATCAAGGCAGTCAACGAGAAGAAGTCGAGATTATTTCGAGCTCAAGGGAAAGAATTTCAACTCAACATCAAGACTTTCCCTGACAATGTTTCGCCATATCAGTTCATATCAAGATTGTTTGATCGGCTGGTTGAAGACATTAAAGAAAGATGCCAGATGGAATCCAATGATAAGATGCGGATGACTATTCTTCATCCTGGATTGAAACTGGGTGTCTTTGTGACATGGAGAGATGTCTCAGCTATGACTGGAGAAGCTGTGTTAGAAGAGATTATGAAAGTGCTCCAGTCCAATGAGAATTTTCGCATCAATGATGGACAGATGACTATTCAAGTCACAGTGGTGAGACTTCCAGTAGGCAGCGGACGTAAACCATTACATGCTGGACTTTATTTTGAGTCAGAAAATATGAGTATCAACAAAAGAAGTATTATCCAGATCAACAATACCAAAGATGTGATGTGTATGGCCAGAGCTGTGGTGGTGGCGAAATGCAATGTGGATAAAGATGACTCAGAGTCTTGGAAAAAGAATTGGCATCTTATGAGACAATCCAGCAAATCTATGCAGACCAGAGAAGCCATGAAGTTATTGGATCAAGCCAAGATTCCTCATACTAAGCCTTGTGGTATTGAGGAATACAAGAAAATTCAATCAGTTCTTGCTCCCAAGTACTTGATCAAAGTCCATTCTCAGTATCCTAAAGATGGACTAATATTTCCACTTCAGTTCAAGAAGAAGCCCGAGACGAAGGTGATCCATATTTACTACAATGGAGTAGATCACTATGATGCAATTACCAAGGTGACAGGATTTCTTGGTGCTAGCTATTACTGCGAGTATTGTGATGTTGGATATAACCACAGAGGAGACCACAGATGTGCTGATGGATGTGATGGTTGCTATAGTGACATTCCTTGTATTCCTGGACAAAAAACGCGTTGTATGGACTGTAAAAGAACATTTCGCAGTAGAGACTGTTTTGCAAAGCATAAGGCAATAAAATCTAAGCAGCATAAATCTATTTGTCAACTTGTGTATAATTGTGGTAAATGTAATTTTAGGATTGTGGGCAATAAGAAAAATCATGTGTGTCCAGGACAGAGAAAATGTAGGAATTGTAAAGAAATCGTTGGACCCAATCATCAATGCTATATTCAAAGTTATGAATGTAAATCTGAGATGACTGAAAATGAAGGAGAAGAAGAGGTTTCTCAACCTAAGAAAACTCGTTTCATCTTCTTTGATTTCGAGTCAAATCAAGAAACAGGTACACATCAGGTGAATTTCTGTGTTGCTCATAAAGCTTGTGATGATTGCATGGATTTGCCTATAGATACATTTTGTCCGACTTGTTCAACACAAACAGGTCTGAGAGAATTTATCTTTGAAGGCATAGATACTTTACCACAATTTTGCAATTGGATTTTAGGAGATGAGAATAAAGGAGTGACATGTATTGCACATAATTTTGGAGGATATGATGGTCAGTTCATCTTACACTATATCTTAGAATATGGTACAGTGAAACCTGAAGTGATCATGAATGGAAATACTATACTTAGAATGAAAGTAGGACGTGTTACATTCCTTGATTCTTATCAGTTTTTGCATATGAGACTGGCTAATTTCCCAGATACATTTGGCTTGACAGAGATGAAGAAAGGTTACTTTCCTCATCTTGCAAATACACTGGCAAACCAAAAGTATGTGGGACCTTACTTTCCTGTGGACATGTACAATCCTGGTCAGATGTCTGTCAAGGATCGTGAGGTGTTTTTAGCTTGGCATAAAGGGAAAATTGAGAGTGGTGCTATATTTGACTTCAGACAGGAGATGGAAGAATACTGTCGTAGTGATGTTGATATTCTAAGACGAGGATGTGCTTGTTTCAGACGAGAATTGATCAACATTAGTGGACTCGATCCTTTGTCTGAAGCTTGCACTATCGCTCAAGCTTGTTCAAAAGTATGGAGAAAAAATCATATGCCTGAAAACAGTATTGCCATCATCCCACCTGAAGGCTATCCTAATCAAAAGAACTACTCTATCAAAGCTGTAAGATGGATTCAAAGTGAAGCTAAGACACGTGGTATTGAGATCAAACATGCATTGAATGGTGGTGAGCAAAGAATCAATGGACATTATGTGGATGGCTACCATGAAGAATCTCGAACCGTATTTGAATTCTATGGATGTTACTGGCATGGATGTCCTACTCATTTTCCAGACAGAAACAGAGTTCAACATCATCAGTGTTTGACCATGCATCAGTTGTATATTTTGACTATTGGCAAGAGTGAAGAGTTACAAAAAGCAGGATATCAGGTGGTGGAACTTTGGGAATGTGACTATGACAAGAGATACAAAGAAGATCCAGACTTTAGATCTTTGGTGGACTCAGAATTTACAAACTTAGACCCTTTGAGACCAAGAGATGCTTTATTTGGTGGAAGAACTAACTCGACCAAACTCTATCAGGAAATCGATGAATCCTCTAGTGAAGAAATCAAGTACATCGATGTGTGTTCACTCTACCCATATGTTTGCAAGTACGGACTGTTTCCACTTGGACATCCCACCATCTATTCTCAAGAGAATATTGACAAAGACAATATCAGACAGTACTGTGGATTGATCAAGTGTAAAGTGTTACCACCCACCAATTTGTACCATCCAGTACTTCCTCAGAAATGCAGTCAGAAATTGATGTTTCCATTGTGTAGAAGTTGTGCTGAAAAGACAGATCCTCATATGAGATGTACTCATTTACAGGAAGGAGATAGAAGTTTTACAGGGACTTGGGTTACCATCGAATTGTTTGAGGCTTTGGACAGGGGTTACAAGTTATTGGACGTGTATGAAGTCTGGCATTTCTCAGAGACAGCTCAATATGATAAAGCATCTGGAGAAGGAGGGATTTTTGCTGGCTATATCGATACATTTCTGAGAATCAAACAAGAATCAAGTGGCTATCCTGATTGGTGCAAGACAGAGCAAGATAAGATCAAGTTCAAGCAAGATTATTTTGAAGCTGAAGGAATCAGATTGGAGAATGTTGAGAAGAATAAAGGAATGAGAGCTATTGCCAAGATCATGTTAAACAGTCTCTGGGGAAAATTGGCACAGCGAGACAATATGACCAAGACAGAATATATCTCAGAACCTTCCAAGTTCTTTGATCTGGTGACGAATCCAAACAAGATTGTCAAGAATGTGGACATTTGCAGAGAAAATCTTCTACTGGTCAACTGGGACGATACAGAATCTAGTGTGGAGCCACATGCTTGCAGTAATGTGATTGTCGCAGCCTTCGTCACTGCTCAAGCCAGATTGAAGCTCTATGGAATCTTGGAAAAGCTGAATGAACGTGTACTCTACTTTGATACAGACTCTATCATCTATCATCACAAACCCCAATTATGGAATCCTACTATTGTCAACAACAGACTTGGAGAATGGACAGATGAAGTACCCAATGCTAGAATTGTTAAATTTGTTGGCATGGGACCGAAGAACTATGGCTATGAATTTGTGGACAAAGATGGAAAGAGGAAATCAACTTGCAAAGTGAAAGGACTCACTCTAGATTACAATACATCTCAAGTCATTCACTTTAATCGAATGCTGAACTTGGTGAAGGAAGATACAAAAGACTTTAGAGAAACTGTCAACTACAATAGGATCAGAAAACATAAAGACAAGACTGTGACCACTGAATTGCAATCCAAGACGTATCGGTTCACTTATACTAAACGTGTCATTATTGGAGATGGATATACTGTTCCTTATGGATATTTTGCATAGAGTAGTTCTGATGATCATGTATTATTTCTGATAAACATGTATTGAACTGAGTCAGATGTATTGTACAGTTTCTTTGATGTATTAAACTGTTTCAATTATGTATTAAACTGTTTTTTAATTATGTATTAAACTGTTGGTTCATGTTCATTAAAATTTGAGTATAAATAAAATTGTCTTTGTAATTTTTTCACAGTTAACCATGGCACTTTCTACACACCAGTTGGACTCAAATCAAGATATTGGAAGTTTGTTTTTTAAACATCCTTCTAATATTTTTATTTCTGGTCCAAGTGGATCGGGTAAAACTGAATTTGTTATAAAGATAATTGAGTATAAAGAAGATTTATTTGATATTTTACCCCAACGTATTGTTTGGTGTTACAAGGAATGGCAAACATCTTATAATATCTTACAAGAGCGTGAGGGGTCAAACATCAAATTTATTCAAGGTATTCCCGATGATGAAGATGAAATTGTCACTGATCCCAGTGCAACGCACTTGGTGATTTTTGATGACATGTTAGGAGATAAAGATGAAGAAAAAATTAAGTTATGGTTTACAAGAAAAGGACATCATAGAAACGCAAGTGTGGTGTACATCACTCAAAATTTATTTCAACAAAGTAAATCTTCTCGCACCATCAGTTTGAATGCTCATTATTTAGTTTTATTTCAAAGTCCAAGAGATAAGATGCAAATCAAAGTATTGGCCAATCAACTTCAAGCTCCACATATGATTCATGCATTTAACGATGCCACATCTATACCTCATGGATACTTATTGGTCGATTTGAAACCAAATACACCTGATTATCTTAGATTCAGAACACATATTTTTCAAAACTGGTTTACAAAATCAGATCAACAAGGACCTGTTGTCTATTTTCCAGGAGTATAAAAAGGTGTGTTTGAGTTCAAATCCATCATTTGTGTCAAAATGGCTCAACGAACATCAGCTAATCTGATACGTGCTCTGTATAATTTAAGCAGAGAACATGATAGTCATAAAAGAAAATCACTCTTAAATGCAGGTTTAATTGAAATGATCAAATGGTTTTCTTTGGCAGCTCGAAAAATTGTTCAGGGTAAGATGAAATTACCTAAACAAACTCAAAAATTTATGGATAGACATCAGGATGATGTTCGAAAATTAGCAAGTGCAATTGTTGATCCTGAAGTCAAACGTAGTATCATTTTAAAACCTGGAGGTGGTGGATTCTTTGGTGGTGTGATCATTCGAAGTCTGATTCGATGGGATGGAAATAAGTTGATGAGAAAATTTAACAAGAAAACTAAACATCCTAAGAAAAAATCAGTGAAAAAACCAAGAAAACAGAAAAAAAGAAAGGTTGATGATCGTTTTGTAACAAAACGTAAAAGTAAAAGTCCTGCCTCATGGCAAAATTTAGGTCTTGATTCTCCAAACACAAATGCAAGACGATCTTCTATTAACTTAGCAAGATTTACTCCTTTGAGAGCACAAGATTTATTAAAAAGACATGGATTTGGTGCTACCATGCACATGTTAAATCCAAACAAATATCCATCGCCACCTCATTCTGAACGTCGACGACTTCATTTTTAAGAAAAACTATAAAAGGACTGTACATTTAAATTATAAACACACTCATAAACATGGCTGTAACAACAACACGTCGTAGAAAAATGCAAAATAAAATGAGAAAAAAATCTCTGATTAAAACTTATGGTACATTTTTAGAAGGATTGACTCATTTATCCAATAAATGTCGTAAGAAAATGATTCAAGAATCTCCTAAAGAAGTCATTGATTGTGTAGGGGAATGTTGCATCAATCTTATAAAAGGCAATGTACGTCTGACAAATGCTCAAAAGAATCAGTTACGAGCTAGAAAGCAACATATACGTTTACTGAGTTCTAAGCAAGTTCCACTTGACACAAAAAAGAAAATTATTAATCAGAAAGGTGGAGCCTTGTTAGGATTATTGTTAAAACCATTAATTGCTCCTATCATAGGTTCTGTCTTGGGTGAAATTATCAAAAAATAAAAAAATATGGATGGTCGTAAAATGGCTATTGTGCCATTTAAACTTTGGGAAGACATGAAACGCTGGAAAGAGGAACAAATTCAAAAACCCAGACTGCCTCCTGATCCTAATGTATCTGCCACAGCCAGTCTTCAAAGAGACTTATCTTCTGTCATGGCCAATGAAGATTTGTCTGAAGCTGAAAAATCTCAATTATATGGCCAGACCTTGCACAAATTTAAAACAGCTCATCAAAAAGCTTTAAAAGAAACATCTCTTTTTCCCCAATCTGACCCTAGTTCTTCCAAAATGAATCAATTGGTCATAGATAGTGTACCCTCCACCATGAAACGTAAAGCTCAGCTTTTAGTTTCACTTCTAAAAACTAACCCAAATGTGTCCTGGGAAGATGATGGTACAGTCAAACTTTATGGCAAATCTATTCCAGGGTCTAATATTATTGATTTGGTCAATGATGTCATTAGACATCGAAAAGGCAGTGAACCTACAGGTTGGCAAGCTTTTGCAGAAGGTTTAAGAGACATGAATATTCCCCAAGATGTGATTGGAAATAGGGAAAGGTGGGACTGGATGCATCGTGCTCCAGAAACTCCTGAAACGGATTATATTACTCCCAAACAAAAACGCACTATCAGAAAAACAGCAAGTCGTATTCCCGTTTCTGTCAGGTCTGCAAAGAGTTTGGGTGTTAGGAAACGTATCAAAGACCATTTTTCATCCCCTGCACTTTTATCTGCCACCACAAAACGTATAAAAGAAGAGTTTTCTTCTCCATGGGTCAGTTACAATGAAGCTTGAACAGTTGTATTACAATCCTAAAAGTCCTGCTGCGTATGCAGGTGAACAAGCTTTGTACAAACTTGCTAAACAATCATCCAAAAAAGTTAAACTTCAAGATGTTAGAGACTGGTTAAGAAAACAACAAACTTATACTTTACATAAATCTATTCGTAAAAAGTTTTTGCGACGCAAAACGGTAGTGGCTGGAATTGATACTCAGTGGCAAGCAGATTTGGCAGACTTATCAAAATTATCAAAGTCCAATGACAAGCATAGATATTTACTTTGCATCATAGATGTCTTTTCAAAATATGCATGGGTGGTACCTATTAAAGATAAAACTGGAAAAACTTTAGTAATTGCTTTCAAATCTGTGTTAAAAAGTGGACGATGTCCAAAAAGTTTGCAAACAGATAAAGGAACTGAATTCAAAAATAAAGAATTTCAAAATTTCTTGAAAACTGAGAAGATTCATTTCTTCACTACTGAAAATCCTGAAACCAAAGCCAGTATTGTCGAGCGTTTTCAAAGAACTTTGAAAACTCGCATGTGGAAATATTTTACTCATCATCGCACTTTGAGATATGTAGACATTCTTCCCAAATTAGTACATGGTTACAATCACGCTTATCATCAAAGTATTAAATGTGCACCTGTGTCTGTGACTCTTAAAAATGAACCACAGGTGTCAGAAAACTTATATGGCAAATCGAATTCTAAAAAAGTCAAACCAAAATTTAAAGTGGGTGATTTTGTGCGTATCAATAAAACAAAACGCACATTTGATAAAGGTTATTTACCAAACTAGACACAAGAATTATTTCAAATTTTAGCAGTGGTCAAAACTCAGATTCCTATCACCTATAAAATAAAAGATCTTGAGGGTGAAGTGGTCAAAGGTACCTTTTATTCACACGAGTTACAACGTGTAGAGAAAGAGCAAATTTACGAAATCGATTCTGTTTTAGATCACAGAAAACGTAAAATAGGAAAAAAGTGGGTGAAAGAAATTAAAGTTCACTGGAAAGGGTATCCTTCAAAATTTGACAGTTGGATTTTAGAATCTGATCTTGTATAAAAGCATGAAAATGGATCTCAGAGGATCATTTGTACGTGGTGACACTGCTTCAGTACAATCTGCAGAAGGTCGTGATCGAATTGTTAAAAATCGGTTCACTTTTTTTGCTCAGATCATTGTTGTTTACATGATCATTATCACATCATTAGTTCAAATCAGTCTGAGAAGTCCAGATAAAGAATTGTGGCTAATTTTACTCAGTAGTTCTATCGGTTACATACTACCATCCCCAGGTTTAAAATTTAGAAAACAAACTAATCCAATTTCTACTGACGAAACAGATTCACCCAAACTCAAACCATGAACAACTTTTATTTGACACTCTTGAGTGATAGTTCACTCAGTACATTTTCAAAAAATACGCAATGTGACTTTAAAGTGAAATTAGATCATTCCATACAAATTGAAAAGATAATTGGGAAGTAGGTTTGGTAGAAGTCATAACTCCAACTGAAGTAAATAATATCACTAAGGAAAACAATTATGTGATTTTAAGATTTACTGATAGAAAAATGTGTGAAGACATTGATAACTGTACAAAGTATGATTCATATGTAGACCAAAAAATCTATATCCAAAATGGTTATTATGCTTCTCCACGCCATTTGGTTGAAGAAATTCAAAAAAGTATCAATTTTCGATATGGACTGACACTGAAAAATAGCAATGCTACCATTTCAATCACTTATGGTGAAAACAGTGCTCGAGTCAAACTTGATGTTCAAGATCCTACAAAAGTCCAAATTATTTTTCCAAAGGCAATTGCAGAAATATTAGGTGTAGATAGAAATTATTTTGATAAACCATTAGGAAATGAAAAATACATTTTCAGGTATGGTGTGGATTTAAATACAAAAATTCACCAACTTTACATTTACTCTGATTTAGCAAGCTATACATTTATTGGTGATGTTACTGCACCCATTTTGAGAGTATTGGCATTTGAAAGTAAAAGAGAAAACAATCATTTACATCAAGAATTTGTCAATGTACACTACGTACCAGTGGCAAAATCTTTCATAGATCAGGTGCACATAAGTATAAAAGGTGATACAGGTGAAAATGTGCCATTTATCTCTGGGAAAACGTTAGTGAAACTACATTTTCGACAGAAGGAATAATGTTGAAACAATCGAGAAGCATTATGTCTCTTCAATCTGGGAAAGGAGACTTTCCCGTGTACAGAGGCGTTTCAAGACAATATGGCAATGGTTTAGGATCCATTTTTAAAGCTGCATTGAGAACAGTGATTCCAATTTTAAAACCTGTCGCAAAAGCAAGCTTAAAAAGTGTGAAAAAAGTAGCTAAAGATCAAGGGGTTCAAGCTCTAAAAGACATTGTGGGTGGTGAAAATGTAAAAAAAGTTTTAAAACAAAGAGGAAAAACAGCTTTGAAATCTATTGGTCAGTCTACTATAAATCAGTTGGCTATAAATTCAACTCAAAAACGCAAAAAGCCTCAGTCTCAATCTAGACACCGAACTGTTAAGAGGGGTTTTAAAAGCAGAGCAAAAAAGTTTAATCCAATTAAACGTCTGGTATTTGAAAGAGATATATTTGACGAAAAATGATTCAACAAGGTTCTTGCGATTGCACTAAAACGGAATTGGATATGGAATCCATTCCACCCACCATGACTACCATGCAAGGCACTCAGTGGAATGATTATCATCCCATCGCTTCTCTCGATAGTCATCATGCACCCATTGAATTTCTAATTCCACCTCACACCGAGTTTTACACTGATTTATCTCAAGCCTATCTGTATATCAAATTCAGAATCTTACAGCTTACGGGTGAAGATCTTGAAACTGGTGCAAAAGTATTTCCAATTAACAACTTTTTTCACAGTATGTTCAGTGGCATCGATTTGTATATCAACAATAAATTGATCACGAATAATTCAGACACGTATCCATACAGAGCATACCTTGAAAATTTGTTTTCTTATGGCGCTGATGTCAAAGATAATCAACTGAAAGCAGCAGAATTTTGGTCTGAGGATGAAGCAGGAGCTTTTGAAGATATAACAAAAGCATCTATCACTGATCGTGGCAAACGCGTAGCAAAAAGCAAATCTGTGGAGCTTCAGGGTAAATTACATTTGGATCTAGCTATGCAGGAAAAATATTTACCTAATGGCTTAGAATTCAAACTTAGACTCAATCGATCATCTCCTCAGTTTTGTTTGATGAGTGATAATTCTCCTGCAAAAATCAAAATTGATACTGCTATCTTGAGAGTACGAAATGTACAGCTTCTACCAGCCATTAGCAATGAACTGAATCAAACCATTGCTCATCACAATGCTAAATTTCCGATCAGAAGAGTTGAAGTCAAAACTTTTACAATCAGTAGTGGCACAAGATCTAAAATTGAAGACCATCTTCTCACTGGTCAACTTCCAAAACGAGTTTTTATTGGCTTAGTATTAAATGAGGCATTTAATGGGACTTTGGAAACTAATCCTTTCTTTTTCCAACATTTCAATCTAAGTAAAATGGATGTCACTTGTGATGGACATAGTGTCTATGGAAAACCATTTGAACCTAGATTTGGAAATGATCAGTATCTCAGATCTTTCCTATCAGTTTACCAAGCATTGGCAAGTCAGAATCAGGTCCAAAATTGCAACATTGATTATGAAGATTACAAAGGAGGTTACTGCTTTTGGGGATATGATTTGACACCAGATCAAGCAGCCGATCAGTCTCATTTGCACCCTATAAAAACTGGGAACCTCAGATTGGAGCTTCAGTTTGCAACATCACTTGACAAGACGATCAACGTGCTTGTGTATGCAGAGTTTGACAACCTGATAGAAATCAACGGACTAAGAGAAGTTACCACAGATTACTAAAGATGAATGCAGGATACTTCATTGAACAGGACTTGATGTACCAAACAGATGCATACAGTGCAACAGTCCAGCCATCAGATGAGAAGAGTACCTTACAGAAAGAAGTAGAAGACAATGAGGATATTGATTGTCTTATGAAGACTCTTCTAAAACAAGCCATATTGACTTGTCTAAAGATGGCAGTTGGAGACTGTGCGAAGCATGAATGTCATGGATGCAAAATGAACCACCCAAGTCAGAAATACCACGATATCTGTCTATGGACTTCTCCAAGAGAATGAATTGAAGATTATGGATGTCATGATCCAGCCTTAGAGGGCCTAAACATCTACGATGTGATGAAAGACTTTGATGATAGAATCTGGAACTATCTGTATGGCGACAGTTTGCGACACCCTATGGACTTTACAACAGGGATCAATCACCTGACGCCAGAAGAAAATCAAGAAGCCTATAAAAACTGGCAGTACTTCAAGAAAAATCAAAGTGACTTAACAGAACAGTGGAAGACGTACTGGGCCAAGAAACTCATAGAATCCTATGAAGAAAAGGAAACTGAAGAAAACGAGAACCCAGAAACAGAATAAAAATGAACACTGTTGAACTAATCAAAGTCATAAACAATATACCTGTGAAAGGAGAAGTATGTGCCAAGGATTTACTACCAGAGAAGAAACCACTGGATATGAAGGCTTACATTGTAAATACAGATATATCCACAGATCCAGGAGAACATTGGGTGGCTATCTACTTCAGAAGAGATCAAGTTATCTACTTCGATTCATATGGAAGACCACCAGATGAGCAATATGTTCTACAATTTATTGAAAGAAACTCTACAAGATGGATCCATAACAAAGAATGTTTACAGAGTCCATGGAGCAAAACATGTGGAATTTGGTGTATCTACATCATTCACCAGCTCAACAAAGGACTAGATCTAAACACAGCCATTCATCAAGAACTATATGGAACTGGAGATGATTTATACCAGAATGACAGAGATATCGAGATGTGGTTCATCTATAACTATGCCAGAGTCATCCTATCCAAGAATGGAATGAGACGCATGGTTCCTCCTGACTTTTTATTCAAACACAGAATACAGACTTGTAAATGTCATAATTATTCACATCACCTTTCAAAGAAGTATCCTATGTATAATATATTGTAAATATGTTAAGGGAAATTATTGTAAACAATGAACAGAGGGACGGCCCTAATCCTCTGTCATTGTAATCAGTTATAGTTAGCGGGGCAATAAAGTTATAGAAATGTTCACCAGTCTTTGTTGTTCTTTTCAAAAAATCAGTAGTAGTAAGCTTGAGACGGCTAGCTATACACTAGTTAACGCTACAGAGTGATGCCTCTAGGAGTTGAGGTCTTGATTGACCAAGAGACTCTAAGACGCATGGTACTTAGTAGCCTTGACTATTACACACACCATATATCACCACATACTATACCCCCTAAAATGACTAAGTTATCTTCAAAGCTGAATTTAACTAAGTTATTTTATATATCACCACAGCAGAACCTTTATCCCCTCAAAAAATGTTATTTCCCAACAGCCCAGGAATCATAATCACAACCCAACCAGTGAATATGACCAGGAAACTATCACAATCATAGGCCCAACCAAAATACCCCTAAAATAAACTAAGTTATTCACAGCTAGTCACTCAAGCTTACCAGGGTTGGCATCTATGGCCCCATTTTTTTAGCCTGAAAAATTCTAAGTTCTTTTCAGGCTTAAAAAAAATGGGGCCATAGTGCCTACCATTACTACTCAGGATGTATGTAGGATATTTCAATATACCCAAAAGTGAGTTAACCATCGCGTATTTCCATATAGCCAAAATAGAGTTTATCAACGCTGTATTTCAAAAGAGTTTAAAGTAGGCTTACCATCGTTGTATTTTATAATAGCCAAAGGTAAGTTTTCCATTGTTGTATTTCAATATAGCCAAGATAGAGTTTACTATCATTGTATTTCAAAAGAGTCAAAAAGTATGTTACCATCGCGACAACGGTTAGTTTACTGTCGTCGTATTCCAATAGTCACAGGCTAGATTACCATAATTGTATTTCAATATCGCCAAAAGTGAGTTGACCATTGTTTATTCCAATACAGCCAAGCTAAGTTTACTACCGTTGTATTTTAATACAGCCAAAAGTAAGCTTACCATCAATGTATTTCAATATATATAGCCAAAAGAACGTCTACCATCGCTGTATTTCAACAGAGTTAAAAGCAATTACGGAGAAGGCCCCTAACATAGCTCAAATAAGCATTGTAACCTCCGTTGGATATTTTAAGAAAGAAACAAACTTGAAAAAGTGTTCACATCTAAGTAAAGTAATCATTATACTTTATTTACACGAAGTTCAAAATGAAAAATATTTTCTTGATCTCTAGCAACTTTAATTTGAAGTGCACAGCCTCTCTGTTTTAGGATAACAAAAATAATTTCCTAACATTGCGCACTTTCTGCAAAAGTTTCAATAACGTCTCTTGGATGAGAAACACCAGATTGCTTTCAACAATTTACGGCATCGATAACTTGATTCAAAGTAAATAATTTGAAGCCTTGGCCATTTGAAATAACGTTCAGAAAGTTTTTAACAACATTTTCAAATATTTGCCAAAATCCACTCCTGCTCAGCAGTGAAAGCATAACGTGAAAACTTTTTGCTTTTTTCTCTTTCCAAAAGCAACCCGATATTAAATAACAAAAAAGATTTGACCGGATTAAATGTGGCATAGTCACTTGGGCTAGTGTGCTATGTTGTTAGGGGACGTCGCTGATTTTGTGTTTCAATATAGCCAAAAGTAAGTTTACCATCATTATGTTCTAGCTCCAGAGAAGCTGGAGTATTGTTGACGATGTGTTCTGATGCCATATATGGTAGCCCCATGTACAGTCTATAGGCACTTCCGTACCAAACCAACAACTCGTCGCCTCTTTCAATATCCTGAAAATATATTAATAAGCTAATTTCACTAAAAGGCAACGAACATACGCGTGGGTCTACAATGTCAGTTATAAATATCTTATTTTATTTTTTACATTTTAATTGACATAAATATGACGATTTCAGGGTAAAATGGGTACTTTCTTCTTTCTATGAGGTCATTGAAAGAATATAAATCATGATTCATTTCAATTACTTTATGTGGATGAATCTAGATAAGGTTGATATAGACTTCTTTTTACAACCAACCGCAGAATCTAGGTCGGAGATTAGGCCACTCAAATTAATCTAAGCCCCCCCCCCCCCTCCCTCAGTGGCTTTGGCTGCTGTCCGTTCTAAGGCGGTGATTCTGCTGTCTGTATTCAATGTTTATTGTTGCTCCCATTGTTTGTGGGGGTTTTGTGTTTGGTCCTTGTTAATATGCAGTGCTTTGTGCGCTTTCTAGTTTTGAAGTAATCCTGATGGACTGCTTAGTCTGCTTTGCTTTTATTGTCTCCTGAATGTCATGTCATTGTTATCGTTCTTTATCACGTGGGTTTGTCTGTAGTGTGTGGTTGTTGCATTTCCTGGATATACTCACTTTTTTCTATTTGCAAATGTTTTGCTGTATTTTCCTATTTTAATCAAAAACTTACTTTGATTGCTCTGTAGAATATATCCCGACCAATTTGAACTACTTCGAGATTCTGCTCTCTGTCCGTCCGTGCACATTGTATGTAAGACAACCAGCTGATCAGGGGTCGAGTGCCACCATCTATGTATCCGACTATATCGCCATGGGGGTCAAAAATCTGTCAAAATAAAAATTCTTGAGTTTAGCAAAAACATATCTGTGAAAGTACATTGTAAAAGATAAGTGAAACTTTACACCGAATTTGCTTATAGCTGAGCGGTCATTTTTCTAGGTGTAAACTTTCAACTGTTTGAAACAGACATGAAAAGCAGATGACATCTTCAGGTCAAAAAATATTGGCGGGATACGGGTTAATTAAAAAATGAAACTTTTGCCAGTCTTGTAGCATGTTTAAATATTTAGAACATGCGACTAATAACTATCCTTAAAGTAGCAAACAAATAATACACTGAAGAGTGTGAGTAACCAAGCTTGCAGATTGCGTAAACATCTTTTCTTCTTTATAAACATGACTCGAATTTTTAACCTATAAAGCGCCACCAATTTTTTTCTGCAGACGACAATTTCAAATTTTGACATTTGCTTTCAGAAATCAAATTGGCCAGCGCATGAGTTGGTACTTATGGCATTGTCGAGCAAACGAAAGCTCGCACAAGCCTGCGCGTATCGTAGACTCACAAGTGCATTCGCTACTCGCATACACATGTAGTTCGGTTGTTGACATCTTCGCAAGCCAAGGGTACTAAGTCCACTTCGTTCCTTACGTACCGTTCCTTACTTACATAAGGAACGAAGTGGACTTAGTACCCTTGGCTTGCGGAGATGGGTTGTTGAAGACTTTACATGCATTTACATGCCAAGCAGACATACAACCTTAAAACAAAGTCATATCAACGTCAATGCGACGTCGTGGCGTCGCATTGACGTCGATACGACGTTGTTTTGACGTCATGTGTCTGCTGGGATGTATACCTCTAGCCCAACTATATGCAAGCATGTGCATTTAAAGGAGAGTTTTGTGCCAAAAAGTCCCAATATCATGAACTGGCTTAAATAGGTATTTTGATATTTCATGTGAATCGCCAGTTGCAATCGCTTTTGGTGCGTAAACTCTTAAGGACATATGCTACTAAATACTTCCCATATTGAAATATTTTCAATACTTTGCATACACTTTGTTTTATGCATGGGCTATCCATTTATGAAATAAAAAGGATATGTCACCGTGCTTATTTTTTCAGTATCTCATATTGAAGTTTACAGCATTTGACCAATTTTCTAGAAATATCAAAAAATAACACTAGTCCTAATTATCGAGCTAAAACGGTTGTAATCTTCAGACAGCTTCTTTCTTTTAACTTAAATTACTGCCCATGACCTCAAACTTTTAAGAAAATGTGCATGTTTACTTGTTATCCCATGCTGTGACAAGATACTGCATGATATATTTTGACAATTCGTCAAAAAATGGAATTTGTTTAATATGTATTAAAAAATCTGATATTGAAAATCTTGAAAATTTATTTTTAATTCATGGACTATTATAATACCTTTCAGAAAAAAGAATAAAAACCTGGGGTCACCGAACTAATTCTCTCTCTAGAGGGCCAAATTTAACCCCACCCCCATAGGTTGCATGCGTAATTCAATATAAAAAGTTCGGGGATGACCATTTCGTTCGTTTTGATGATGCCATTTTACTAGTATATGAAGTAATTTAGCATTAAAATGTTAAAAAGAAAGAAAATACACACTGAAAATATGTGCGCATCTGGGAATCGATCCTGGTCCTCTGGCTTTGTAGCCAGACACGCTAACCACTAGGCCACGAGGTCAGGTCGTGCGCCGCTCTAAATAACCATACAAATAGTATAGACTCGGCCACTATCGTATTCGTAGCCCGGGTTATTGTGTGCGTCGTTTGATTTCGACTTAGCTATATTTATCTGTCTTTAGTGCTGAGACGATCAGATCTGAAAAGATGTCAATAGATATTTCGAACACACTTTAATTAGTTATTTTGTGACGAAAATGTCTGAACACCGATATGACATAAGAATATCGGAAGCTGTATTGATCCGAATCCGTTATGGGTCGAAAGACAGGACCCAGACAACTTTCACCGTTTGCAGACGCGGGAAAGGTGCGCATTGGAAATAGCCGCATATGTCTTTAAAGCGCCAATCACAACTGCAGCAGGCGACAAATTTTGGGACATCTTTCCCAATTTTCGAAAAAAATAAGGTATGATATTTCATGAGAATCGTCTGCCAGCAGACGATTCTCATGAAATAACATGCCTTATTCGTTACTTTTTTAAAAAACGGCTAAATTTGAAATTTTCGTCTGCTGCAAATTATAGGTGGCGCTTTGTGGGTTAAACTTAGTTTTCGATCAGACTGATTTTGTAACACTCAATATGTGTTCTATACTTACCTCCCAACAATTTGCTGTACAATGGTCGAGTCTTTGCGAGAGGTTCCCCAGAAAGGGCCCTATCTGAGTACCTTTTCTGATTGGTTGGCAGCAGAACACACCCAGCTGGGCTCCGGGTATGCTTGTCGCCTGGATACACACCTGAGAGGGAGCTCCAGTCCATAAATAATCTGAAAGTAATTTTTAATTAAAAGTAGTTTACCTATTTGGTCTGTCAACTTGCTATAACTGGTATCAGTAATTAATCAGCTATAACTGGAATCAGTAATTAATCAGCTATAACTGGAATCAGTAATTAATCAGCTATAACTGGAATCAGTAATTAATCAGCTATAACTGGAATCAGTAATTAATCAGCTATAACTGGAATCAGTAATTAATCAGCTATAACTGGAATCAGTAATTAATCAACTTAGACCAAGACCCAGATACGATCATCTCACCAGCTTCAGTTATGTTTCCTATCGTAACACCCACAGTAAGTCACCCATGGCTCAATCTCCTCGACTATACCCTATATCCCCTCGTCTGTAGTCAGTCTGTTAATTGGAATTGGTGGGCATTTAATATTGACTATGAAACCATGGAGAGAATTCGGTTTTCATGAACTGTGGGTGCAGCATAAAGAGAATATTTATTTATTTATTCATTTATTGTTGAAGAAATGTTTTATAGACATGTTTACATGCTTAGAGTTTAGATTTAGATTTGTATATGTAGGGGGAGGGTCGTAACTAATGTTGCGAGAACTTGTGACCCAACCCCATTGTTGATATGTCTGGCAAATGGTTTCATATACTGTACATTTCACGCGGCTGTATCCACACCGGATAGGCGGCGATCGAAAACGCTCTTAACAAGTGACGAACGCGGATCAAAAATCGCTAGAAACAGTGTTTTCGATTGCCATTTGTCGCCACTAAGTCGGGCGACAAATGGCAATCAAAAACTCTGTTTCTAACTATTTTTGATCTACGTTCGTCGATGGTATTAACGTTTTCGATTGCCGCCTATCCGGTGTGGTATCACTTACAGAAGTATCCATTGTCCTCAAGAAAGAAAATCCTCCTTTCATGACGTTGATAATTACCCAGGCATATGTTAAGTTTCCTCCGCGGAGATAGATGCGGGCTTTTAACACCCCTACCACATTCACATTAAGATGCGGAGGAAACACTCGTATAAAATTCATGATGTTTTGTTTGTCAAATTAATGTCGCATCTGTTTATCAATACATCCAATGTCATCAACGTTTTAATGCTCTCGTACTTTTCAGTGTGACAGAAGAGAAAATAAGGGCTAGTTATACTTTTTTTTATTTTGTAAAGTATCTTAAATATTTACTTATTAACTCGAAAAAACGGCTTATTATCTCGAAATTTCGACTAAGTATCGACTTAGAAGAAAAATTAGAGTCAGTTATATCGACTTAGAATAAGATAAGGGTCAGTTATTTTCTCTTTTTTATTTTGTAAAGTATCTCAAAATTTTACTTATTAACTCGAGAAATTCGACTTAGTGTCTCAAAATTTCGATTTAGTATGCGTCGAAATTTTAATTTATTACATCGAAATTTCGGCTTCGTAGTTCGAATAGTACGCTCGCGTTTGCATACAAAATAGATTTTAGCAATGCAATAAAATGACGCCTATTGACGCCCATTGTACATATCGCTGCGTATACCAAAAAAGCCACTTCAAAATAATATTGGTGCCATATAATAGCACCTGTATTAATGAATTTATTAAACTCTTTGCAAAACACACACACACACACACACACACAATTAAAAACAACGCGATAAAAATGCTCGACATTGCCTCGCATTTTATTTGGGCAAAAACGAATGTTCGGGTGGAGCCTGGGCAGACGCCTAGCCTGGGTCCAGTCGTCAATATGTTTTGTAAAATATTGTCTAATTCTAATAATCCAAAAAATTAAGACACATCAAAGGTATCGGTTATTTCTTGACCAAGAAATGGAAAAATAAAAAAATATTAAGGCTGGAACCCAGGCCCCGGGGTTATAAAACGTTTACCATGCCATGAAATTTATCCTGCTCATAAATGTTAAAATGCCAACAATTGTGGCATTTTAACATTTATTAGCATGATAAATACAACATCTGAGGGACTTAAAGCACGAAACTTCTTCAATTGTCGGCATATTAGTTTTTATGAGCAGTTAAATTTCGTGCTCAGTTGAATTGAGCATGAAAAAGGTTTTATAATCTCGAGGCCAGGCTAGCAGACGCCCAGAAAATTATGCAATCTGAACAGCCCTGTTCATAGTGAGGCTAGGGCTATGTAAGGGTAGCTTGATTTAAACATTATTTCTTATTGTATGAAACGTAACAGCAAATAAATGGTTACAAATTTTACACAAAAATTTAAACACACGGAATAGGTGGCAATCCGGCGAAAAAGCTCTTAACAGTCGACGAACGCGGATCAGAAATTGCCGACGAAACAGAGTTTTTGATTGCCATTAATTTTGTCGCCTGACTGGCGACAAATGGCAATCGAAAACTCTGTTTCTACGATTTTTGATCTACATTCGTCAATAGTATTAACGTTTTCGAGTGCCGCCTAACCTGTATGTTAAACCAAAACAGCAAAAAAATCGAAAAACACGCAAAAAAGTGCAAACCTTGCATACTGTAGTCATGCTGTAGTGTAGTCCGCATTCTTCCATATAAAACGAACCGCAATAATTCATCACTTATTGCCATTTTGAAAATGCTATTATGATGCTAAAACAATTTTATTCTGGGCAGAATGATACAGAGTCTGAAAATTCGGAAATTTTTGGGGTTGTATTTATCTCGCTGTTAACCAATCATAAAGCACCGCTCTATCAATTAGCCAATCAAATAATTGTCCAATTAAAACAGATGTATCGACCGAGCCCCTGTCCATGCACTGGAATTGGGAGTTTTTTTCTCTCCCATCTCTATTGTTAATTGAATATCAAATTTCACACACGTCTTAAACAGTTGAAATAAAAGGGATTCGTCGTCTTATGGGGTTGGATCGTTTGCAATATGGGTCATTAACTGGACCCGCATTTCCATTTTATTAACTGTAAAGAAACACCGTGAAAATTGAGTGTCTATAACTATTGTCAACCATGTAACCGCGACATTTAGATATAAGCAGATGACGTGGTAAAATTGTTTCTATTGCGTTGGGCCTACCTTAGTATCCCCTTACCTGAATAATCCTAAAATTCGGACTTTACAACACCATCAGATGCGAAAAAAGGCAAATAGTTTAAACCCAGATCAGACCTCTCCTGGATTTCCCTATTTGTTCGATCATGATATATGCACGAACATTATGAGAAAATATGGTATTTTTGAATTTCAGACGCAACTATAACCAAATGAAGCACATTTTAATTTCAAACCTCGTACGGCTTTTTTTCAACATAGAGTTTGCGTACATGGGTATAAAAGGTTTCAATTTGATGTTAATGTGAGCCCTTTTGTTTCATCATGTTTAGTTAATTTGATTTGCATTTTAGATTGTTTCTCTATTATGATGCATTGAATAAGTTTAGAACAGGCATTTAAATGATTTGGGAAATTATTATTTTACTCGAAAAACGACTTATTTTTCAGATTCAAAAGCTAACATTCTGTAGTAAATTGGATACCTGAAGTATGTGCTAAAGAACTACACAGCCAACGAAGTTCGTCAGTGACAACTTTCAAGAGCTTAATGTTATATGTTATAATAAAATGCAATTATATATGCATGATTTCCTCAAAGAGTTCCATAGCTATGTACTTACCCCTAACTTCTAGGTTGTCCAGGATTAACCATCCAGCAGCTCCGTTTCTGACTGTGTTGTACTCTAGTCAGCTGTATCAAATGCATTTTCTACATATGACAGTAATAAGATGTGTTTCTCTATGCAACATACCTTATGACAGGAATAACGTATGTTAGAACCTTCTGAACTTACCTTATTGTTTCTCTATGCAACTTACCTTATGACAGGAATAAGATGTGTTTCTCTATGCAACTTACCTTATTCCAGGAATAAGATGTGTTTCTCTATGCAACTTACCTTACGACAGGAATAACGTATGTTAGAAACTTCTGAACTTATCTTATTCCAGGAATAAGATAAGTTTCTCTATCGAACATACCTTATGACAGGAATAACGTATGTAAGATTCTTCTGTTCTGAACCTACCTCATTCCATGAATAAGATGTGTTTCTCTATGCAACATACCTTATGACAGGAATAACGTATGCTAGAACCTTCTGAACTTACCTTATTCCAGGAATAAGGTGTGTTTGTCTATGCAACTCACCTTATGACAGGAATAACGTATGTTAGAAACTTCTGAACATACCTTATGACTGGAATAAGATGTGTTGCTCTATATAACATACCTTATGACAGGAATAAGGTATGTAAGAACCTTCTGAACCTACCTTATTCCAGGAATAAGATGAGTTTCTCTATGCAACATACCTTATGACAGGAATAACGTATGTTAGAGCCTTCTGAACCTACCTTATTCCAGTAATAAGGTGTGTTGCTCTATGTAACATACCTTATGACAGGAATAATGTATGTTAGAAACTTCTGACCATATCTTATGACTGGAATAAGATGTGTCACTCTTCGTAACATACCTTATGATAGGCATAGCGTGTTAGAACCTTCTGTACATACCTTATGACAGTAAAACGTATGTGAGAACGTTTTGAACCTATTTTATTCCAGGAATAAGGTGTGTCAGTCTATGTAGCATACCTTATAGCAGGAATAACGTATGTTAAATACTGAAAACACCTAATGACTGGAATAAAATATGATACTCAATGCAACATACGTTATGACAGGAGTAACGTATGTCAGAACCTTCTGAACATATCTTATGACTAAAATAAGATGTGTCACTCTATGTTACATACCTTATGACAGGCATAACGTGTTAGAACATTCTGAACATACCTTATTCCTGTCATAAGATTTGTTACCCTTGTAACATACCTTATGACAGGAATAACGTATATTAGAACCTTCTGAACATACCCTATGACTGGAATAATATGTGTTTCTCTATCCAACATACAATATGACAGGAATATTGTATGTACACCAGGAATAAGGTGTGTCAGACTGTGTAGCATACCTTATGACAGGAATAACGGATGTTAGAACCTCCACAACACACCTTATGACAGGAATACTTGATGTGTCGCGCTATACAACACACATTATGACAGGCGCATTGCATTAGGCAGAGAGAATCCAAGTGAGCTAAACACATTTTGTTTAAAGAACAATTGACTCTAGGACGAAAATTTGGCAACAGTAAAATACCTTTAAGACCCCACCCACTGTGGCTTAGGCTGCACTACTTTATAAGGCAGTGGTTTTGTCGCTCATGAAATATTGTTTTATGTACCTCCCATTGTTTGTGGAGGTACTGTGTTGGTCTTTGTTCTGGTATTCATTACTTTGAGTCCTTTCTAGTTCACACTAGAGAACCGCCACTTGAACAGCGCAGTCAATGATTGTGTGGTGGTTGCAGTCCACGAGTGTACAAAATAGTGGACCTAGTTGTTAAAAAAGGGTAATATTTTGGTCAGTATTTTACTTCTGAAAATATTGTCACTTAAATCGAACTGTGTATCTGTTTAACAAACTTTTTGTGGGTTGAGTGGTAGTCGCTACAGCGCAAGTTATGTCAAAAATGTGATTTTTCCAGAAAAAAAGGATGAAAGAAAGTTTTGCTTATGTTCTGGAATTTACTCTTACTTTAGTTAAAATGCAAAATTAAAGTACTTCAATGTGAAAAAAAATTGAAATCTGAGACTGGAAGACTTTGAAAGTTATTCAAGCTTTCCATACTGTATGCATAATTCTTTATATCAGGTGTTCTGGCCCAGTGGGCGGGTCGTTGACTGCAACATATTGATTTTATTTAGACACTCGACAACTGGGGCAGAACACCCGATAAACAGAACTATGCGTACAGTATGAAAAGCAGCTTGATTAACTTTCAACATGTTGTCCTTAGATCTCAAACTCTGTGCACATTAAATGACTGTTATATTGCATTTTATAGAAAAAAGCATAAATTCCAGAACACAAGCATAAATTTCTTTCATTCTCTTTTTCAGAAAAAATCAAAATTTTGGCATAAGTCTGGCGCTGAAGCAACAATCACTCAATCCACAAACACTTTGTCTGTAGATAAAATTAATGTTTAAAGCTTTCACTAGCATTTCAGTAGCTATGATTGTTCAGCCAGTAGTGCTTATACAATTCAGAAAAATAAGGTTGTGTATGTAATCAGGGTTTAATATGGATAGCCAACTAATTATATGAATAACTGGAGTAGGTTTGTTTGTGATGAGGATTAAATGGAAAAATGCGAAAAACAATTAGCCTGAAATGATCAATATATACTTAAAGCCATTTAAAACGCAACTGGTAGAAATGTTGTTTTTCTTATGAACAGCAGCAAAATACACCTTGTCAATGTATGAACAAGCTTCCTTTTCGTACAAGAACGTTTCAGCAAAAGTTAAGCTCGATGGCACACTTCTGCTAAAGTTTTAGTGAAAAATGACAAAAACATCCAAAAATTGTAACCATCTTAATCTTGAAATTGTACTCAATTTGAGTATAAAAATACTGCATTTTACACTAACAAACCAAAATACCAAAAACAACACAAAATTCACTTTGCAGGAGGGACCTAAAATTAATGTTTGAATTGACATTTTTCGCAAAATTTGAGAAGTGACAAAAAATATCATTTAAATTGAATCATTTCATAATCAGCATACGTAAATTCTAAGGCCATAGCCTATGCTTATCATTAATCATGATATTTACCATCGGAAGTGTCGCATTTTTGTGAACTTCAGGTTTTCATGCTCAAACTTTGATGGCCATTTAAAGGTCAAAACTTCAAGACACACTTTTCCTGTTGTGTATGCATAGAGCGTAGAGCAATATTGAAATTTTCAGAAGTTTGGACCCAAAAGAGCCAGGCAAAAAGAAGATATGATATCCTTCTTAATAAGACGATTTTGCTTTTTCTGGTCAAAGTCTGGGTTTACTCCCTTTATCACAAAATACAACAGGCTTATTTGGACTGCTTTATCAGCACCATAATGATATTCCCTTTATATTGGTATCTAAACGCATGTTTTTATTTGATAAGAATGATAAAAGAGCATTAAATTCAGGTAGTACAGTTATATTGTACAAGTTGCGTTTTTACTGGCGTTAAGTATATATTAAACATAAAATAAGCTGTCTCATCAAGGTAATCTTAAACAGAGTTTTTAGTCTTGTTTTAGCTTAATTTTAATTAATGGTGGTAGTTTTAGCTAACATCACAACATATACATGGCGATTACAAACACACGCATATTTGGTATCATGTTTGAGGTTGGTTTACTCATTGCATCTTTAAAAATATCCACCTTGGTTACAAACCTGTTTAAACACATGCAAAACGATTTGTGTAACTTTGTAGAGGGTATTATTGGATTATGTTTTTTGGCTCATGTGGCTAGTTTCTTGCAATAATTCTGCCCGTCAATCATGTTTGAGTTGCAGCTAGCTTCCTGCTCATAGACCTGCTACCCGCTCTAATAGCCAGTAACAGCTAGAACTAGCCTTCTAGTGCTGCAATATATATAGCCACTAGCTGCTACCGTTTGCTTTCTTCTGGCTAGTGGTTGTGACTTTAAAATTGCAGCTAAAGAGCTATTAACAGGGTTGCCACTCAATATCCTTTTCAAAATTCCCTGACTTTTCCCCGACTTTTGAAGGTTTTCCAGACCCTTTTGAAAGGCACATATTACTATTTTCATCCATTGACAATTAGAAAAATTTTGTACAAATATTTATGCTTGCTGATTTAATCTTAAAAGAAAAATCTCAAACCATAAATATTAGAAAAGGGATGTTTCTGAACATAAATTGCAAGCAGAAACATACCTTTTCTAATATTGCTTGCAATTTATGGAAAATATAATTTCCAGAAGCCTATTAACTAGCAACTTTTTTTTAAATTCCCTGACTTTTCCCTGACTTTTTTCATTTTTTCTAAACTTCCCTGACTAAAAATGAAATTCCCTGACTTTTCACTGACCTGGAATTTTTTTAATTTTCCAGATTGTTTTCCCTGACCGTGGCAACCCTGTATTAAGTTTTTATTTCTGTAAGGGGCACTAGTGGTTCTAGAGATGTAGTTAAGCAAATGGTATAGGGACGATGTGAGAAGACTGGTCAAAAATAGCTTACTTTGAGGAATTGGCTCAGGCAAGTAAAACAAGCATTTGACATTGACTATCCTATAATTTTTATTTGCATATAACCCTCAAAACACTACCAAACATATTCACAAGCTAACAAAGCTAAATTTACTACTAATCTTCACATGAAGACACCAAATAAAATTGACATTTAATGTGAACTCACTGAATTTGAATTGTGTGCTGAAAGACAATTCACATATGATATTCAAGAAAGCTATTACAAAATATGTTGATTGCTACAACTGTGGTTGTTGGTTCATTGCAAACTTTACATTACATATCAATAAGGAATTCAAATCTTCATTGAATTTGGCAAGATAGCTGACTTGGGACAACATTTTCTACCTACAGACGGTATTTGCTACATTTTTGTATTAATAATCTTGAAACTTCCATGTAGAATACAAATTTCATGAATTTCAAAGTTGTTTAAAATTTGACTTTGACACAGTTTGTTAATCTCTTGTCTCCGTGGTACAAAGCAGGTGAAAATATTCCTAGATGCTATTATTATACAATGCATAGGTACATGTACATTATTATACAATGCACAGCTACATATACATTACCTAAATCTTGAAAAATAAAGACTTAAAAATACAGTGTACGATAGCATTTGTTTTGCTAAATGAATATACACAGCATCAAAAGTAAGCACCAAAAGCTTTGTAACTACATTTTTAGAGCAAGATTGTGTGATGTAAATAATCGTGATAAATAAAGATAATTGCATCATATAGGGATAAGGTAGTGAAACAGTCATGCTATTTTGCCAAATTATGTGATGGTGAGTGCAACAAAGAGCACATAGGGGTTAACTTATTTTCATTGCAACTTTGTGAACGTAAATAAATGTTGATAACTTTGTGTCAATAAACTTGTTTCAAGATGTTGTGGGTTACTTCTAGAAGAATTCATGGTGATAGAATCAAGTTTTGGTAAGTCACAAAAACTCATGACTTTGTTAACATATCAGGATTATCACTTGTGTTTTTAAATTTTCATTTATGCAGAGAAAGATTTTCTATACACAATTAAATTTATTCATGGTAATGCAGCAACAACAGCATACTTGTATACCATGCATGCATTTTGAAATAATTAAAACTTGACACCACTAGTAGCCAGAAAACTAGCTGTCAGACACACAAGTGTCAGACAGCTTGATTTCTGGCTACTGGTGGTTTCATCAAATCATTTCACAAAAATCCATGATTTTTCCATGATTACTCAGGTTGTTTCAAATTCCATGATTTTTCAATGTATGGAACTTTTTTAGTGATTTTCCAATTTTTCCATGATTTCCAGAGCTTGTGGGAACCCTGTCCTGAGCACATTCTTATCTTGATAGTAATAAACGCTTAAAATGGGACTTAAGTCAATTTGTGAAAAAAGTGGCAAAAAATAAATCTGGGGATTACATGTACATCAAAAACTTATGCACAACTTCAGATCATGACCAAAACATATGTTAGGTTTCTATGCTGTAGGAGAAGTAGCACACACAATATACCTAGTATCTAATCACTTTGGTCAGAAAGATAAGTAAATTGATTGTATGGAAAAAATGATATAACAAGAAATGTCACAGCAACGTGACAAATGCCCAAAAAGGAATTGGTCTAGCATAGACACATTTGAGGAAAGTTATTTGTAATAAACAAGATATGCTCCAGTTATGAAAACCCTAGAAAGGAGGTCAGAAGTCAATGTCAAAGTGAACCAAAATGGTATGCACCACTCTGACCATCCCAATCCATCCACCAAATTTAGGATTTCTACCTCAAATAATATAGACAATATGCTCCATACACTATTATTCTAGAAACTAGGTCATAGGTCAAGGTCACAGAGACTTAAAAATGGTCCGCAATATATCTGAATCCAAAAATGCATCCATACACCAAATTTGGGATTCCTACCTCAAATAATATAGGAAATATACTCCTGATACGATAATTCTAGAAAGAAGGTCAAGGTCACAGTGACCCTAAAACTGGTACATGACATTCTGCCATCCCAAGATGCAACCACACACAAAATTTGGGATTCGGAGCTCAAATAATGTAGGAAATATGCTTCAGACACAATTATTCTAAAAACTTGGTCAGAGGTCAAGGTCACAGTGACCCAAAACTGGTACAAGACATATCACCATCCAAAGATGCATCCATACACCAGATTTGGGATTCCTACCTCAAATAATACCGAAATATGCACCAGACTCGATGTTTATTCTAGAAACGAGATCAAAGGACAAGGTCACAGTGACCCCAAAATGAAACAGGGACACTCCTCCATCCCAAGATGCACTCACACGCCATGTTTGGGATTCCTACCTCAATAAAAAGAGATATGATCCTGGCATGATTATTCTAAAAACTATGTCAGAGGTCAAGTTTAAGGTCACAGTGAACTGTAAATAAAACATGACACTCCATCGTCCCAATATGCACCCACAGTGGGAGCGCAGTGGCTCAGTGATAGAGTGCTTGACTCGAGACCGAAGGGCTGCGGGTTCAAGCCTCACCGGCGTCACTGCATTGTGGTCCTTGAGCAAGACATATTTATCCTAGCTTACTACTGGTTCAACCCAGGAAGACCTGTCCCTGTTTAACTGAAAGATTGTTGATGGGACGTAAAGAATCAAACAAACAAACAAAAGATGCATCCACACACCAAATTTGAGTTTCCTTACTCAAATAATACATATGCTCCAGACATGATTTCTAAATACTAGGTCAGAGGTAATGGTTAAAGTCACAGTGACCCCAAAATGGTATGTGACACTCCGACATCCCAAGATGCACTCACACACCAATTTTGGAATTCCTACCTCAAAGATTATAGGAGATATGCATCAGACTCAATGCTGATTTAAGAAACTAGGTCAGAGGTCAAGGTCACAGTGACCCAAGAATGGTACGCGGCACTTTGTCTTCCCTAGATGCATACACACACAAAATTTGGGATTCTTACCTCAAATTATGAGATATATGCTCCAGATACAAATAATCTAAAACTATGTCATAGGTCAAAGTCACAGTAAACCGTAAATGATATGCAACACTCCACCATCCCAAGATGCACCTACACACCAAATTTGGTATTCCTATCTAAAATAATACAAGAGATATACTCTTGACATGATTATTCTAAAAACAAGGTCACAGGTCAAGATCCAGGTCACAGTAACCCAAAAATGGTATGTGACACTACGCCATCCAAAGATGCATTCAAACACCAAATTTGGAATTCCTACCTCAAAAAATATAGGAGACATGTACCAGACTCAATGCCAATTTTAGAAACTAGGTCAGAGGTCAAGGTCACAGTGACCCAAGGATGGAACGGGACACTTTATTAGCCCAAGATGCATGCACACACAAAATTTTGGATTCTTACCTCAAATAATATAAGAGATATGCTTCAGATACGAATATTCTAAAAACTAGGTCAAAGGTCAGAGTCACAGTGACCCAAGAATGGTATATTACACTTTGTCTTTCAAAGATGCATGCACACACCAAATGTGAGATTCCTACCTCAAAAAATATGAGATATGTTAACGACACTTTTATTACTAAACTAGGTCAGAAGTCAAGGTCACAGTAAACCAGAAGTCAAGGTCACAGTAAACCGTAAATGGTACTCAACGCTCGACCATCCCAAAGATGCACCTACACACCAAATTTTGTATTCATCTCTCAAATAATACAAGAGATATGCTCTGAACATGATTCTAAAAACAAGGTCACAGGTCAAGATTCAGGTCACAGTGACCCAAAAATGGTATGCGACGCTATGCCATCCCAAGATACATTCTCACAATAGGACAAAGGTTAATGCGAGTTGGGTCTCGTATTAACACAATTAAAACTTTTAAAGCAATATGAATGGTTAGTATTGAGGGCATGAGGCCTTCTATTACTTAAAAGCTATTGTATTTGTTCAGGAGATTTAAAAAAATAGCTTTCCACCATAAAAAGTCTCCATATGGATCAAAGAATTCATTTGGTGTTTATAGAGGAGAAAGAGTGATGGACAGACATGCAAGAGTTACTGATGAGCATTTCACTCAAATGATATAGTTGCATTATCACAAAAGAACCATATTCACTGTGGTCATACCACTACGGCAATTTTGAGTTTCTTCACTTATTTCGGTGTTAAGGTAACTTTCTCATCAAGTTCACTTTCTTCATTTAATCACAGATAAGCACCCCAAATGCTTGGGTTCCGATTGATTTTTGTTCACCAAATTCACATTGTATCTTTTAGCTTTAAAATTATATAAAAACTTTAATTCATAAAATTATATGAAAACTTTAACGTTTGATGTCCAGGCATGAAATAACTACTTACGGTTTTGTCATCATGGATAATTAATCAATGACAAACCGTATAATTATGACTAAACCGTAATTGACAATTTTGTTTAATATAGTTGTAAAAAACACATTTAAAATCTGATTTTATCTCCGTTTTGGCAAAACAACACAGAGGTTGTTAACTAGATGATGCAATCTCGAAGTTCTCATTTTTGTCAGCCTTTATCTGATGGTAATTTTACTATAACACCGGAGTAGGTGACGAACCCCAAATTGCCATAGTACTATGACCAAAGAGATACTGCAGTGTTAGAAATAAGCCAGATAATTCAACTTGTCAGGCGGGCAACCTTGAAGACAAATGCAACTCCCCCCCCCACCCCACAATTTTAACTTGTCTGCACAATTAGTTCATAAAATTCCTAAAAATGCAGATACATGAAGAATTTGCCTGTTTGAGGCTTTCGTCCAAGTCAACAATTTTTCAGGTATTTTGGGACTACTTCCTGGGTTTAACCAGTACTAATATAAAAGAAACTGTGATGAAATGCCTTGCTCAAGGACACTCCACCACACCCTAGGTGAGGATAAAGCCCGCAACCTTGTGATTTAGCATCCAGCGCTCTCTCAACTGAGGTTTTGGACATGTATGAAAAATTGCTGTAAGCAAACAATGTAGTTTTTGGCAAAAAATATGCAGACACAATGGCAAACAGTGAAGGCCCAAATTAGACTGCTCCTCCTAGTCTAGGAGCTTTGATCAGGGTCTGCACAGTGTGCTGGAGAAGTCTGATATGGGTTTGCACTGTTTGCCTAGACCTGAACTTCTAAAGGCTCATAGTTTTAGATTGTTTAGTTGTTTTAAGCTGGAAGCAGGCAACATGTTATTGTTTATTAATTGAGCGGTGTCATGTGATTTCCAACAGTGGTATTTTGACAAGTGTAGACTCAGATGAGTCTGTGTAGCCTCCTTTTAGGCTTAGAAACTCCAAATGGTGTTCAGTCAGTAGCTTAACACTCATAGGATACTCAATCCACTAGCAAAGGCTCTGATCAGACTTCGCGTATGCGCAGGCTGATCTGAGGCTTTGCTGGCCGCACATACCACATTGTTGGAAATTCCATGCACAGGCTCAATTTGAAGTGAACATGGGACTTTAAGAAAGACATGAAACAAAATTATTTTCTGGAATTTCAGATTGTCCAGGGGGCAACCTTCTGAGACTTTCAGCTAGCCCCCATTAAATTGTTCCTGTGAGGGGCGAGTTGGCAATTGCGTATTTCTAACACTATTATTGATGATATCAGGTCTTCAGAAAACAGCTATTGTGTTTGAACACCGAGTAATCATCATTTGAAAATCCTGGCTTCTTCAGGATCTGTAGTTTGATCACTTGCTTTTTAACTAAAATATTCCAAATAACTGGTCTTGTTTTTGTAATGATCGATAACAAATAATTAATATATAAGTCTGCTGTTTCAAGATATTTTCTGTTTCCAAACAATCCATTTCAACAGGAAATTTCCACCAGCCTGGTCTTGATTTTGTCCACCTGAAATAAATGCAGATATGTTTTGTTATAGATTTATAAAACAAGAGGGGTCGCTCACCTGAGAATGACTGTTTATAAGGGTATAGGTCATTCTTAGCTAAACTGCAACAGTGAGTTTTGGTAACTTTGACATCAAATATTTTGCAAACTGACTTTATGAGGCAAGCTGAAAATGGCTCTATGTTGGCAATCAAGGTTGGCAACTTTGCTTTCCTCTTTAATTGCATGCTGGTGGGTCGGACTTCAGACTCTATGATGGTTCTGACTTAAAGACTTATCTATTGGTGAGATGGTGGGGGCCTGATGCTTTGGCTGTTTGTCAGGCCCACCGGGGTTTACCTGTTGGATTTCTTTTGCTCCGGTATTCAGTTTTATTTACTGTTGAGTCCTTATCTTTGCTTTATCTCCTTGTTATATCTTGATTCATATGTTTTAGGAGATGATGCATTGAATTTGATAAGTTAGGGGTCTTTCATGCAAACCAAACAGCTATGTGTCTTGAAGTTGACCATATCTGAATTAAATGTGAGGTTGGCGCCATTAAACCGGTTTAAGCCCTCCAGTAAAATATTTTACTGACCCAGGGATTTTTTTTTCAATTTGGGAAGGGGCCCTAGGGCCTTTCAGATTGGGAAAATTAGCGCGGTAAACCACTAAATTGGGAAATTTTCTAAACAAACAAGAACAGCATTTTTTGGTCAGTGTAAAAACAAATTAGCTATTACACATACTATTGCCATTAAATTGAAGGAAAATAGGATGCAATTCTAGTAGATTGTCATTATGTAGCGTGTGTGTGTGTGTGTGAAAATTCTAAAAAAAAAAAAATAAAAAAAAAAATTCCAAATTGGGAAAAAAGTCACCTAAATCCCATTGGGAAAGGGGCCAAATTTCGGCCCCTGAGGACACCAAAAAAAATCCCTGTGACCGTTCAAAGGTGTTACTTCTTTTGTGGATCTTTTATGTTTTTGTTCAGTCTTGTGTTTGCTATGTCTTTGTGCGCGTCTGTTTATATAAGTGATGTACTGATAATCGGCAATAATCGATTAACTAATCATTAGAAAATCAACTGATGTGATGATCGATTATGTTTTGTCATAAGCGATGATCGGTTAAAATATTATGGGTTAAGTTCAGCTAAGATTTAAACTTATTTCTCATATTCTTTAGTCATAGAATGACATCTAGGTTGTTTCGGAGTTCAACTGTTAAAATCTCTCTCATGTAGCTTTGATACATGTGAGACATAAATTTTTCTATCAGGGACAAGCACTGTTTGTTGATGTTTCTTTTCTTGTATGTGTCTCGACACATTCAGTTTCTAAACAGAAATAAATTACAGTTAATTAATAACTGGAATGCTGTTAACATTTTTTGAGAAAGGCCTGTGAAATGAGTCTTTAGAATACCATTGAGACTATAAAATTATTGTCAGCATTTCCAAACAAGATTGTAAAAGATACTTTGATAAAACTTAAAGCTGCATAGTCTGTAACTTTTGATCTTTTAATTTTAGAACTAATGTTTCTATTTTTCAAGAGCACAGTAAAAAAACTAAAATTCAGGTATACTTTTTACCAATTTCTTAATCAGTATCAAAACAACGGTATTTATGTTAAAATTAGCTGTCTATAATTATTGGAGGGATGCAAATAATTACCAACAAGAGAAAACACGCCTATTTTTATAAGATAATTCACTTTTCCGTGCAGTTTTCAGCTATAGTGAACATATTTGTTGTGAAAACATAATTTAATTCTACTTTTACAAATGATTTAAAAAGAAAATAAAACATTTCGAAAAATGTTCATAGTTGCAGACCTAGTCTCTTTATGAAAGTTGCCAAACTACATATTAAGACACTACGCTACAAAATAATTATATGGCTTTTTCAAGGATTATCAGTGAAGCATGCATGCAAAAGCAAACTCATTAGGAACCGATTTTAATCAGAAAATCGCATCGACAGCAGCAACTGATTCCAACCGATGATCGATTATGATTTCCAACCGATGTCCCACCACTAGTTTATATGTGCTTTATGGTCACCTGCTGGGAAAGGGCTGACCTCTTGGCTCTCGTTTGTGGTGTCTAGCTGTGAATTTGTCACTTTCCCATTGGTATCCTGGGTCAGGTGTGGTACTTGACTGTATCTATTCCTGATCTTTGCACCATTACTTACTTCTATGTATTCAGATAGGATTAAAGACATCTATAGTAAAGACAATTTCAATGAAAAACTTGTTAAAAAGATATGTTTTTCAATAAAAATACGATCAAAATCATTGAAAAATCGGACGTTCTTGTGACAAATTTAGTTCACAAACTTTGGTCTGAAGAAAAGTGAAAATTTATACCAGTCAGTTCTGAAATGGGATGCTATATCAACTATACCATAAATAAACTGTCATATTTGGTCAAACTTGTTGCTTTTGTGTAATTGTAAGCTGGAAAACTAATTCCATGAAAAAGTTGTTATGGACATGACTCACTCTGTCAAATTAACACTGTTATTTTTTCTAGAAAATCATGGTTAGAGAGCACAAAAAATAGGAGATTAAGTTAAGAATCCAGTTGCAAATGAATAAAGACAGATACAAATAAACCTGTATATTCCACAAATGGTATTGTCAAAAATGTGGAAAAGTTTTTTGGGACCGAGTCTCATATCTCTTAAAAAGTTATGTCCGCAAAAAATGTTCTCAGGATATGTCTGGTGATTGAAATTAGAATGAATACAAGATAAATGGGTATAGGTGCATACACTGTGTCCAATATGTTATCAGTTCATGCACACAAAAGATGGAAACCACAAATATGGGTTTGAATTTGTTATCAGTCAAATGTTTTTGGCATATTTACGTCTGTCACAGGTTCCAATCAGATGTTCCTAGAATGTATTTGAGCATGCTTACTTTATAAAACAGCATAAGTCTACATTATGCTTTCTTTATTAGAACATTACTGCCTTTGAAGGCCAATTATCCCTGATTTTATGCATTAAATGAACGGATGCGATCATTTGACATTGTAATTTACATTCAATACATGTTACGTCCATTCTTGTGCTCTATTACACAACAAATAGCATACATATTAGCCCCATGTATTTACAATATTAATCACATGCTTTTGTATTGCACTCTTTTGGGAGTGGTTGATGCCTGAAATTTACAGTTATGATTAAATATTCAGTTTTTGTGATTGTTACGTATGTTATTATTGACAGGGAAATTGATGTTATATTGACATACTTCCATTGAGTGGACACTACATGTTGAAGATAGCTAAACTGAAAATTTGAAATAAAAAAATCAAAGCAGCTTGGCAGCTTCAGTTTGGGGATTTTTTTTCAAAATTGGGGAAAAATGAGGATATTTTGGAATGAGAATGGGGCCTAATATCGGACCCTGGTGATAGGGAGAAAAGGGCAAGGCGCTGCCAAATCCTAGTCATTCAGTGCAGATAGTGATGATTTCTTCTCAGAAACATATGACCCTCAGTAGGAATATACGTAATAATTATGGTTTTCTCCCAAATATAGCTTCCTATAAAAACATTCATTATAAAGCTGAGATTGTTTATTTTAATTCAACACTTTTAATACTTTGTAATGATTGAACATTGCAGAAATTTGATTGAATTTGAAATGATACATTGCAAATTTCAATACAGTTGTGGATGTTACATGTCAAAAGTCAAGAGTAAAATCCGCTACAACTATAGATCATAATCAAATGTAGCAGTTAAACTGTTGGTAAAGAACAGTTCAGTGTTGTTGCTTCATCAGTGAAAAGGGATTATTAAGCAATTAGCAGCAGGAAATATTTAACACTGCCACTTCAAATTTGAAATTTAAAAGTTCAACTCCACCAGTTACTTTAGCAACATAAATACATCTGCTAGTAGTTGCAGAGATAATTCTATATTTAGCTCAGGGAGATTTATTTGTATAATTTTGATAGAGGACTTTCTTGGGAACATTTGTGTGAAATGATTTAGATTTTGTGTTGCTGGTTCAGGTTTTATTTAAAGATTTATTCTTCCAGTTTCAGAACTGACAGCTCCTTTATTCAGTAAAGCAGAACTCTTTACGCAATTTTGGTAGAGGGCCTTTCTGGGAGCATTTGAATGAAAATTTTATGAGATGTTAGTGTTTAGCATAGGTTGAGCTAGACAAAATAATTAGTGTAAATTTGAAAACAATTTCTTTTCTATCAATTTAGACATTGTTTTGGTGCTCAAAAGAACTGTCTCATCTAGAAAGTTCTTTTGAGTATGTGTGTACACAAGTTAACATATGTTAGGGTTGAAAAATAAGAAGATTAATTTTTAATTAATTCAGTGATTCATTTACAATTTTGGGCTTATGGTTCCTTGGACTCGCTGTTTCCCATTTCAATCAGTCCAACTGCAAACTTATGAGTCCAGAACACTATTTTTAATGACAAGTCTGCAATACTATTGCATCCTGGGACTCACTGAAATAAAACTGCCCAGAGAAAAAAATATGCGCAAAACATGTGCGGGATGCGCAGGTAACAAAATCTGATTATTACACACTTTGATCAGGAGGACTGAGTGTATAGAATTTTGAAAAAAAAGTTATGAACAACATGTTTATTATGTTGAATATGGAATATCCAGCTTTAAGATAAGAGTGCCAAATCAAAAATCTAATCCAAAATTAATTTTCGTATTTCCTATCCAAAGCATATGTTGTGGGTACTCAAAAGAATAATCTGAATGAGATTGTTCTTTTGAGCACCCAAAACAAATGTTTTAACTCATGGATAAGAAAATATTACCAATTTTATGCCCAACAAAGTTTTGTTTATCTAAACTAATATTGTATATGAAGAAAAATACAAATGCACAACTTACATGAATACATGTACAGAAGTCTTTGTTAATAGGAGAAAGATCAAATCCTGTAATGTCAGCATCAGCTCCTGCTTTGTTATGGTTCAATTCCTCTTGAATAATTCCATATATCGATAGAAAAGTCTGAAAGCAAAATTGGTAAATGTTCTAAAATTTTTAACACTAGTTGCCGGCTATAAAGACCTAGACAAACAATGCAGGCACAGATCAGATTGTTTTTTTTTAAAGCAGTCTGATCAGTGTCTTTTGTGCTTGCCATTCTGACAAGCATTTTGTGAATTCCAGACAAAATAACCAAAATTTTGTTTGGAAAAAAGAAAGTGAAAAGCGTTCGAAAGAGCTACGTGCATGAAGAGGCTGTTTTGGCCCCCCTATGAGGCCAAAAATTAATAGTTCAGTTGCTCTTTATAGTATTTTCCTATTAGTTTCTTAGAACAGTAGCCCAAGTGTAAAAGTTTGGTATTGAGTCCAACTTTAACTGTTGCTATGGTAACCAAAATGGCCGCAAAAATAGGCTGAAAATAGGAAAATAACCATTTTGGAGCAAATTTGAGACATTTGACAGAGAAATTCACATAGAGTACAAGCAAACACCAAATAGATATTTTAACAGATGATGAGAATTATCACAGCACACAACATATTAAAAGATTTTTTTGGTATTTACCTGTACTGATATCTAATTCTTAAAAATCGGTCTCCAAAGGCCTTAAATTTGGTCCAAAATGGCAATTTCTCTATCTCTTGTCAGCCATTTTTGTTACCATAGTCCATTGCAATGGGTAAAAGTAAAATAAATGCCAGAATTTTACACTTGGGCTAGTCTTCTAATAAACCGAATTGATGAAATTGGTGAAAAGCAACTTTCAGTTTTTGGCTCCAGAGGAGGCCAAATTTGCCACTTAATGCACATAGCTCTTTTAGAACCAAGTGAGTTACCATATCAAAATTAAGACTGATATGATCTAATGCACATGTATTACCTCCATATATAATTTTAAAGATGGAGAAAATCAAATCAAATCCCTTTATAATCATATGTCTAATATGTCAAACAAACAGTCTTTTCCAAAGTTGGAGGCAAAAAAAACCCCATCTAATGGTATTCATATATAAATTCTAAAACAACTTTAATGAAAAAACTTTTACCCTGAGCAGGGCAGAAAGCAGAAGGATCAAATGAGCATACAATTACCTGGGCATACATAGAGGTGAAAAATATATACTCTGTACATCCAGAATATTATTCAGACTTAAAAGTAACTTGTTTAAAAAAGTTGCAGGTTATAAAATTGGCTATCATCCTTTCCTGCAAGTGAATAACAAAGGCTGATCGGACTGTGTAAATGTAAAGGATGGTCTGCATGTTGCTTTTGCATGTGACAATGTCATGTTTTATCCATGGAGCAAATGTATTTTTGTTTCTCAGCTTAATCATTGTTGGGAGTTCATAATAATTGACCTGTTAAATATAAGACTTTTTTCATGCTCAACTTAACTGAACATGAAATTTATTGTGGTCATTAATATTAAAATTTCAGCAATTAATGGCATTTTAATATTTCATGAGTAGCCTAGCCGTACTTGTAAATACAATTTATTCTGCTTTTAAATGTCAACAATTTTTGGCATTAGCAGGATAAATTTTAATACAATTAATTATACAAGAAAGTGATTGAAGTGATTGAATGCTTATTTTTTAGTAATTTACTTTGTATTAGAAGCAATTGAAATTCCAAGTTCAACGTAGTTGAGCATGCGAAAATATTTAATAAAACATTTTCCCAAATGTGAAGGAAAAGGTACCTTCCTAAAATCCCAAATAAAAAGAAAAAGTTGAATTTTGACCTACTGACCCCATCCCTAGGGGGAAGGGGGGGGGGGGGATCTGCGGGCAAAATATATGCTACCATGTTGCTGCATTCGTGATTCTTTTTTTAATTTGTGATTCTCTTTAATTTGATATGCAACCAGGTCATATTCTGAAAAAGTTGAATTTAGATCTATTGACCCCAACCCTAGGGTCAGGGGGTGGAGGTGGGCAGGGGTCTGCGAGCAAAATATTTGCTACCATGCTGCTGCATTTCAAGATTCCCTTTAAATTGAAATATTTTGACCCCATCCTAGTGTCAGAGGGGGGGGGGGGGGGGTATGCAGTCAAAATATTTGCTACCATGTGACTGCATTCTTGATTCTCATTAATTTGATATGCAACATTAACATGTTCTGAAAAAATTGAATTTTGACCTACTGACCTTATACCCAGGGTCTGAGAGAGGGGGAGGTCTGCAGGCAAAATATTTGCTACCATGTTACTGCATTCTTGATTCTCATTAATTTGATATGCAACTGTAACATTTAACATGTTCTGGAAAAGTTGAATTTTGACCTACTGACCTCATACCCAGGGTCTGGGGGAGGGGGAGGTCTCTGCGGGCAAAATAATTGCTACATAGTTGCTGCCTTCGTGATTCTCTTTAATTTGATATGCAACATGACCATGTTCTGAAAAAGGTTAAATTTTGACCCCTCCCCTAAGTCCACCCCAGCGGTGAGACTAAGGCCTTCCATCGAAAATCACATTTGATATGTTTCATATTTATTGTACCACTGTCTGCATGTGAAATTTCCATAAAAAATATTGACAACTTACTGAGTGATTGCGAAATTTAAATATTTGTGGCTTTGACCCCACCTAAGGGGTCAAGGGGATGGGGTAAAAAAATATTTTTATCACTGTCACGCTTATCTACAGGCACTGGGTAATCATGGACTACAGTGAGAAATTGTAAGATATTATAGTTTTGGAGAAATGTGAAGTTTATTCCACAAAAAGCCAATATAGCTTTTGCATTAGCCTTAACCTAAGTCAAAAAAGGGCCATAAGTCAGTCAAATGATTGCAAATGACCTCCAAATTTAAACTTGACCAGTATTTTATGATGCTTTACCCTTCTGTAAAATTTGAAAGTAATTGTTGCATCCCTTCAAAAGTAATTGATCAGAAACCACAATTTGACAATTCAGCCAAAATCTAAGTAAAAAAGAGACATAACTCAAGTCAAAATTTTGTGGATTATCCCCCCTTTTAGAACTTGTCCTGTATTTAATGATGTTTGACCCTTCTGTAAAATTTAAATGAAATAAGTTTTACCGATCGGAAACCAAAAGTGTGAGGCCGCGGACGCCACAGTCATGATCCCTGTGTCATCCTTGCTTCCCAGGCGACACAACTAACTAATTGAACCCCCCGGCCCCTTTGTTCATTTGAATCCCCTATCAAGAAATATTGGATCTGCTCCTGCAGTCCTGCTAACATTAAGTTATTTTTACTTTTATATGGACTAGTCACCTTTCACATGTTTAATTATGCTTAATTAATTCTCTTGATTGCTAAATTTTCCAAAATTTCCAGGAAACTAGGCGAGAGTAGCTTTATGCGAGCGCTTTTCCTAATTCTATGCAACGATTACGGTGAAGGCCCCTAACATTGCGCACTTAAGCCTTTTAAGTTTTAACCTCCATTGGATATAATAAGAAACAAACAAAATTGAAAAATTGTTCACAGCGAAATAAAGTAATCATTATGTAATAGTTATACCATGGGTTGTCCGCCTGTACGTTGAGAAAATCCACGAGCTTTAGCGAGTGGATTATCTTACGTACAGGTGGAGAAACATGGTATAACTATTTTATACCACCTTCATCAGTGTAGATCTTGCACATCATGAGATATATTGTGCTAAAGTTGGTAAGGGTGGTATAAACTTTATTCAGGGGTGTGGAAATAGTAAATTTTTCTACTTGTCCAGGGACAAGTAAATGGCCACAATGTACTTGTCCATAAAAATGTTTACTTGACCGAAAGAACAAATTAGCTTTATACCTTTCTGTGCTTAAACAATTTTACTCTTTCGAAAACAGGGTTTTACACCAAGTTGAATTTTTGGGGGTCCTTGGGACTCAACTTTGAATATAATGGGGGTCCCATCATTGAAATTGGGGGTCCCATCTTTTTATATAAGCTTCGAATTTTGGAAGGTAGTAGATCCTTCTGTGAAGGCTCTGTGTTGTCCCCAGGTCAGTAATTTGAGGGCCATGTTTGGTCCCCTTCCGATTTTTTGGGGGGGCCATTTGAAATTTTTGAGGGCTACATATTACCATCAGTGAAACACAATCCTATACGCTTTTTTTTACAAAAGCTGAACTTGTCCCTATAATATGCAGGGACCAAGCTAGCCCTTAAATTTAGGGAGAAGGAGTGACTTCTCCCTCCAGTACAAATAGTGAGGAGTTTGAGAAAATAGGGAGAAGTGATAGATTGCTGCATCCAGAAGACAGAAAAAACAGTCTCTGATCAGACTTTTCTCTAATTGAGATAAAAAAAAAAAGGAAAAAACAGTCACTAATCAGACTGCTACTTGCTTTCCATTCTGAGAAATTTAGTTGGTAAATTTGAAATACACATGACCTTGCTGTCATTGTATTCTATCTATCTGTCTACATGTCTCCACTTATCTGAAGTCTCTGGTATCTTTGATCTATTGCCGACTTGAGCCTTTCCAAGTAAAAATTTTACGTAATTTGGCATATACAAAAGAAAGAAAACTCTCAAGATAGATAATTGTCCTTCACGCTTGAGCGGTCGGCTGAGTTGTCAGTGATTATACACACTATGAAAAAATCAATACACAAAGTCAGTGATGGACAAATCCATGCTTTTTAGCAGAGCGGACATGAGAGAAAGCATGGTATTTTTCGACTTTTTTTCACGGCCGATGTTTGCACGGATGTTTTCACTTCTCGTTTACCTACGAGGTCAGTGCAGCAGTCTAAAACAAGAGCACCTGTCCTTTTTATTTATAGATAGCTTGTGAAAACTTTGGAATTTGGGATTTTAATGAAAGGCACAACAAACACATCTGCGTCCCAGCGGACCCAGGTAAGGTGAATTGACGGGTCCTATCTAATGATTTATGCGTATAAGACGCAGGATATTGCGTCCTGTAAAACCCTGAAGATGTGAGCTCGTAATAATTAATCATAATATGAAATATAGAATTGTATAACTTAGCTTGATACATTTGCACTTGCCCAAGGACAAGTAAATAGAAATTTTCAACTTGAATGTCCTAAATGAAATTGGGCCAGGTCCGGCATGGTATTTCCACAGCCCTACTTTATTTACACAAAGTTCAAAATGAAAAACATTTTTCTCGATCTCTAGCAACTTTGATTTGAAGTGCACAACCCCACTGTTTTAGGATAACAAAAATAGTCCCCTAACATTGTACACTTTTTGCAAAATTTTCAATATCTTCTCTTAGATGAAATACTTTTACAAAATATACCCGGGAAAGTAACACCAGGCTGTTCTCAACAATATACTTCACCAATAACTTGATTAAAAGTAAATAAATTGAAGCTTGCGTCATTTGAAATTATGGTCAGAAATATTTTAACATTTTCCAAATTTTACCGAAATTCACCCCTGCTCAGCAGTGAAAGCATAAAGTGAAAACTTATTGCTGTTTTTCTTTTTCCAAAAGCAACCTGATATTGAATATCAAAAAATATTTTATCTGAATAAATGTGGCATAGTCACTTGGGCTAGTGCGCAATGTTAGGGGCAGCGCAATGTTTGGGGACGTCACTGTATGCCTAAAAAAAGCGCTATTTTGTAACAGTCTTTTGCGCAACTAGAGTGGAGTAAGCTAATTTCGCCAAGAATGTAATTTCGCCAATTGAACATTCCCACAGTTTTTTCACTTGTGTGAAGTCACAGGCTCATTCTGAAAAGGGGATTTCCAAGGGCAGAAGAAATGCTGTCTGTTAAATTGTTAAGTAGTAAGAAAATGCTTACCTGAGCGGTAAAATAATGGTCACTTGCCTGTATCAATGTTTTCTCACCATTTTCACTAAATCTTTTTAACCCCAATCTTTAAATCATGATCCTGATATTTTTTTATTGGGTAAATACATCGCTTCCTCCATCTTCATTTCTGCTGACATCCTCACGATGCAGGTAAGAAAACTCAGTGATGGATTGGGGTCCCAAGTGGGGAAATCATTGATTTTATCATGAGGGGGTTCTTATCAATGTTAAGACTCAGAAACAATGGTCTGGCTAATAAGCAGCTGTATGGACCATATATCTAAAAATGATTTTTTGATAAATTGTATCAATTTTCCACCTGCAATGGCTTGATGTGTCCCTAAAGTACATAAAAGAAAGCTTTTATGTCTACTTTTTCATTTACTGTCTGTGTGGTAGCACCCCAATGAACCTAGGGGACCAAATCAATCTGAATTCGAATTGAATATTGAAAAAAAAACGTGACTGAAATATTTTTGATTACAATGAATTAAATCACAAAAGATTTACAATAATTTTTGTTCATTGAAAGAAAAAATGGTTTGTCTCATAACACCTATTGATTTTTTATCTATCCAACTTTTAATGAGGCCTCTTTTTCTGGTCAACAAGAGTTGTCGAACTTAGATTACTATTTTCAAGATGGCTGAAAAACAGATGCACAAACAAATCAAAAATTTTTAAAATTAAATAACATATTTTAATGTTTTAAGGTATCACATATTATTATAAAAGGTTGAAATTTTATGATAAAATCCTTTTCTGGTCAGGTTGTATTTTGTTTTGCTATCCTCAGAGCCATATCTGCTTACGTTGGCGAAAACTGATTATCCCAGTATATAACATTCCTATTCTAGATGAGTATTTTCTTGCGAAGAGCTTGGACCCAGATCAAGACTGATTATAATTCAGAGAATCTCAGTCCTGAGGTGATAAAACTTTTTTTATGCTCAACTCAACTGAGCAGGGAATTTACAACCAGGGACTCTCTATACAGATACAGATACAGTTATATTTGAAAGACCCTGTACTTCTAAAGAAGAGTCTTGCTTTAAGTCTCTCTAATTTGACATTTCAAATTTTATGAGCAGGATAAATTTCGTGTTTAGCTGAGTTGAGTATTGAAAAAGTTTTATATATCTCGGGGCCTGATCTGATTCCAAACAGTTCGAAAGTGTTCCTGAAATATATTTTTTTTAATTTCATTAAATCAGCAGACGACAAAAATTACCGGCCTGCGCGTTTTCATATCTTGGAAGGCTGACGGACATGACCGAGACTTCTGCTCTTCAGAGCCAGCAATTTCCTATTCTTGTTCAGTTGTGTTAGGGAATCTCTATAGAAAAAAACCCTGCTGAAGTGAAAGCGCAGCCATTTTTGTTGTTGTTGATGAAGCAGCAGGTGTTAGTACACAATTACAGTCTTCTGGTTTGGTAGCCCACGAAAATAGTACCTTTAGAAATTTAGCACTTGCCGTTTCTGTGCCCTTTATGGCGTAAATGGGTGCTTTATTCGACTTTAAATGTACATGTGATTCAACATTGGTCTATGTTTGTCAGGCTGATGCAGAAAAATGCATCTTTGTGTGGACTATTTTGTCACAGACTCCCCGGCGCACTCCCCAGGTAACGTCTGACGCGGGTCGGATTTCAGCCCGGATTTTTTGACTGTTCCCCAAAGAACGGAGAATGCTGAGAAAACGAGATTATCAAGGTAGGTTGTCTTTTCACTTTTTTGATAGGTGAATGACAGATCTTGCCACTCACAGACAGAAAAAAGTCCAAGCAATGTCCTGGAAAAATTTGCAGATGCTCGAATTCTGCCTTTTTACATGGAGTTGAATGGGACCGATTAATTGTGCACCGAACCCTATAAGAGAGAAGGTGAAAAAAACGAAAATCTTTGTAAAACAGTCATTTTTCAATGAATTCAGATGAAATTTCGCACACAGATCAGGAATCAAAATAGAAATAATTTGAAATCATTTTTGGAAAAAATTTAAATTTAAATTTTAAAATTTTAATGAATTTTAGTTTAAATTTTAAATTTTTCTTAAAATCATTTTTAAAGCCTGGTTCTCTCGAGGAAAGACTCATATTGCATTATATACCAGAAAATGCAATTAAATGGCCATACACAAACAGTTTTGACCAGGATTTGACTAATCATTCCGAGCAGGCTGACCGTGATACTCCGTTTTTGCAGACTGGCTGGCACTGCTGTGCAAGTTGATTTTTGTGATTGTATTCCCTTTTCTACTGAAATGTGCTATGAGTGCTAACTCACTTTAACTGTACCAGTATGGTGACTTAGCATATGGGTATTTATTAAAACACTCTTAGGATACTTACACTCATTAGAACCGCCTCACAGAGATGGCACTTAAAGGCATAATGATGAGGATCCGTAGGGACTCGTTGAGACAATTCCCCCAAGCAGGTTCCCTGGCCTAATTGCTTAGACCAATAAAATTCAATTGTATTTGGCTGTTCAACTCACCGGGTCGAGACTGTACTAATTTGAACACAAACTTAAGCTTTTTCAGCTAAACAAATCAACTGCAGCCCCCCCCCCCTCCAGCTTCACCCGAGATCAAATTTTGTTCTTATTTCGACCACGCAAGCAGTAGTATTGTTTGATACTCATAAGAGTCGCCTCACACTCAAAATTGTTTTTGAAGCTACTCATTAGAACCGCCTCACATAGATAATGATATAACACAGTTATTAAAGCTCATTTAGTTACCTAACCCCCAATGAAGAACTTTCACACAGATACTCGTATTATGTGCTTAAGCGGGTTGTGATATTTCTCGTTCGACGAGGCCGTTCTAATGAGTAATCTTTACTTACAGTCTTTTCAGAAATTTCAAATTTGGGATATAGTTTCATCAAAAAAAGAGGATGAGCAATTTCCATTATGATATGGGCATTAAATCTAGACCTAGGTCTCAAATCTTTCCCACTCTGGCCATTTTGGTAGCATGTAAATTACGGAATATTTCACATTCAGAACTAGCAGTGTAGATCATGATTAGAATGAAATGGTGTGTTTCGTCCAGCATCAGGCACTCATCAGTGAAGCTGCTCTACTTCAGACACAAAGTAAGTGGTATAAATTGCTGTTTTCAGCATGCTTGGGCGCAACGTAGCTTGGTTTTGGGGGCAAAATTGAATGTGATTCAAAACTGTTCGCGATTTTGCTTAAGATCACTTTAAAATTTGAATTTTTAGCTTCAGTTTTTAAATTTTGTAACTAAAGTTTATGTGAGATCATCCTTTAATGACTCTTACAGATGCCTAAACTTTCTTTTTTGCTTTTGGGTTATTGAGATTTATTGAAATAATTGAAACTATTAACTTTTTCATCAGACTAGTTTGAATAATTGAACTTTTGCTTGTGTCAGCTTGTGAGGGGGGTCAAATATGAAATCCTGGATTTATATCGCTTTTTGGTGACTGAGTTAGTCTTTTTGGACGATTACTTGCTTAACTATATGAGTTTGATATGTCACAGAGACAAAATTTAAAAATTCGAAAATTTGCAGATTCTTGAAGGTGTTAGTACACAATTACAGTCTTCTGGTTTGGTAGCCCACGAAAATAGTACCTTTAGAAATTTAGCACTTGCCGTTTCTGTGCCCTTTATGGCGTAAATGGGTGCTTTATTCGACTTTAAATGTACATGTGATTCAACATTGGTCTATGTTTGTCAGGCTGATGCAGAAAAATGCATCTTTGTGTGGACTATTTTGTCACAGACTCCCCGGCGCACTCCCCAGGTAACGTCTGACGCGGGTCGGATTTCAGCCCGGATTTTTTGACTGTTCCCCAAAGAACGGAGAATGCTGAGAAAACGAGATTATCAAGGTAGGTTGTCTTTTCACTTTTTTGATAGGTGAATGACAGATCTTGCCACTCACAGACAGAAAAAAGTCCAAGCAATGTCCTGGAAAAATTTGCAGATGCTCGAATTCTGCCTTTTTACATGGAGTTGAATGGGACCGATTAATTGTGCACCGAACCCAGCAGACGAAAATAGATAATAGTGGCGCAACTGTCGTGTAATGTCAAAACGTCCCCAAGTCAAAACGTCCTATAGACAGGAGGGCTCAAACATAATTAAGCACACGTGACGAAAGGACCTCGGATAGTTTCCTATTCAATCTGCCCAATTTATGACAGCCTGCGGCTAGGTTAATGCATAATTGACAACTATCTGGAGCAGTCTGATTTAAGTCACTGGAGCATATAATGTAGGTCAAGATCACTGGGTCGCAGCACGTGCTTGACAAGTATCTGTGTAAATTATGAATTGTTTGTATCTACGGTTTACTGGTTTGTCAAGCCTAGCTATGACTTAATGACGAACCTGAATTCTAGATGTTTCTTAAGCTCTGACTGTCTGTGAGTTTCCCTGACTCATCACAGTTTATTATTTCCCTGTGATGTTACACATACCGCGGTTGTTGTCCGTTCTTAGGTTGTAGGTTCAGAGGTGTTATTCCCATTGTGTGTTTCTGTTTTGTCCTGGTTTTTCGTTTAGTCTTTCGAGTCCTTCTTTCTGAGGAAAACATTTGTATTTAATTGTATGTGTTGTTTATGCCGTTTGAATGTTCTAATGTCTCTATCTTATGATTCCATGGGCTGGTATGTGATTGTGGTATTTCCTGGTCGTATTAACCTTTTAACTCATACAGCTGCAACTTCTACATGAAACACATTTTGATGTCAATTTGACATTCGCAGCTGTGATTTTAAAGTGGGGTGGGGGGCAGGTCCAACTGTCAGAAAAAGCTGACAACGTTGTTTATTTTAAGTCCTCAACTTAAGTCCAATCATTGATTTTAAAGAAAACTATATTGTTCCAAGGTTCCTGGAGAGGGTTCCAACATTTGCTAGGGGGTCCAACTTTTCGAGGGGGGAGACAATTGCTTATTGCATAAAGACACCTATATAACTTGTGATTTACCAGGAGGGATCCGGACCACCTACCCTCCCCCCTCTGGGTCTTCGCATGTACGCAGGTGAGATATAAAAAAAATATAGAATAACTAATAAAAAAAATCATGCACATCCTTTATGACTTATATGTCATATAAGTTACCCAGTCAGCAGTCCAACAGCCGGCCGCTGGCGGCCCTCTTTTCTATAGATAGCTGCCCGACAGCATAATTCTTCACCGTCAGATGTGACATGTGGAAACTTAGCGGCCCAACAACCAAACAAATATGTTTTTGATTTCACTGTTAGCCCATTAGGATTTCTACTATATTAATCATTTTCTTCTTTTTTCTTTAAGTCCCATTCAGTGTAGGACTGGCGCTGCGTGACAAAATATGCCATGAGCACTAGCACACGTAAGTATGTGCAGCGATACAAACTGTATCAGTTAACATAACAAAATGCTACTATTTTTGGTTATAATGTCGGCGCAGTGCGGCCCCCGCTATAGGCATATGGAGCGTACACAAAGCCCACATCATAACAAAATGGTAATCATTATGATCTTATATACAGACATCATTTTTAAAAAGTGGAGATTTTCAGTTACAAACTAGCAAATATGTAACAAAATGCAAATCTTTAATTATATTCCAGAATATTTCTGATGAAAAATATCCCTTCACATAAATATTAATTCACTTTTTTGCTTTTTATATAAAAAAAATTGTTCATATGCACATTGTTTAATAATAGTCTAATTTTTACAGTTGCCTCCCTTATTTCAAATTTGGAGCTACTTTTAGGTTAGCAAGCCGCTGGTGGTCCGCTAACAGTTTCGAGGAAACGAAAATAAGTATAAAATGACAGCAATAAAACATATTTACAAAATTTTGGCACCAAAAGAACGAAACAGAAAGAAAAATGATACTTATAATCACATTTTTCAAAATTTGATCGGCTATGGGCTGATGGTGGGCCACTAACGGTAAGTATGGCTGAAATGCCGCCAGCAGGCCGATATAGCAAAAATAAAAAAATGTGCATTTTTCAGCAGGAGCTGAGCATTACGGTGCTGAAAAAGGGGGCTATTCGGCATGCACATCCGTAGTTCGTATAATGTCATATATAGGGAGGCCCCCTCCCCCCCCCAGCTGAACGTCTTTTGTTCTTCTTTACAAATTTACAAAGGATATGTCCGTTTTCCGTACGATTGATTGACTCAATGTCTGCATGGAGTAGGAAATTAAGTCAATTATGATGTCTGTAATTTCCCCCAGTGCAAGAAAATCACTTTTGTGCCTGTTACCTGACTCAAAATCTGCTTTCTAGGATGTGTCCGAATTATGATCTACAGGTGTCCGAGTCATGTTCCACAGCGTCCAAGTGACGGTTCAGTCTCATAGCCTTCAATTTCCATGAGTTATGATCCTACTGTGCCATCTAGCTTTAAAGGCAGAAGTGGGGTATAGAAGGAAAAATAAGGCTCAATCCTGGCACTTTTTGTTTTGCACTCAAGCTGTGAACATCTCCAGGAGCTTTTGAGGCTTATCTCTAATTTGATTGGCTTATCTATTAAACTTTGAAAATGATTGACACCTGTTATTGGCTCAGTGGCCATGTGTTTGTCATATGGGGTATTCTGCAATCACTATCAATTATTAGGAATTTAGTCAAAACCTAAGCAATAAAATTTGAATTTTGAAAGAATTTTATTTTGGATATTTTTCTATATATCGAAATTTTAGAGAAAAAAAAATCAATATTTGCTACAATTTTTATTATTATAAATCATTTAGCAAAATAATTAAAAGAAATGATAAATTATTTTTTCATTCATATTTTTAATTAATATAGGATTTATAACATTCGTGTTTTCAAATTACTAAAAGGTTGTTTATTGTGAGAAAATGGAAAAAAATATATAAAAAAGCTCTAACTTATAAAGTCTCATTTATTTTACATTTTTCTTACTTTTTACACTAATCCAAACTAAGAGAATCACATACATGTAATGATACTTTATAAATTACTGCTATTGAAAATAAATGAGGCGAGTCATGTTTGTTATGTGTCCACTGGTTTATAATTACTCTAGATAATTGGCATTTAGCTTACTGTGGTCCTACACGGACCAAAGATCACTAATCTGTTGACTGTGGATGTTTTTCTTATATTAGGGTCGGGTCTGAAAGCCCCTGCCGAGCCGAGCTGCCGAGTGCCGACCTACATAGTTTATTTTTTTCAAATTCATCCTCGGTGGAGATTTTTCACAAATATTTTTATTTAAAATCATCACATAGACTAAAATCGATAAGTGGAACAATTATAATAATAGTAAATAACAATAATTTTGATTTTATTGCCATTTTATTGCTCGCAGGGGGCCTGAAAGCCACAGCCGAGTGAATCAAGATTTCCGTTGATTTTTATTGGAAGTTTGAGAGGTCTACAGGCGAGTTTGGCAATTATTCTGAAAATAAAAGATAAGTGAAGAAAAAGTTTAAAGGAATCTTACTTAAAAAATCGTTAATTTTACAAAAATGGTCATTTTCCTAAAGGCCACATCCAGTTCTATTTATAGACATTTTGAGTAACCTTAATGAAATGGTAACTAAATCCAAATTATTACTATTAATTATTATTATTAATGTTCCACTTATTGCCTTTAGTCTATGTGATGATTTTAGATAAAATTTATTTTTGAAAAATCTCCACAGAGGATGATATTGAAAAATAAATTATGCAGGTCGGCAGGTCGGCTCGGCAGGGGCTTTCAGACCCGACCTTATTTTAGTTTAATATTTGTTCAGGGTAAATCTTACAAAGTTTTATTTAGAAAACGGCGAAGATCCAGTTCAGCTATGCTGATCAGAACTCGAACTGCATCTTAGGTAAAATTATTTTGATCAAATTTGGGAGGGATCAAGTGTATTTTTTTTCAATAATTTAAATATTCAGCATGATAATTATTGAAGAAAAAAATATATGAATATAAAATGAAAAATAATCAAATATTATATTGATGACAATCAAATTCATTGAAGAAAGCTGCATTTTTATAATCTTGTTTGGTCTTATTTTTCAAAAAGAAAAATACCAATACACTCCTAGGACTAGAGTCTGTGCTATTTATAGAACTCCATTAGGCTGCCATGTAAACCTGATCAGATCTGATCTATTTATTTACCCTAGTCGTAGGAGTGAATAATTATTACAAAAAAATGTTGTCGTGTTGAAACAAGAAAACAGAACAGTAGTAGCCTGAGGCTTATCAGTTATCTGCTAGACCAGATGAGGACAGTGGCCTGGTCAGTAGCTAAGCTCCGCCCACTGACCACCTCATACAGGTAATAATCTCTCTGTCGGGGGTGGGGGGGGTGGGGGTACAGAATCCCTGCCTTTTAAAGAACCTGCTGAAAATGAAGATTTGGCAATTGCCTCCCTTTACAAACAGTTCTCAATTCAATACATCGCAGCTGTACGTCGGTATGAGACGAAAAGTCCGAGTCACGATCACCCTAAACTGACCAGGGTCTTTCTCCCTGGACTGAGATTCAGTCTCCAATGCCAATTATAATGCCTTCAATCCCCTCTAATAGCACTGACATTGGAGAACTAAAGTAATTTATGAAGTGAAATATATTTCATAAATATCTTCAAACTAAATGAAATATGAGGAGACTTGTATATGTCTACGATCACCTTACCCTGCAGCTGTGAAATAACAGGTAAGCAGATATGGCGAGTTTCCGTTATCTTACTTTCATACACGACTGTCATACTGATAGAGTGACGTCTGCTACAGAAAAAAATGTAGAAGTGTCAGGGATGCCTAGATCATTGAATCAACAGAATTTGATAACAAGTGGTTTGTATCCAGATCTGAAAAGACTTTTGAGCATCGACAAGTTAAACCGGTAGATTCACGCAATTACGGGTTGTTTTATCTGGGCCCTAGCTTTTGCAGACTGTTGAAATATTAGTGGAGTAAGCTATTTTCGCCAAGAATGTAATTTCGCCAATTGAAAATTGCCAACATTTTTTCACTTGTGTGACCTCTAAGGCTCATTCTGAAAAGGGGATTCCCAAGGGCAAAAGAAAAGCTGTCTGTTTAGTTGTTAAGCAGTAAGAAAATGCATACCGTGGTGTAGGCTAATTTGGCGCACCTAAGAGTTTGAGCTGAATTTGCAAGTGTTAACTGGTCCACTCACAATTATTCATTATATCTGAGTGAATAAAAATCATTTTTCAATAAAATGAGCAAAATTTCATGAATTGTTTTAAGCAAATAATAGAATAATAAGCGTCCAAAGTCATTAACCCCCTGTTTCAGGGTCGGGAAAAATGTCTGCTAATGTGGCGCACCTGTGTCTATTTTCGTGGTTGCCTTGAACAATAAATATTTTTGTTTAGTTTGATACATGTTTTTGGTTTCTACAATCAATGCAGCACATATTCTTGGCAGTTTTTTTACCGTCACTGGCAAAACAGCCTTCTAAATGCCAGATTTGTGGAGGAGGGGTCTTGGGATTTCATGAAAAACAGTTTTTTCTGATTATTTTGATATTTAATATGGATTCACACTACAAAATGTTATTGTCATATACTTATTGATTTGTTTCATACTAAAAACCCACAAAATGATGATTTAGAGATGTTCCTGGAATAATATTGGAGTGAGTCAAATTAGCAGATGCGCCAAATTAGACTACACAAGTGTATCTGAGTGGTAAAATAATGGTCACTTATCTGCATCAATGTTTTCTCGCCATTTTCACTAATTCTTTTTAACCCCAATCTTTAAATCATGATCCTGATTTTGTTTTATTGAGTGAATACATCACTTTCTCCATCTTCATTTCTGTTGACATCCTCACGATGAAGGTAAAAAAAACTCAGTGATGTATTGGGGTCCCAAGTGGGGAAAATCATTGATTTTATCATAAGGGGGTTCTTATTAATGTTAAGGACATATGCTACTAAATACTTCCCACATTGAAATATTTTAAATACTTTGCATACAGTTTGTTTTATGCATGGGCTATCCATTTATGAAATAAAAAGGATATGTCACCGTGCTTATTTTTTCAGAATCTCATATTGAAGTTTACAGCATTTGACCAATTTTCTAGAAATATAAAATAATAATACTAGTCCTAATTATCGAGCTAAAACGGTTGTAATCTTCACCCAGCTTCTTTCTTTTAACTTAAATTACTGCCCATGACCTCAAACTTTTAAGAAAATGTGCATGTTGAAATATCTTAAGTCATCTTGGTTAATGTATTTAATAGAACAGTAAATATGGTGGACAAGTAAAATAATGAAGTGACGTAACTTAGCAACTGACGTTATTAGCGTAACGTAATGACGTTGACTGGTTCTAGTAATATTACATGTATATTAAAGGATATTACATTTCTCCCTTATTTTAAAGAAAGAGTTCAAGCTTACTGTATCTGAAAATCTTCCTTAAATGATATGTTTATGAAATTAAAATGAAGATGTCTAATCTGTCAGTGTTCTCTAAATTATCAAATTAATATTTCATAAAAAGGTCAAACCCTGTTCATGGGGTTTTGTTAAAAGAGCTGTTAGTTTCAAAATGTCTTTAGAACTTTCTTCTTTCTTTGTTTCTTTCTTTGACTTGACTGCAGTTTAACATGGTGCAGTTGCTCCTTCTTTTCATCTTAGTCTTCTAGATCTAGACTTCTGCTGTTCATTGTAAAACCCACTTGGTGCTCCCTGGATTCTCTTTGATCATGGCTTTGCATGCTATATGAAAACCCATCGTTCTTCTCACTTTTCTCCGAGGTTATTCTGGTTTGTTCGAATGTCTTCTGATCATTATGTTCTTTATTTTGCTGCCGTGTTAACAAATCCTGAATAAGGTTCTTTGCTAACCATAGTTCATTCTCAAGTCCGCTGACTTTTCCCTGTAAGAGTTGTATATCTCTTGGTGAAATATTATCCTTCTTCTCTGCAAGAGATTCTGATACTGTTTTGATTCGCATATGCATCAGAGATTTTTCTATGAAGTCTTCATCTGAACTTGTGTCACTGCTTTGATCTACCTCTTCTGCCCTTTTTATGCTGGGTTTCTTCCTCTGGCTATAACGCATTGGACTCCTCTGTCCCATTATTGCTTCTTGTGTGACGTTTTCTCTGCACACGGACGAAAAGTGATTAAACTTCTTACAAATATTACATTGTGTTCCGTATGCAGGGCAGTGTTTTCCTCTTGGGTGTGCTCTTGTCAAACCACAGTATTACTTGTTACCCCATGCTGTGACAAGATACTGCATGATATATTTTGGCAATTCGTCGAAAAATGGAATTTGTTTTTAGAATAAATCATGTATTAAAAAATCTGACATTGAAAATCTTGAAAATTTATTTTTAATTCATGGACTTTTATAATACCTTTCAGAAAAAAGAATAAAAATCTGGGGTCACCGAACTAATTCTCTTTCTAGAGGGCCAAATTTAACCCCACCCCCATAGGTTTCATGCGTAATTCAATATAAAAAGTTTGGGGATGACCATTTCGGTCGTTTTGATGATGCCATTTTACTAGTATATGAAGTAATTTAGCATTAAAATGTTAAAAAAGAAAGAAAAAACACACTGAAAATATGTGCGCATCTGGGAATCGATCCTGGTTCTCTGGCTTTGTAGCCAGGCGCGCTAACCACTAGGCCACGAGGTCAGGTCGTGCGCCGCTCTAAATATCCATACAAATAGTATAGACTCGGCCACTATCGTATTCGTAACCAGGGTTATTGTGTACGTCGTTTGATTTCGACTGAGCTACATTTATCTGTCTTTAGTGCTGAGACGATCAGTTCTGAAAAGATGTCAATAGATATTTCGAACACACTTTAATTAGTTATTTTGTGAAGAAAATGTCGGAACACCGATATGACATAAGAATATCGGAAGCTGTATTGATCCGAATCCGTTAAGGGTCGAAAGACAGGACCCAGACAACTTTCCCCGTTTGCAGACGCGGAAAAGGTGCGCATTGGAAATAGCCGCATATGTCTTTAAGACTCAGAAACAATGGCATGGCTAATAAGCAGCTGTACAGTCCATATATCTAAAAATGATTTTTTGTTAAATTATATCAATCTTTCGCCTGCAATGGCTTGATGTATCCCTTAAGTACATAAAAGAAAGTTTTAATGTCTACTTTTTCATTTACCGTCTGTGTGGTAGCACCCCAATGAACCTAGGGGTTCAAATCAATCTAAATTTGAATTGAATGTAGAAAAAAGACATGACTGAAAATTTTTTGGTTACAATAAATTAAATCATAGAAGATTCACAATAATTTATGTTCATTGAATGAAAAAAATGGTTTGTCTCATAACATCTATTGATTTTTTATTTATCCAACCCTTTATGAGGCCTCTTTTTTCGGGTCAACAAGAGCTGTCGAACTTAGATTACTATTTTCAAAATTGCGGAAAACAGGTGCACAAACAAATCAAAGTTTTTGAAAACTAAATAACATATTTTGATGGTCTAAGATATCACACATTATTATAAAAGGTTGAAATTTTATGATAAAATCGTTTTCTGGTCAGGTTGCATTTTATTTTGTTATACCCAGAGCCATATCTGCTTAAATTGGCGAAAACTGATTATCCCAGTATAACGAATTCAAGTGCTGTCTGAATATCAGGTCATTTTTTGGCAGACTGAGTCAACGGTGGCTTGAAATAAGATACGAGAAATTTTTTCCCCGACACAAAGCATTTAAACATAGTATAAGTGAAGGTGTGCTTGGATATCAGGGATACAGACACATTTTTTGCCAGGAGCAAGCTGGGCCCCAAAAATAATTTAGTGATTGGTTGGTTGGTTGTAGCTAAGCCCCAATTGGCTGTAGTTATCTTTCGGTATTGATTCTCGCTGTATCTTCTCTTAGTAGAATTAACACACAAGTAATCGAGTTTAGGTGGTGCGGTTAGAGTCCTGAATGGAGTAGCCGAACATAAATGTTTTTCTCAAAACCAGATTAGCCTCTTGAAGTTGATTTATTTTCCTGTAGACTGGGGGTCCAGCCCAAAACGGTAACAAGACGTTTCGCCCCCAAGATGTTTCCCCCCCCCCCCCCTAGTCCTTTCTCCTCTAGTCGTTTTGCCTCTATTTTCAACCCTAGTGGTTTGGCCCATTCAGCCCATTATGGTCAATGGTGACAAATGATACTCAACAATAAGATGTAGATAACCATGTATATAGTTGTCTCGTTTCGCCTTGTACCCAGGGGTCCTGCGTTTGATCCCCGGCTTCTCCAGTCTGCTGTACGAGACTCTAAGTCGTGGCCTCGTCTCCATATTACCTACTGAGCTGTTGGTGGGACATTAAACACAAACTCGCTCACTCACCCTATCAGCCAGATTTCCACCGACCTAAGAATTTTAATGTGTAAATTATTCTTGACACATGTATAAATATCAATGCTTATTCACCTCGACTTATCCCGTTCTCACTTGTGGGGACTTGTAACAGGCAAACAGTTTGACCCAGGTCAGGCAAGAGAAACCGGGGTTGATCTGGTTCCAAATCATTTCACATTGGTTACAGGAGTTAAGGCGTGGAGTCCGGCATTTTCTTTGTCTTTCCCGAGGTTTGCAGTTTGTCAGACTTGGTGAACATTGCAGATCCAGACCAGGTGATGCGTCATGCAGCTTCTGGTAAGACTATAATGTTCAGAGATGTGTCTTTTTTGTTTAATTGATAAAATAATGTTTGCAGACAGTGAGGGCCAAGGTCGCGAAAGGTATTTCATGAAGATAAAATATTTGGGGAAATGCAAAGAGTACGGACCCCGATCCAACGTCACTTTGAATATATATATATATATATATATATATATATATATATATATATATATATATATATATAGTGGGTAACATTTCATTGAAAAAGTTTGATATCTTTCTTTTTACCTGCTTTGCTTTGCTTTGCTTAACTTTAATTTTGCTTTTATTTCTAGTTTGCTTTGCTTTTACGTAAATTGGAATGTTTTTCTCACCAATATTAGGCATGTGTTTTTGGGTGCTCAGAGGGACCGTCTCAGTGAGATGGTTCTTTTGAGTACCCACAACATATGTTTTTCTCACCAATATTAAGCATGTGTTGAGGGAGCTCAAAAGGACCATCTCATTGAGACGGTTCTTTTGAGTACCCACAGCAAATTGTTTTGGATGAGAATTAAAATGGAGAAAATGGCTTTCCAATGCACGCCTTTATCTGGAGGTCTTATTTTTTGCGCCCTATCTAGGTTTTCGTCTTACGCCTAAGAGCCTTGAAACCAGCCATCATGGCGGTCAGGGTCTCTTTGAGCCCCGTTTATCCCACCTTTTGGAGTTTCGTAATTTCATCCCCCTAGATAGATCGAAATAAAGGACCCTCTGTATGCTCACAACATGTAATTTTAAAAATAGAAAATTATCAGTTTTTTAATTTTTTTTTATCTTTATAAGATTTTATTTTACATATGATCTCAATGTATAAATATCTGTGCTATAACAATGTAAATTCTGTGATATTAACCCAATTTTCCTGTGATTTGTTATATGTTTTTATACTTGTACAGTCTTTCTCTTTGTTTGTCGGTAAAATAGCCTTGATGGCTAATGTTTGATATGTTAAAATTGAATGCCGACTTTAAATAAAGTTTCTTGTATCTTGTATCTTTCAATTTCTCAGTAAGAAATCCAGTATCATGATTTTGGATTTTAATTATACATCAGCGAGCAGAGAAGGCTCAGATGAGCCAGTGTATCTTTAAAGTCTGGCCAGAGCCTTCGCTGTTCGTATGCACAAACTATGGTAGCAGATGAAGACTCACACCAAATATTGGCCAATACAAACAATATTATCCAAATAGTAACCATCAAAATTGTCGACGAGCCATTAAGATAATCCACAACACAACAACAGCAATAATTGGATTATCAAAGCGTGTGAACAATTATCCATTATTGATAGATTGAGTGTTTATTGAATGTGGCATGCCTGCCATGAGCGTGTTAGACAGTGTATATAACCTCGGACCCAGTACAATATACATATAATAAATATAAAGTTATTAATTTCCATGCACTAATCATTAAAAAAATAATTATTAATTCAATGCAAAAAATGGATTAATGATCATTAATGTATAAAAGTTTTTGTCTTGTCCAACCCAAACATTGTTGCAGGTACTAAAAAGAACCGTCCATCGAGACGGTTCTTTTGAGCACCCAAAAGAAAAATGAACCTTCATTACTAGAAAACTCCATGTTGTTGGATGCGAAAAACAGCCTTGCATCGGCGCAATCTGATCAGCGCATTCAGTATTCGTTCTAGCTAAACAAGCAAGACGCGAAATTTCACTATTTCAACTAGCCCCTGGAGCTGGGCAAGTGGTTTGAGGCGGGGTTTGAGTTTGACCTGATAAAACACCATTGAGTCTGTGCTGTGTGAAAGATTCATATTATTCATTTAAGTTAATAGCTTCATGAGCTTGAAGACAGAGTCTATTTCTATAGAAAGAAAAAATAAACAGAAAATGCTAAGTTTTTCTTTCTATCTTTAACATCTTGGACCCAGTTTATTGTCCGAGTAAACATGTTTAATTTTCATAATTTTATTCAGATTCGCTCCACAAATATTCTACAGGATTGAAAATGGCACAGTCAGAAACATGCCTTGAAATTCAAACTAAAGTTTATTTTCTCTTAGTACTGGCTCGCTCAAATTAGAACATTGTGCCTTTATGCAGTCTCACCAGAGCCATTGCAGCTGACCTAAAGTAGGGAAGTAAATGAGGACGATATATAGATCTGTAGTCCAACTAGATTGCTGTGCATTCAAATTTCAAGAGTGACATACTCAAGTACTAAAACATTATGAACTTGCACGCCTTTAAAATACGTGGCGATTTTTGCCGTATGCAAACAGTTTAGACCCAGATTAAACATGCCAGAACATCTACTAGGGGCGAATGGACTATAGGGGCGAAACGACTAGTGGGGGCAAAACAACCAGTAGGGAAACGTCTTGAGGCGAAATGACTAGGGGAGGAAATGGTTTGGGGGCAAAACGTCCCGGATTTCACAAAACAGGCCCTACCGGGCCGCGTAGCGCAGTCGGTAACGTGTCTGGCTACAGATGCGTGTCTGACTGCAGATCCAGGGGTCGCGAGTTCGATCCTGGCCCGGTCCCATACTTTCGTGGAGATTGATCGTGAAATAATTTCTACGGTCATTCTCCTCCCTTCCGCTGATTCATTCAAGAAGGGTTGTTGTCAGTTACAAGCGAAAGTATGTGCACAAATTACTGGTTAACCGCTTGTTCAAGCCTGCCCAGGAAAAAGTGTGGTTAGGTGAACTGACCGTTCCGCAATGACCATAGCTGTTGACTTTGGACGTAAAGCAACAAAACCAACCAACCAACAACCAAAACAGGTCCTGCACAAGTGAGATTTTAAGTTCTTTACCTACATCGAGATTTTAAATTCGACAAATTTGCCTTGTTTGACTTCTGTTTGGCCAGGCAACATCTGATTCTTTGAATTCTAGTAAAGAGAAAAACATGTAAAAATATTCTTGTCTAAAACCATAAGGCCTAGAGCCTTGATACTTGGTAGGTAGCATCACCTAGTGGACCTCTACCAAGTTTGTTCAATTTATGCCACTGGGGTCAAAATGGCCCCGCCCCAGGGGTCACATGTTTGTTTGTTTGATTTGATTCTTTAGGTCCCATCGACAATCTTTCAGTTAAACAGGGACGGGTCTTCCTGGGATGAACCAGTACAAAGCTAGGATAAATGTGTCTTGCTCAAGGACCACAACGCAGTGAAGCTTGAACCCGCCGCCCCTCTGTCTCGAGTCAAGAACTCTTCCACTGAGCCACTGTGCTCCCTGCCAGGGGTCACATGTTTTTTCATAGGCCTATAAAGGTTAAAACATGAAAAAATCTTCTTGTCTGAAACCATAAGGCCCAGAGCCTTGATATTTGGTATGTAGCATCACCTAGTGGGCTTCTACCAAGTCTGTTCAAATAATACCCCTAGGGCCAAAAAAGACCCGCCCCGGGGGTCACATATTTTACATAGGCTAATATCTAAGGGAAAACATGAAAAAATCTTGTCTGAAACCATAGGGCCTTGCGATTGTGTATGTAGCAGTGATTCAAATTTTACCCCACCCCCTGACCCTTCTTAAAGGTTGGGTCAAAGGTCAAATATTTAAATTTCGCAGTAAGTTGTCAATATTTTTAGTGAAATTTCACATGCAGACAGAGGTACAATAAATATAAACATATCAAACGTGATTTTCGATTGAAGGCCTGTGTCTCACCCCCTAGGTGGACTTAGGGGGTGGGGTCAAAAGGTAAAAATTAAACTTTTTCAGAACATGGTCATGGTGCATATCAAATTAAAGAGAATCACAAATGCAGCAAAATGGCAGCAAATATTTTGTCCTCAGACCCCCCCCCCCCATAAGCCCAACCCTGGGGATGGGGTCAGTAGGTCAAAATTCAACTTTTTCAGAACATGTTCATGTTGCATATCAAATTAAAAAGAATCACAAATGCAGCAACTTGGTAGCAAATATTTTGCGCGCAGACCCCCTACCCCCAACCTGACCCTGGGGATGGGGTCAGTAGGTCAAAATTCATCTTTTTTTTCAGAACATGGTCATATTGCATATCAAATTAAAGGGAATCACAAATGCAGAATCATGGTTGCAAATATTTTGCCTGCAGACCCTTACCCACCCCCTCCCCCCTGACCCTGGGGCTGGGATCAAAAGGTCAAAATTCAACTTTTTCAGAACATGTTGCCTAGTATTAAATTAAAGAGAATCACATATCAGCAACATGGTAGCAAATGTTTTGCCTGCCGACCCTCCCCCTCCCCCCTGACCCTGGGGCTGGGATCAAAAGGTCAAAATTCAACTTTTTCAGAACATGTTGCCTAGTATTAAATTAAAGAGAATCACATATCAGCAACATGGTAGCCAATGTTTTGCCTGCCGACCCTCCCCCTCCCCCCAACCCTGGGGATGGGGTCATTAGTCAAAATTCAACTTTTTCAGAACATGGTCATGTTGCATATCAATTAAAGGGAATCACAAAATGCAGTAGCACTGTAGCAATTTTTTGCCCACAGATCCCCCTCTCCCTACTACCATAGGGAGAAGGGGTCAAGAGGTCAAAATTCTACTTTTTCAGAACATGGTCATATTGCATATCAAATTAAAGGGAATCACAAATGCAGCAACTTGGTAGCAAATAATTAGCCTGCAGATCCCCTCCCCCACCTGACCCTAGGGGTCAAAAGGTTAAAATTCAAGTTTTTCAGAACATGGTCATGTTGCATATCAAATTAAAGGGAATGGAGCAGAGATCACCATGCAAGCAGATAATCTCTCCTTACACACTTCCTCAACCTGTGGGTTGGACTAAAAGGTAAAAAAAAATCTGAATGTGGTCATGTTGCATATCAAATTAAGGGTAAAGAAGTATGGACTAACACAGAAGAAATCACTTTGACCTTACATACACCCCTCCTAGGGAGCGCAGTGGCTCAGTGGTAGAGTGCTTGACTCAAGACGGATGGGCCGCGGGTTGGAGCTTCACCGGCGTCACTGTGTTGTGGTCCTTGAGCAAGACACATTTATCCTAGCTTAGTATTGGTTCAACCCGGGAAGACCCGTCCCTGTTTAACTCAAAGATTGTTGATGGGACGTAAAGAATCAAATCAAACAAACAAACATACACCCCTCCCTGACCTCTCGGTCAGGTTGAAGTCAGATATTGAAATTGTACAGATTGGTTTGTTTTTTTATTGAACTAACCACTGAAAACTAGTTGATAGGCTTATAGCTTCGATCTGTATGATATGGAAGGTGAACTTAGGAGTTGGAGAAATGGGATTTATGTTTTGTGATTTATAAGTTTCTCTAAAATAACCCTTCGCCCAGGATATAAATTTGACAAATTTGTTTTGTTTGACTTCTGTTTGGCCAGGCAACACATCCGATTCTCGGAATTCTAGCATTTAATCTTCACTCAAATGTTCACCTTAGTGAGATGTTACAAGTCAATGATTTCACCACTCAGACTTGGTTATTCCTCTGTGGGGGATTTTGCTGTCTTTCAAACTACTTTCTAGGTCTGTGACTTTTTGTGATCTGCTGAAAATCTAAGTAGCAAGAAGTATATTAAATGCTCTTGATCTAAACTGTTGAATATATACCAAGCATTAATTATCTCCTTTTCTCTCTCTTTCTCATATATCCATTTGCCACACATCTTTCACAAGTTGATAACACTGAATCAGCCCCAAAATTGTGCACCTTTAGCAAACATAGCCAAACAATATCTTCATAATTGGCACATTATGTTGATTCCCTCCCATCAACAAAACCAAATAGTAGAGCTGCAATGTTCTCTTGAGACCAGTGATTTTATTTGGGATTTTGGGAAGCTACCTTTTCCTACACATTTGGGAAAATATTTTATTGAAATTGGGAAAATAAGAGCTAAAATACATGAAATTGGGAAAATAAAGGCCATTTTTGGATTGGGAATGACTCCCATATACGGCCTCAAAAATGGCCAAATAAAATCACTGGAGACTGTGGTTATTTTCCGTTAAATTATTATTTATAGTTAATATCTGGTTAGCCGATTGTTTCATTTGGTGTATATCATTCTTTGCCACAAAGACAAACATTTGTCACATTGCCAACACTGATCATTTTCTGTTGCTCTTTTTAGTACAAGATGCGCAGAAAGTCAAGACAGTGAAAACATCACCTCTAACTCACCCAGCTAGGCGCTTTGACAAGAACGAAGAGAGACAACTTGGCTATTGATCTGAGCTTTTGGGTAAGAAAACTGAAAACTTATATAGCTCAACAGTATAGGTACTGAGTTCCTGGGAAGTGTAATTGCACTAATTTTTACATTGATTACATCTTTCAGTCAAATTATGTATTATGAAGAACATACAAAATAGAGTGGATCTGAGAAAAGGGTCCTTACAGCATTTCAGCAATTATTACATAAGAGACATTTGAAAAACGCCTGAAATTACAAAATTTTACATGTTTCTATATTACCACAACATGTTTCTATAATTTGATGTCTACAAAGTAGCAAACGTTTCTGATTATATTTGAAGCTTTGTATTAAATTAGTGATGCTGCCACGGCAACAATGATGCAATAACGCATACAAGGGTGGGTAATGAAGGGTGAGATACTTTAATTGCCTTAATAACCACTTAAGCAGCTATATTTTCATAAAAAATATTTGCATTAACTTTATGACTTAGCGCTTCTGAATACATTATATTTGTAAGATGTTTAAACTGAGCTAAAAATAACCAACAAGCAGCTTGAGACAAGCACTCTGATGTCATATTAGGGTCAAGGGCTTTCATGACGTCACATTTGGATTACATATGACGCTTCAAACCTGCATATATTCTTCAATATTAAAGATAATTGCTTCAAATATTCAGGAAATGCTCTAAAGAGGTACTAGTACTTTACAGATTTAACATCAGCTAGATTTTGATTATCACAACCATAAGGAACCTTTGTCATATCCTGGCCCAAATGTATTAGCCGCATACAATTTATTATTCAGTCAAGGAAAGCTGACACTCAGTATGCAAAAAACATAAGTACTCAGGGTGATCCTCCAAGAGCCTGTGCACTCCTACAGGGTTTTACACCAAGTTGAATGTTTGGGGGTCCTTGGGACTCAACTATGATTATGATGGGGGTCCCATCATTGAAAATGGGGGTCCCATCTTTTTATATATATATAATAATTGGAAAACCCGAATTATTACGAAATAACTTAGGAATTTGGGATTTTAATGAAAGGTACAACCAGGGACCATGCTGGCCCAGAATTTTAGGGAGAAGGACTTCTCCCTCGAAGAATTTTAGGGAGAAGTTTGCTGATGAGTGTTTACCCAGAACGGACGACAAAGGCCTGTCAATACTATACATTAGTTCATCAGAGAACTTTAAGAAACTTTTTGATTAGTGCTGTATCTGAAATAATATAGAAGAAACAGTATCTTCTCTTTTCATTCTCCTTTCCCCTTGGTGGCTGGACTGTCTATGTTATGGATGGATGGATGGATGGATGGATGGATGGATGGATGGATAGATAGATAGATAGATAGATAGATAGATAGATAGATAGATAGATAGATAGATAGATAGATAGATAGATAGATAGATAGATAGATAGATAGATAGATAGATAGATGGATGAATGGATGGATGGCTCCATCTGTGGTCGCAGCTGAGACCACAGAGGAGTTCAGGGCACTCATTTAGATGACTCAGCCAGAAGCTTTTTTTTTTTTTTTTTTTTTCTCAAAATTTCTTAAAAAACACTCACCTCAGAAAATGATCATACATGATCGCCTGAGTATAAGAAGATAGATAGATAGATAGATAGCAAAATATGATTGTAAAATCAAGACTTCTTTTTTTAAATTGACACTTTTAACCTGCAGTCAGCGAATTTATCTAGCTCTCTGCAAGACCAATTTATCTGGAGCTATTTATGTCATCGGTCTAAGTCTTTGATCTTTCACTTGAGCCTTTCCAAGAGAAAATGTTCATTACGTAATTTGACATAAAGGAAAGACTCCCATAATGACAATGTGAATAAGTGCCCTTCACACCTGACCGCTTGCAATCGGCTCCCATTTACACAGTGAAAATCAATAATCAGATAGACAAACAGCTGTTTTACACCCGCTGAGCTGAGCGGGTACTTTATTTACGGATTATCTTTACTGACGGTCATTTAATAAGCTCTTAGCATGCTAAGGTAAATATTTCTTGACATTTAAAAGCGAAATCGCTTCTCTTTTCCAAGTTTCCAAGGCGAAGTGATGCAGAAAAAATCGAAAATTTCGCTCAAGTCGCCCCCTAGCGTGGTCCCTGAAAACAAGTCTGCGTCCCAGGGGACGCAGGTAAGGTAAATTGAGGGGTCCTACCTAATGATTTATGCGTATAAGACGCAGGATATTGCGTCCTGTAAAACCCTGCTCCTATATAGGGTGAATTATAGCATCACTGGAAATTATTACTTGCTTCGTAAACAAGCAAGAAGACAACTTAAGGATACAGTACAGTTATTTTTGCCATGGTTTGTTGCTGCTCCCATTGTGTCAGTTTGTTTTAAAATTTAATCTTTGTTTTGCTATGTAGCTCTAATTGACCTGGCTTTCTAATTTGGCAATCATCTAGATGAAGGAAGAAACGGATGGTTCCTTAACTTAAATTGCATTCCTGCTGCCTTTTGATATCTGTGTATTGTCTCTTCCTCAGAGTGCCATGGATTGGTCTATGATCTGAAATAATGGCATTTCCTGTTCATACTCAATTGTTTATTCTTCAGGTGATTTGTAGGCTGGTGTTACCATGGCATGCTTTACCCTTCATGAAGAGGAGGATAAGAAATAGCTCACATGATGGAAATGAAAGTAAGACCACAATGCCAAGTAACTTCATCAGGTCTCAGAGTTATAAAACTTTTTTCATGCTTAACTCAACTGAGCATAAAATTTATCAAGCTCATAAATGTTAAAATAAATAAAATTGTTGGCATTTCATAAGATATTTGTAAAATATTTCAGCATCTGAGTTTGAAAGCAAGAAAAGTATTCATTCTTAAGATTTTGATTTTTTATAAGCAATTGAAATTTCATGCTCAGTTGAGTACAGATTGAAAAAAAAGTTTTATATCTTTGAGGCCAGGTTTCAACTGACCACTCCATTTTTAGGTTGATTGCCTTATAATAACCTGTAACAGAAGTAGCTCTGCAAGGTGCTGACTGGGTAAAAATATTATTTTAGTAGTGCTATAAGGAACTTAATAAGTCATATAGCATATCACTTCCTTATGTTCTTTATTGCATACCCTTCTAAAGGACAAGTGCATGTGTTTGCAGGATGAGTTAACACTGTAAGTCACTTGTCCTGCAGGACAAGTGCAATATAAATTGAAATAGGTTTGTCCCCTGGTATCTTTTTCTTTTTGACCGTATTTTCCTTTGTACAATGGGAGCACTTGTAATCACCCACAGTATAAAAGTCTTGATCATGCTATCACCAAAACTTTAAAAACAACTAGGAGAAGGCGACCACTACTTTGTATTCTGTTGTTTTAACTTGAGTAATCCTTACATATACATGTATTTTATAAAAATTGTCTCTGGAGACTTATTCTATCTTTGATCATGAAAATTTGGCTTTAATTGCATGTGCTCAGAAGTTCCTTTAAGTGTTCATGCTGATGTATCAAGCTGGCATAGACATTAAAAATTTGGTCAGTCTTCATCTACACCCATATTTTATATATGTAAGAAACAAAGGCTCTGGGGAGTCTGTACATTACCACAGCATCAACTAAGCCTTTGTGGCTAAATATGATAAGTACGAAAATGATGTCCTGTTCTGGCCCACATACCATAGAAAGTTAATTTGCTTCTTCATTATTGACATGTAACAACTTGGAAATATAGCTTGCCAAGAGACCACTCTAGACCAAAATATGAGCAGTGACATGAGATTTCCAACAATGTGGCATTTTGACAAGTGTAGAATCAGACAAGCCAGTGATGCCTCCTTTTAAGCTTAGGAACTCCAAATTATGTTCAGTCAGTAGCCTAAGAGTCATAGAATATTCAAGAGAATAGCAAAGGCTCTGATCAGACTGCGTGTATGTGCAGGCTGGTCTGAGCCTTTGCTGGTCGCACACACCACATTGCTCCAATCTCATGTCGGGGCTCATATACCTGAAGGCTTTTCATGCTCTAGGAGGGCTGTCTGAAACTTTCTTTATGTTACTTTATTGTGCTAGTTTTTTTCTTCTTAAAGTTCCCGATAACATATCTGCATTTATTTCAGGCAGACAAGTTCAAGACCAGGCTGGTGAAATGTTCCAATTGAAATGGAAACAGAAAGGACCTTCTAACAGCAGACTTTTCATTTTCTACTTTCTCAACAAAACAATTTGCTGTGGTTCTTGGCTTGGCAAAAAACAACACTGAACAGTTACACTTATTTTGAGTCTTTTGATTGACAAAGTAGCAAAGTATCAAGCTTCAGAAGTGTTGAGGAATACGGCCTTAAATACTCTTAAATGACATTGCCTCCTTTAAGTTAAGAACGAACGACCTTAATTAGATATTAATTTTTTGGTGCAGAAATTAATGTTAAATTCAGCATTTTTAGCTCACCTGAGCTGAAGGCTCTTAGGTGAGCTAATAATATACCAGTCACTCTGGCGTCTGTCCGTCCATCCGTCTGTCTCTCCATCCGTCAACATTTTTAAACATCACACCCTCTGAAACCACTGGGCCAATTAAACTCAAATTTCACATTTAGACTCCTTAGGATGCAGGAACGAAAGTTTGCTCAAATGGTCCTGGTCACATGACTTTGATGTTCCCCATGCCCATATATGGGAAAAACCCCGTCAAAAATCTTCTTCTCCAGAACCAGAAGGGCGATGAACTTGAGACTTGGTATGAAGCACTGGAGATGTGGGGCCTACCAAGTGTGTTCAAATGATGATCCTAATTTGACCTTGACCTACTTAACGTCAAGGTCAAATTTGCTTCCTAGTGCATTTAAATGGGAAATTTTTTGAAAAGTTGCAAAGGCTATCAAACCAGGAAATAATTCTAAAAAGACTGATTGGCATGCTGCTGATTGCTCAAAAGCTGTATGTTGGGGCGTAAAGTGATCAATGTGAGACGTATAAATTGTTCATACAACAATGTGGCCAGAGGTATCCTCCCCTTGATAAAAATGCATTTTTGTTTATACAGGAAAAATTTCATGCAAGTAAGAGCTTTTGAAAGATATATCCCCTTAAGTATATCCTGCACAGTACAGCTTTTTTATTACTTTGTTACAACAATTTATACCCAGTAGCCTGTTTACGAGAAGGCACTTCCGGTCTAAACAAGACAATCATGCTTAAATTTTGAATGAATAAACGAACAGAACATCCACTGAAAGTAACCGATTTTTGAATTTTCATATTGATAATTGTTTTTCTATTGTTTATCGACCAATTAACTGATATTTCGATTAATCCTGCCAGCCCTACTGTGCCCCATACATAAGCTATTAAAATTTAGTGTTTATTTTACTGAAAGTTTGATATAAAAGTTTCTTGGGTCCATCACTTTTTCCAAATAGCACATCACACTTTCAAATGGCCCATTAAAATCTTGACTTGCACGCAAATGAATGGGATATGGGTCATTGGCCCATTTATATTCTAGACAAGAAATAACCCTGAGTTGGTTTCACTCTGCAGAACAAAGGGATTGCCAGAGCTCTAAATAAGAAATATCTTTAAACCACATCTGTACATTGGTCTGAATTCAAAATAATTTGTCAAAAATGTTCCCAATGATGCTTTCTACCAAATTGCACTAATGAACAAAAGGGCCACAAGAGCTCTAGATAATAAAACATATCTTTTTTAAAGACATTTTACCCTGAAACACTGATCCAAACTAAATAATTTCACAGAATTGTTTCTCATGATTCCCTCTACGAAAATGGCACAAATTGCTTCGCTCCACTGAAAAAAAGAATTTCCAGAGCTCTAGATAAGAAATATCTTTAAGCGACATCTCGTCCTGAATCACTGGTCCAAACTCAATAAAATTTCACAGGAATGTTTATCATAAATCCTTATACCAAACTTGCACAAATGGTTCTGCTGTGCTGAACAAAAGGGCTGTCCGAACCCTAGATAAGAAATCTCTTAAAGCGACTAGATAAGAAATCTCTTAAAGCAACATCTCCTGAACCATTAATCCAAATTCAAACTAATTTCACACTAATGTTCCTTATGATGCCCTTTACCAAAGGTAAGCTTAGTTCGGCTGAACAAATTTGCAACCAGAACAACCCAGTAAAAACAGAATTATCATTAAATAATATCTCTTTTGCCACTGACCATAATCGTATCTCATGTGCCAGGATCCATGGGAGCAATCCACACCTGTAAGCATGATATTGATTTTGGGACTGTAAGACTTATATTATCAAGATTTTTTTGTGTGTTAACACATTATCTTTACCGATACAAATGATTCAAGATTCATGGTGTCTTATATACTATTGTGAAGGGCTTCCACGTTTACAATTTTGTAAACGTTTACACGAATTCTAGAAATCGAAACAAGTCTGTTTAACGCAATTACAAAACTTATTTTTGATTTCATTATCGTATATCGGTAAAATTGCCAATAATTTTCCTAAAAAATGTACCTTGTGCAAACATTCGAAATTGTTTGGTTAGTTGTTGTGATAGAACTCATTTCAAGTAATTGCAACATGACTGCAACATGCGCAGACTCATTGATAACCAACATTTTTTTAGTGTGTCTTCCCTTGTAAACATGCACGATATAACTGCCAATCGTCACATAGGCCAGAGCAAAATTGATAATATTACACACACTGACGGGAAGTGAAAAACACCAACACAGTTTGAAGCCATGTGTTTTCACATGCATGTCCACGGAATATTAAGATGTGCATTTACATATCTGATGAAATTGTGGTCCTGAATAATTTGTCCGCCGTGGTTCTAATTTTATTAATTAATTGTTGTTAGAAACTTTATCAAATACATCCGAATCTGAAAAAAACAACAATACTATTTTTCATTAGAAGCTATTAATAAACCATGAAGCTTGCCAGTGCTAAAGTTTGTTTAAACGGTAGGCTATTTTTGTAAACGTTTATTGCATACAGATCACACGTGTAAACGTGGAAGCCCTACTATTGTGTGTGTGTTTTTTATCATAATAATTACATATATCTGTGTGTATGTATGTTGTTCATGTCATAAATGTTTTTATTTGCCCTTATAATATACTGATATGGAGAAATGAATTTATTTCTATTTTTGAGAGGAATGCCCACGGGCATTTTGACAAGTGTAGAATCAGACAAGCCAGTGATGCCTCCTTTTAAGCTTAGGAACTCCAAATTATGTTCAGTCAGTAGCCTAAGTCATAGAATATTCAAGGCTCTGATCAGACTGCGTGTATGTGCAGGCTGGTCTGAGCCTTTGCTGGTTTGCACATACCACATTGCTGGAAATCTCACGTCAGGGCTCATATACCTGAAGGCCATTGGCCATGGCATCTGTCTTTCATTCAATATTTTCCATTCAGAAAATGTCCAATGCCAATTAAAGGGTCCATAAATACAACTGAATTGTTGGCAAATTGGGGTGTAAGTTGAACAGTTTATTAATTCATATAGAAAAGGTGTTTTGAAAACACTGTAGATCCAGACCAGCAGGCATCTAACAAAACCATCTGATCAGGATTCACAATGTTTTCCATTAAGATAATGAATCGACGACAATTAAGGTATCCATTAATACAACTGAATTGGCAAGTTGAGGAAGTGTTGAACAGCTTACTAATTTTGCGTATGTTTTTTAAAAACACTGGAAATCTTCATCTGCTCAGGATCCACAATGTTTTCCATTCAGAAAATGAATCAATTGCAATTATGGGGTCCATTAATACAACTGAATTATAGGCATTTCTTGGATAAGTTGAACAGAAAATTTATTTTAAAACACTGTACATCCAGATCAGCTGGCATCTGACTAAACCATTTGATCAGGATTCACAAATTCTTCATTTCAGATAGTGAATCAATGTTAGTTATTGGATTCATGCAACTGAAATTGGCGCAAATCATAAGAAATATGTTTTGAAAATAGTATGTAGCCATCCGATCAGGATCCACAATGTTTCCATTCAGATATTGTATCATAGCTATTGTATTCATTTAACTAATATAGAAGCAATTCATTATGCATAACATAAAATAGAAGAAGGAATGTTCTCATACACTGTACTTTCAAGTCCTTACTTTTCAAAATATCATAGATATTCGCAATATTCCTAATAATGTCAGCAATTGTTACTTTTAGTAGTCACCTGACTTGTACCACTGAGAAAAGTGATTCTCCAAGACTGTCAAATTTTATATAAATTGAAATACATCTAGTTTTGCAAATGTTAATTGGGTATTCAACAGTTCTAAGAAATATTTTGGGGGTATTTCATTTTTTCTATTGGGTACTTTTGTAAAGTTCCATACAATGAAAAATCATGGAATTTGAAACAATCTGAGTAATCATGGAAAAATCATGGAATTTTGTGATATAATTTGACAAAGCCAGAAATCTAGCTGTCTGGCACTTGTGTGTCTGACAGCTACTTTTCTGGCTAATAGTGGTTTCAAGTTTTGATTTATCAAAATGCATGCATGGTCTACAAGCATGCTGCTGTTATTGCTGCATTTGGCATTTATGCTCAGCAAGGTGAAGATATTGCTAAAAGGGGGGTTGGAGGCAGTGCATTAAATAGGACAAAATATTTAAAATATTCTTATTAGCTCACCTGAGCCGAAGGCTCCAGGGTGAGCTAATAGTATACCAGTCAGTCCGTCGTCCGTCAACATTTTCAAACATCTTCTCCTCTGAAACCACTGGACCAATTAAACACAACTTTCATATGGAGACACCTTCAGACGTGGAACGAAAGTTTGTTCAAATGGTCCTGGTCACATGTCTGCCACACCCATATATAATAAAAACCCTTTAAGAATCTTCTTCTCCAGAACCAGAAGGCCAATGACCTTGGGGCTTGGTATGTAGCATTGGGGATGTGGGGGCCTACCAAGTTTGTTCAAATGATTATCCTAGGTTGACCTTGACCTACTAAACGTCAAGGTCAAATTTGCTTCCTAATGCATTTAAATGGGATTTTTTTAAAAGTTGATTTATTGAATACTGTTGAAGCCAAAGACATTATTCTCACTTGATATGTTAAACCTAATGAGGCAATGGCTATAAATAAGTTTCAAAGGTCAAGGCTGACCTTTCAGCCAAAGTCGCTCATATTGGAGTCCCATTAACATATTATAACATAGTTTTCTCAGAAACCACTAGGCCAAATTGAACTCAAATTTCATGTGAAGACTCCTTATGATAAGTTAGCCAAAATTTATGCAAACTATTTTGGTCTGGCCGCCACGCCCATATATGGTAAAAACTCTTAAATCTTCTTCTCAAGAACCAGACGGCCAATGAACTTTGGACTTGGTATGTAGCATTGGGGATGAGGGGCCTACCAAGTTTGTTCAAATGATGATCCTAAGTTGATCTTGACCTACTTAATGTCAAGGTCAAATTTGCTTCCTTATGCATTTAAATGGGATTTTTAAAAGTCGATTTTTTTGAATACGTTGAAGCCAAAGTCATTATTCTCACTTGATATGTTAATCCTAATGAGACAATGGCTATTATATAAGTTTGAAAGGTCAATAATGACCTTTCAGCCAAAGTCGTTCATATTAGAGTCCCATCAACATATAAAACATAGTTTTCACAGAAACCACAAGGCCAATTGAACTCAAATTTCATGTGAATACTCCTAATGATAAGTTAGCCAAAATTTATTCAAAATATTTTGGTCACATGTCAAGATGGCCACCACGCCCATCTATGGTAAGAACCCTTTAAAATCTTCTTCTCAAGAACCGGGAGGCCAATGACCTTGGGACTTGGTATGTAGCATTGGGGATGAGGGGCCTACTTAATTTGTTCAAATGATGATCCTAAGTTGACCTTGACCTACTTAACGTCAATGTCTAATTTGCTTCCTAATGCAGTTAAATGAGAAATGTTATGAAAAGTTGATTCTTTGAATACTGTTGAAGCCAAAGTCATTATTCTCACTTGATATGTTAAACGTTATGAGACAATGGCTATAAATAGGTTTCAAAGGTCAAGGCTGACTTTTGGTCTTTTTATTGGAGTACCGTCAATTAACAAATTAAAACATAGTTTTCTCAGAAACCACTAGGCCTTCTGAGCTCAATGTGAAGATTCCTTATGATTGGTTAGCTGAAATTTATACAAAATGTTCTATTGATGAGATGGTAGGGGCCTGATGCTTTGGCTGTTTGTAGTGCCCACTGGGGTTTACCTGTTGGATTTCTTTTGCTCAGGTATCCAGTTTTATTTACTGTTGAGTCCTTATCTTTGCTTTATCTCCTTTTTATATCTTGATTTATATGTTCTAGGAGCTGATGCATTGATAAGCTAGGGATCTCCCATGCAAACCAAACAACTATGTGTCTTGATCCACATCTGAACTAAGGGTGAGGTTGGTGCACCGTTAAACTGTTTAAAGCCCTCCAATAAAATATTCAACTGACCTTTCCAAGGCGGTACTTCTTTTGTGGATCTTTTATGCTTTTTGTGCCTTGTGTTTGCTATGCCTTTTTGTGCGTCTGTTTATATGTGCCTTGTGGTCAACTGCTGGGAAAGGGCTGACCTCTTGGCTCTCGTTTGTGGTGTTTAACTGTGAGTTTGTCACTTTTCCATTGGTATCTTGGGTCAGGTGTGGTACTTGATTGTATCGATTCCTGATCTTTGCACCCTTACCCCATTGTCATTCTGGACGTTTGTCACTTTCCTCTAATCGAACTTGTTTATCCATCCTAATGAGCTCACACTCAATTACTGGTGATACCTGCTTATGAACTTTTCACTCTTTGTCAGCTAATTTTCCTTTGCAGGCTACGTTACCATCAGTGTCTAACGTTTTGAATCCAGATCAGGCCTAACAAAAAGAAAATGATTAAAATAATGACAAATTCGTAAATACGCTTTCATGTGTCATGGATATAATGCTCTTGCCAAATACCAGACTTGGGAATATATTTTTGTCAGTATGTTATTGGTTTCTGGGCTCTTTCATCTCTTTGGAGGATTTTTCATTTTTTATTTAACCACCAATAGCACCAAAAAGAAATGACCACCAAATAAAAGTGTTTCACATTATACTCTTTCACAGCAAAACTACTGTGGCTAAAGTTGCATTTGATATTGTTTGGAAGATATTAATTTATTTACTTAGTAACAAGATATTGAGCTTCTGTTTGCTTTTGGTCTTATGCAGATATCTTACCAACTATTTACCAGAAAGCATTAATTCATATCTTGACAGTTGGTACCATACATGGCTGGCATCCACTCAAAGGCTCCAGACACTTGGAAACATGCCCAAAAAGGTGGAGCAAGAGGTCAAAATCTAGGACATTATTACATTTTTTTTCTTTTATGGAATCATTTGTATTTGAACAATAGCAACTATTTAGGGCGACATACACTCTGTGACTACATGTCTTGGCTATAAATGCCCCAAGGTGTGCCATAGGTCAAACTCTTGTTAGATATGAGAATAGGAAGAGCATTGGCCGGGTGTCTGGGCCTTTTCTAGTTACTAATTACTTAAGCTATCATTTATACAACTGAAATGGAAGCAAATTGTTAAATATAGCTTAACTATACACAGCATCAAAAGTTAAGCACCTATATTTTGGTGAAACAATTTTCTAACTACCATGGATAAATTTAATTGAGTATCGAAATCTTTCTTTGCATAAATATCAAAATAAAATTTAGAAACACAAGTGATAATCCTAATATGTTTACAAAGTCATGAGTTTTTGTGACTTATCAAAACTTGGTTCTATCACCCCGAAATCTTCAAGAAGTAACCCACAACATCTTGAAACAAGTTTTTTGACTACAAAGCTTTTGGTGCTTACTTTTGATGCTGTGTATATTCATTTAGCAGAACAAATGCTATCGTTCACTGTATTTTTAAGTCTTTATTTTTCAAGATTTAGTTAATGTATATGTAGCTGTGCATTGTATAATAATGTACAAGTACCTAGCATTGTATAATAATAATAATAGCATCTAGGAATATTTTCACATGCTTTGTACGTGTCTGGCTACAGATGCGTGTCTGACTGCAGATCCAGGGCTCGCGAGTTCGATCCAGGCCCGGTCCCATACTTTCGTGGAGATTTATCATGAAATAATTTCTACGGTCATTCTCCTCCCTTCAGCTGATTTATTCAAGAAGGGTTGTTGTCAGTTACAAGCGAAAGCATGTGCACGAATTACAGGTTAACCGCTTGTTCAAGCTTGCCCAATAAAAAGTGTGGTTAGGTGAACTGACCGTCACGCAATGACCATAGCTGTTGACTTGGGACGTAAAGCAACAAACAAACAAACAAACACAAATGCTTTGTACCACAGAGACGAGAAATTAACAAACTGTGTCAAAGTCAAATTTTAAAAAACTTTGAAATTCATGAAATTTGTATTCTACATGTTAGTTTCAAGATTATTAATACAAAATGTAGCAAATGCCTTCTGTTGGTAGAAATGTTGTCCTAAGTCAGCTATCTTGCCAAATTCAACGAAGATTTGAATTCCTTATTGATATGTGATGTAAAATTTGTAATGAACCAGCAACCACAGTTGCAGCAATCAACATATTTTGTAATAGCTTTCTTGAATATCATATGTGAATTGTCTTTCAGCATGTGAATTGTCTTTCAGCACACAATTCAAATTCAGTGAGTTCACATTAAATGTCAATTTTATTTGGTGTCTTTAAGTGAGCATAAGTAGTAAATTTAGTTTTGTTAACTTGTGGATATGTTTGGTAGTGTTTTCAGGGTTATATGCAAATAAATATTATAGGATAGTCAATGTCAAATGCTTGTTTTACTTGCCTGAGCCAATTCCTCAAAGTAAGCTTTTTGACCAGTCTTCTCAAATCGTCCCTATACCGGTTTGCTTAACTACATCTCTAGAACCACTAGTGCCCCTTACAGAAATAAAAACTAAGTGGCTCTTGAGCTGCAATTTTAGAGTCACAACCACTAGCCAGAAGAAAGCAAACGGTAGAAGCTAGTGGCTATATTGCAGTTCTAGAAGGCTAGTTCTAGCTGTTACTGGCTTTTAGAGCGGGTAGCAGGTCTATGAGCAGGAAGCTAGCTGCAACTCAAACATGATTAAAAGGCAGAAGAATTATTGCCAAAAACTAGCCACATATGCCAAAAATCATAATCCAATAATACCATCTACAAAGTTACACGAATCGTTTTGCATGTGTTTTAACAGGTTTGTAACCAAGGTGGATATTTTTTAAGATGCAATGAGTAAACCAACCTCAAACATGATACCAAATATGCTTGTGTTTGTAATCGCCATGTATATGTTGAAATGTTAGTTAAAACTACCACCATTAATTAGAATTAAGCTAAAACAAGGCTATAAACTCTGTTAAAGATTACCTTGATAAGACGGCTTATTTTATGTTTAATATATACTTAACGCCAGTAAAAACGCAACTTGTACAATATAACTGTACTACCTGAATTTAATGCTCTTTTATCATTCTTATCAAATAAAAACATGCATCTATGATCCCAATTTAAAGAGAATATCATTATGGTGCTAATAAAGCAGCCCGAATAAGCCTGTTATATTTTTTGATAAAGGGACTAAACCCGTACTTTGACCAGAAAAAGCAAAATCGTCTTATTAAGCAGGATATATCTTCTTTATGCCTGGCTCTTTTGGGTCCAAACTTTCTGAAAATTTCAATATTGCTCTACATTCTATGCCTACACAACAGGAAAAGTGTGTCTTGAAGTTTTGACCTTTAAATGGCCATCAAAGTTTGAGCATGAAAACCTGAAGTTCACAAAAATGTGACACTTTCGATGGTAAATATCTTGAATAATGATAAGCATAGGCTATGGCCTTAGAATTTACGTATGCCGATTATGAAATGATTCAATTTAAATGATATTTTTTGTCACTTCTCAAATTTTGCGAAAAATGTCAATTCAAACATTAATTTTAGGTCCCTCCTGCAAAGAGAGTTTTGTGTTGTTTTTGGTATTTTGGTTTGTTAGTGTAAAATGCAGTATTTTTATACTCAAATTGAGTACAATTTCAAGATTAAGATGGTTACAATTTTTTGGATGATTTTGTCATTTTTCGCTAAAACTTTAGCAGAAGTGTGCCATTGAGCTTAACTTTTTGCTGAAACGTTCTTGTACGAAAAGGAAGCTTATTCATACATAGACAAGGTGTATTTTGCTGCTGTTCATAAGAAAAACAACATTTCTACCAGTTGCGTTTTAAATGGCTTTAAGTATATATTAATCGTTTCAGGCTAATTGTATTTCGCATTTTTCTAGTTAATCCTCATCACAAACAAACCTACTCCAGTTATTCATATAATTAGTTGGCTATCCATATTAAACCCTGATTACATACGCAACCTTATTTTTCTGAATTGTATAAGCACTACTGGCTGGACAATCATAGCTACTGAAATGCTAGTGAAAGCTTTAAACATTGGTTTAATCTACAGACAAAGTGTTTGTGGATTGAGTGATTGTTGCTTCAGCGCCAGACTTATGCCAAAATTTTGATTTTTTTTTCTGAAAAAGAGAATGAAATTTATGCTTGTGTTCTGGAATTTATGCTTTCTTTCGATAAAATGCAATATAACAGTCATTTAATGTGCACAGAATTTTAGATCTGAGGACAGGATGTTGAAAGTTAATCAAGCTTTTCATACTGTACGCATAGTTCTGTTTATCGGGTGTTCTGGCCCAGTTGTCCAGTGTCTAAATAAAACAATATATGCAGTCAACGACTCGACCACTGGTCCAGAACACCTGATATAAAGAACTATGCGTACAGTATGGAAAGCTTGAATAACTTTAAAGGTCTTCCAGTCTCAGAATTAGAACTTTTTTCACATTGAAGTACTTTAATTTTGCATTTTAACTAAAGTAAGAGTAAATTCCAGAACATAAGCAAAACCCTCTTCATCCTTTTTTTCTGGAAAAAGCACATTTTTGACATAACTGGCGCTGTAGCGACTACCACTCAACCCACAAAAAGTTTGTTAAGCAGATACACAGTTCGATTTAAGTGACAACATTTTCAGAAGTAAAATATTGACCAAAATATTACCCTTTTTTAACAACTAGGTCCACTATTTTGTACACTCGTCGAGTGCAACCACCACACAATCATTGACTGCGCTGTTAGAGTACGGTGGCTCTCTAGCGTGAACTAGACAGGACTCAAAGTAATGCATACCAGAACAAAGACCAACACAGTACCTCCACAAACAATGGGAGGTACATAAAACAATATTTCAAGAGCGACAAAACCACTGCCTTGTAAAATAGAGCAGCATTAGCCACAGTGGGTGGGGTTTTAAAGGTATTTTACTGTTGCCAAATTTTCGTCCTTGAGTCAATTGTTCTTAAAACAAAATGTGTTTAGCTCACTTGGATTCTCTCTGCCTAATGCAATGCCCCTGTCATAATGTGTGTTGTATAGCGTGACACATCTTATTCCTGTCATAAGGTGTGTTGTGAAGGTTCTAACATACGTTATTCCTGTCATAAGGTTTGCTACATAGACTGACACACTTTATTCCTGGAATAAGATAGGCTCAGACGTTTCTTACATACATTATTTCTGTCATATTGTATGTTTGATAGAGAAACACATATTATTCCAGTCATTAGGTGTTTTCAGTTTTTAACATACGTTATTCCTGCTATAACGTTTGCTACATAGACTGACACACCTTATTCCTGGAATAAGATAGGTTCAAAACGTTCTCACATACGTTATTCTTGTCATAAGGTATGTTCAGAAGGTTCTAACACGCTATGCCTATCATAAGGTATGTTACAAAGAGTGACACATCTTATTCCAGTCATAAGATATGGTCAGAAGTTTCTAACATACATTATTCCTGTCATAAGGTATGTTACATAGAGCAACACACCTTATTACTGGAATAAGGTAGGTTCAGAAGGCTCTAACATACGTTATTCCTGTCATAAGGTATGTTGCATAGAGAAACACATCTTATTCCTGGAATAAGGTAGGTTCAGAGGGTTCTTACATACCTTATTCTTGTCATAAGGTATGTAATATATAGCAACACATCTTATTCCAGTCATAAGGTATGTTCAGAAGTTTCTAACATACGTTATTCCTGTCATAAGGTATGCTGCATAGAGAAACACATCTTATTCATGGATTGTGGTAGGTTCAGAACAGAAGGATCTTACATACGTTATTCCTGTCATAAGGTATGTTGTATAGAGAAACTTATCTTATTCCTGGAATGAGGTAGGTTCAGAAGGTTCTTACGTACCTTATTCCTGTCATAAGGTATGTTATATAGAGCAACACATCTTATTCCAGTCATAAGGTATGTTCAGAAGTTTCTAACATATGTTATTCCTCTCATAAGGTAAGTTGCATAGACAAACACACCTTATTCCTGGAATAAGGTAAGTTCAGAAGGCTCTAACATACGTTATTCCTGTCATAAGGTATGTTGCATAGAGAAACACATCTTATTCCTGGAATAAGGTAGGTTCAGAAGGTTCTTACATACCTTATTCCTGTCATAAGGTATGTTGTATAGAGCAACACATCTTATTCCAGTCATAAGGTATGTTCAAAAGTTTCTGACATACGTTATTCCTGTCATAAGGTAAGTTGCATAGACAAACTCACCTTATTCTTGGAATAAGGTAAGTTCAGAAGGCTCTAACATACGTTATGTCTGTCACAAGGTATGTTGCATAGAGAAACACATCTTTTTCCTGGAATAAGGTAGGTTCAGAAGGTTCTTACATACCTTATTCCTGTCATAAGGTATGTTGTATAGAGCAACACATCTTATTCCAGTCATAAGGTATGTTCAGAAGTTTCTAGCATACGCTATTCCTGTCATAAGGTATGTGGCAAAGAGAAACACATCTTATTCATGGAATGAGGTAGGTTCAGAACAGAAGGATCTTACATACGTTATTCCTGTCATAAGGTATGTTCGATAGAGAAACTTATCTTATTCCTGGAATAAGGTAAGTTCAGAAGTTTCTTACATACGTTATTCCTGTCATAAGGTAAGTTGCATAGAGAAACACATCTTATTCCTGGAATAAGGTAAGTTGGATAGAGAAACACATCTTATTCCTGTCATAAGGTAAGTTGCATAGAGAAACAATAAGGTAAGTTCAGAAGGTTCTAACATACGTTATTCCTGTCATAAGGTATGTTGCATAGAGAAACACATCTTATTACTGTCATATGTAGAAAATGCATTTGATACAGCTGACTAGAGTACAACACAGTCAGAAATGGAGCTGCTGGATGGTTAATCCTGGACAACCTGGTAAGTTAGGGGTAAGTACATAGCTATGGAACTCTTTGAGGAAAACATGCATATATAATTACTTTTTATTATAACATATAACATTAAGCTCTTGAAAGTTGTCACTGACGAACTTCGTTGGCTGTGTAGTTCTTTAGCACATACTTCAGGTATCCAATTTACTACAGAATGTAAGCTTTTGAATCTGAAAAATAAGTCGTTTTTCGAGTAAAATAATAATTTCCCAAATCATTTAAATGCCTGTTTTAGGTAGCCTCCGTGTGAGCTAAATATTTTTGTGTCCCCACAACAGCAGAATCTATGAGTAAAATATATTTAATACTTATCACATGGCGTCGCGTCTGGGAGTGATATAACGGCATGCAATAAAATAGATAAAGCACTAGTGGACTGGTTTACAGATTTCGTGACGTAATGACGTCCATTATAACGTTGCGTAAAAGATGGCAAAATCTTCACTTTTTTCATGCCAAAATGCGATTTTTGAGTATTTTAATGTCACGTGATAAATCGAATCTAGCATTCGTGCTCTTGGATTATTGAACTTATTAAACGAGTCGCGGTAAAAGTGATAAAATGCTCGGCAAGCATCGCATTTTATCGATTTTCCTCAACTTGCTGAATAAATTCAATAAAGCATCTAATGCGATGTACGATTGTTTGACGTCGGTTCCATTGTGTGTTTAGTTGTCTTTTTGTGTTTTGTTCTCCTTTTAATACAGTTCTTCGCGACCTTTCAAGTTTTCAATAGCCTCGCTGAGGAATAGGGAGCTGGTTGTTTTTCTCTAATAGTATTTTTCTTCTATTTGTGTCCGTCTTTGTTTGTCTGTATCACGTCTTTTCTTCATGGTGACATGTTTAAGTCTGTGTATTATGATTGTGGCATGGATTGGTACCAGGGGGGGGGGGGGGGGGTTTACTCTGATATTTTCATACATACGTAGGCTCGGGTCCTTTTTAGGGGTTCAAAATTTTGAATTTCGATATTTTTTTTATTTTTTTTGGGGGGGGGGGTCAGAAAAACAAATATTTTTGGGGGTATGAAGATTTTATGGTTATTTTTTGGGGTCATCACAAAATTGGACTATATTTAGGTGTCATTTCTATGCATTTTAGGGTCTTTTCTTAAGGACAAGGAACAGAATGGGGATATTTTAGGGGTTGCTCAAATTTCAAATCTTTTTTTGGGTGCTTGAAATTCCTTATATTTTTGGGGGGTGAACGGTAGATGCTGGGCCAGAGCCTACGTATGAAGAAAAAAATGAGAGTACCCCCCACCATGGCCTTGGTCACTCGTTTTTTTTTATAAATGAACCAGAAGCACTCTCCATATGCCAGTTATGCCAGTTAATGTGGAATCACCACGTGAACTGTACAAAATATGAAACCTGTGCAATTTTGCACAGGTTTCATATTTTGTAGATTTCCCGCGATTATGACTGCACGATGACACTATCACTTTTATTTTGATCAGTTTATTTTTTTAAATCATATTGCCAGCTCTTTCTACCAGGATTTCTACGAAATCAAAACTCGGCTACATGAAGGATACCAGTATTATGGCAATTTTGTACACGATATTTTTATTGTAGAAAACTCGTAGTTTTGACATGAAAGACGGTCAGCGTTTCGAATCGTTTCAGCATCATTTTCAAGCTTTACTATGAAGGAAACGTCTCCATGGATATTGGCACCAACTCTTAATAGACTTTTCCGAACCACGCCCACTTAAAAGTCACATGATAGTGTATAACTGACAAAATGCAACGACGACTTAGCACGTGACAAATTCCCACAAACAAAATCACATGTGTTCAATCTCCAACAATTAATCTGAGGTTTACCTTGATGCATACCAGTCCTGTTTAATTATTTGCTTACTTTCTATTTTAATGCATTTTTGTCGCCTGCCGTCTGCATCTTATTCGAAAAAGTATTTCATGGATATCATTAGAGTTTCAAACAATTTGGATCCAGTTCAGGTCAAATATTTTGTCGGGCCTGATCTGGGTTCAAACTGTTTGGTAAAGGTTGTCAGCGGACGACTGATAGATGAAGAGTTAAATTATGCGTGGTTTCCGGAAAGATGAATTTGATTGTCACCTTATTTACAAGTTTAATTGCTTTTCTGTGAGGGGCGAGTCTTTCTGTCAACATCTGAAAGTGGGTCACCATCGGTCCGCCAGCGAAACGCCATTTGAATGGCCAGCGAAACGCCATTTGAATGGCGTTTCTCTGACGGGCCGATGGTGGCCCGATATTGTCCCAGGGGGGGGGGGGGGGTATACTCTCATTTTTTCTGCATACGTAGGCTCGGACCCAGCATCTGTCCTTCACCCCCAAAACTATCAGGAATTTCAAGCACCCCAAAAAAACATATTTGAAATTTTAGCAACCCAAAAAAATATCCCCAATTCTGTACCTTGACCTTAAGAAAAGACCTTCAAATACATAGAAATGACCTCTAAATATAGTCCAATTTTGTGATGACCCCAAAAAAGTATCCACAAAATTTTCATACCCCAAAAAATATTTATTTTTCTGAAAACCCAAAAAAATATCAAAATTCAAAATTTTGAACCCAAAAAAATGGACCGAGCCTACGTATGTATGAAAACATCAGAGTACCCCCCCCCCCCCCCTGGGGATATTGTATGCTGGCTGAGACATTCATTCGACATAGTGTACCCACCTTTGACGTTTCACCATATAATTTAAGATAGGCCTACGTACATGCTTAAAATGGGTCTCGTACCTGTTTTCATATTTTTGTCTCAGCTTAGCCTCAGACATAGATTAAGATGAAATATGTGAAAAAACACACACATAATTTGATAGGTCACTGATCAAACTATTGGAAATAAATTTGTTTTTAATCGCAATGAAACATGTGCTGTTTCCCAGTCCAGTAAAGGTAAACTACAGTTTTATGCCAACCAGAGTATTTACCAGCTTTCGGATATAGACTGTAGTTATACCTGTTATACCTGTTGGCCACAACCTAAAGTGCAGCATAGGGGTTAAGCGACCGAGTCATAGAAACCCCATGTAATTCTTGAAAATGTCTATCTAGGTTGTTTTTGAATCCGTTCACAGTTGTAGATGATATTACTCGCTCTGGAAGTCGATTCCATGCATTGATCACACGTTGACTGAAATTATTATATCTGATGTTCAATCTTGATCTTGGTTTATTTAACTTGAGAGAATTTCCTCTAGTGACAGAAGTATTTAGTTCAAAAAGGCTATTCGATGGAATGCCTTCTAATCCTTTAAGTATTTTGAATGTTTCAATAAGGTCTCCACGATGTCTTCTAAGCTCTAGGGTGGTGAGATTTAAGTGTTCTGGATGGTATTGATTTGTGACGTAGCGTTTGGAAAGGTCTTACACGTTAGAACTATTTATTAGTTCAGCTAATTCTACCTTTTTAGCACACTGACTTAAAGTCAACCGAGGCCAGCGATACATTCTTTCATTCTACATGTGTGTAAAAAATGAAAGAAAAAATGGTCAAAGCAGATATATAACCCAATATATGCTATCAATGGACTTTACACATTAAATGGCTATATTCAACTGGTAAACACTGCTACAAACCCCTCCAAATACACCCTGAGCTCAGTTTCAGCCTTTTCCCCGAGATCCCCACCAACGCCCCAATCTGGCTACGCCCCTGGTTTTCCTAGTTTTGACAAAAAAAAAATCCTTAAAGTCAATACTTGTATATTAGTACGCAATTTTTGAAAATACATATTATATGTATGCAGTGATACGTCCAAAATGTATTTTCCTTATATCTTCCATATTAATCATGATGAGAAACAATTACTTTCTGATATATGACTGTTGTTATTTATATTTTATATTTATTTCCTCGGAATCATTTTTCAGCGACGGCATACAAAATGTTTGTACTTTGGTCATTAATCATTCAGGCGATTATTGAGAATGTGAATGGTGAAGTAGTTCAGAATAAAGCGCCTAAGCAACGTTGACTTTTGTGTTTGTAGTGACCTGCAATGTTTGACATGATTGACTGTGGACTTTGAAATTTGCTTGACCTCGCACCATACATATACATGAGCAGTGGATTAAGCGTTTTCCGGGTCGCCCGTGTTATTAGGACGCTCGTTAAGGGGAACGGCAACATGGAAAATACATTTGTAAAGTGTGGATTATACTTCCTGCTTGGAGCTTTTTTGAGTTGGTATCTGGGTTGGTCATGTTTGCTCACAACATTGACAGTTGCAGCTGTTTATCTAGTAACAGGAGGCTGGAGATTTGCAAAGGTGGTTTGCAATACTCTCCTTAGAGATATCAGGTACAGTATGATGTGGAGCATACCCTGGTGAAGTTGCTGATCTGTTGAACCCTCCCTATATGACCTGTGGTATATCTTGTGTTCTAGAGACACATTGGTTTTTTTACTGTTTTTACCAAAGAAAATCTCATTTCACTCATTTATTTAATAATCCAGTGTTACAGCTAGCACTAATTTGTTTGTTAAAAGTTTAATTAGTATGGTTAATCATCCAATTAAAAACAAATTTAATAGCATGAGCCAAAGGAAATTCTAACATTTGAATTGTCTTAGTGAGTGAGAGTTACATTTATATAAATTATTAGTGAATCTGGTCAAGTTCTTTGTTTCCGGAAAAGCGTCTTTTATCATGATATATTTCAGAATTTATAAACAAGATGAATTCTTTAATTAATTGGCAATCAAATAATAAATTTCCCAATGACATGTAGATGGAATTATGATTGTCAAAACACACAGTTATTTATCAATCAAGAATTCATCAGTGTCTTAAAAGGCCAAATAAAAAATCTGTTTAGGATAGCCTGACCGTACCTAAATTTACTGGTGAAACCTAGTTTTTATTTCAGGTTTTCTGTAAAAAAAATATTTTATACCTTTTGAAAGGCATTTCTGTTGAGATTTTTTTTTTGATGTGCGGGCACATTGCCTAGTACTGCCTACCCTACTTAAAAAATTTCAGACCTGTTATCCGAAACACACATATTTTTTATTTCCCCTAAGTGATTATGACAGAAATATTGTTGTATTTGCAAATTACATTGGCCCAGATAAACAAAAAAAATAAGCGTAAAATTGTATATATCCACCAGGCCCCAAGGTTATTTAGAGTTTATTAATCGTTATATTTAAAATATGGGATTTATAAACCGAGGGAGGTGAAAAATCCGATAAAGAAACGAGTGCGCAAGCACAAAAAAAATAAGTTTCTTTAAATGATTTTTCACCTCCCGAGGTTGATAAATCCCATATCTTAAATAAAATGATTCAATAAACTGTATATTACATGTATTCTGCTTGATTGCTTGCTCAAATCAAGAAAGTACTACAGTATGCGATGTGTTTCTGACAACCCTGTTTGATAATCCTCATATTTTTGCTCAGATATTCAGCTTAGAACCCCCCCCCCCTCCACTCTGATTGAAATACTTGCCTACACTAGATGCTGTAGATTTGGCTTATTTGCCCTTTACATTCCAGTTATTATACTTGGGCTAATGGAATAGTCCATTTTATATTTTAGAGGGTTGCCAGGCCAAATTTCCATAGAATGATGTCCGGGAAGAATGTTTTTTCCTGAGAAAAACAGTCCAGACCCTGATGAAATGTTACATTGGGTGGCATTTTATTTAGGTCTCAGAGCTCTCTGACCCACTAGGATTTTGAAAACAGGAGTCCCAGAGCCCTCTTAGCCAAAAAGTGGGAGTTCCACCATACAAAAGAGGAGTGTAGCACATAAAAAAATATTCAACATGACAAGGGTTAATGGTCAATCTGTGATTAGACATATATGTATATAATAATAAATGTATGCCTGAATGATAAGTTAAGCTATGTACATCATGACAATAAGTAGATTTTTATTGTAGGTTTCTGCATTGATTATACATGTACAGGTCTGACCTCCCACTTCCGGTCTATTTATCAACATCAAAAATGGCTGACTGAACATCCGGTAAGAAAAACAACACTAAAAAATACTCGCATTTAGGTTCTAACTCATAGGTAAGTTGTCAGTTGCATTTGTGATCTCAAATTATTGTTACGCTTGACCCAAGACCCCTCTACACATCAAAATTTGGAATCAGAACTCCATTATAGCTGTAATATGAGTCATTTTAAGTTTGACATAATGATGATGGTTGGATGTTTGCTATTTGCAGCACGTCTAGTAAGTTTTTGGCAAAGCAGTGGTGTACACCCAATTGACATTCATGTTGACTTCTTTCCTGTGTATTCGACATCAACTTTGATCACGGCAAATCAGATGAATCTTTGTTCTAACATCCCTCACTTGTGTACAGTATCTATCCTAAACAAAGCAACTCGGTTTAAGGATTTTCATGGCTCCAATCGTCTGACCTACTTATACTTATTTGTTATCCTGTGTGGCAATTCCTGGGACATCGAATCAAATCCAGGTCCAGACTCCTGTAATGGCTCTTCACATTTCCCATGTGGGGTATGTGATGCCGATGTTGGATGGGAGGACCGTGGGATATGTTGCGATACTTGCAATATCTGGTATCACATTGACTGTCAGGGCATGTCCTCAACTATGTATAGTATCTTGAATAAATCATCGGGTAAAAATATCGTATGGGAATGCATGAAATGTGGAATGCCAAACTTTTCCACATCTTTATTTGATACTACAGCTTCTCTGGAAACCCATAATAGATTTGATTCTTTATCTTCACTGTCCGACCCTGAAAGTCCGATACCAGATATAATTGGCCCCCCCACTGCAGCTTCATCCCCTATAGTACAGGGGCCTATGGAAGCTAAAGGGAAGGCAACCAAGGCTGCCTTAAACCATCCACTCAGAATTTTGGTTATGAATTGTCAGTCAATAAAGAACAAGAAGGCTGAACTTCATACAATTATCGACTCGGCAAAACCAGACATCATCTTGGGGAATGAGTCTTGGTTAACCCCTGATATCAAAAACTCAGAAATTTTCCCAGAGTCCTTTGATGCAGTTCGGAAAGACAGAGCAAGTGATGCCCATGGTGGTGTCTTTATTGCTTTCAAGCGTGACTTGCTCTGTACTGAAACTCCGGAACTGGACACCAACTGTGAAATAGTTTGGTGTAAGATGAACATTATTGGATGCAGGACTTTGTACCTTGGTTCTTTTTATCGGCCCCCCGACAAGATTGATAATGATTACCTTGAGGAGTTTAATTCATCCTTATCTCGGATTATGTCTAACAAAAATGCACATGTTCTGATTGGAGGAGATTTCAATTGCGGTGATATAGAGTGGAGTCACATGAAAGTACCTCAAGGGGTGCAAAAAAGACAGTCTCAGCAACAACTTTTGGACATTATAGGGGAGCACTGTCTTACTCAAGTCGTAGATATACCAACGCGCAATGATAAAACTCTTGACCTGCTATTTACGAATTTCCCATCTCCTGTGAATAGAGTCAAGGGGATGCCCCCGATCGGCAAAGCTGATCACGACATTGTGTACGTAGAATATGACATTAAGGCTAAAAGGTTAAAACAGGCATCAAGAAAGATCTTTCTCTATAAACGTGCAGATATGGTCGGACTTAAAGACCACATGACCCAATTTAAGGACATGTACCTTTCTGAAGACCACAGTCACATGTCAGTTAATGACATGTGGGTCAAATTCAAAACAGGCTTTGTAGAGGCTGTTGAAAGGTTTATCCCATCAAAAATGACCAAAACAAAATACTCTGTGCCATGGATCGATTTAACGATCAAACGGCTTGTAAAGAAAAGAAATAAGCTTTACCTTCGTGCTCGTAAATCCAAGGACCCTGATGTCAAGATTCATTATAAGCGGTTCAGAGCACATGTACAGAAGGTATTGAGAGATGCCTATTGGAAATACGTTTCCAATATATTTACGTTTGAGAACGACAGCTCAGATCCCGATACTCCTAAGCCTGAAAAGATAAAAAAGTTTTGGTCATTTGTCAAATCTCTTAAAAAAGACGCGTGTGGGATCGCATCACTCAGAGAAAACGGAATTCTTAAGACAGATACAAAGGAAAAAGCCAATATATGTAACCGGCAGTTTCAATCAGCCTTCACACGTGAAGGCGACTCTGACCCGCCCTCTAAAGGGGCTAGTCCGTTCTCCCCCATGGGGGACATAACAGTTGACCCGAAAGGGGTCGCCAAACTGTTGGACGGACTAAATGTACATAAAGCACCTGGCCCGGATGGACTGAATTCCAGAGTGCTTAAAGAGTGTAGCAATGAGATCTCTCCAATACTGGCACTTATCTTTAATGAGTCCTTAGCTCGGGGCGAAGTACCAGATGAGTGGCGACAAGCTAATGTTTCCCCGGTCTTTAAAAAAGGTGAAAAATATGACGCTGCTAATTACAGACCGGTGTCGCTCACATGCATCTGCTGCAAAACCCTAGAGCATATATTAGTCAGTAACATCAACAAGCACTTAGCCTTAGATAGCATACTTGCTGACTGTCAGCATGGTTTCCGAAGTCAGAGGTCCTGCGAGACCCAGTTGGTCCAGTTTGTGCACGATATCATCAGCAACCTGGATGGCGCTGTGAATCGTGGACACAAGCAGACAGATTTGATCATAATGGATTTCGCAAAGGCCTTTGATAAGGTACCACACAGGAGGCTATTACACAAATTGGACTATTATGGGATAAGAGGGTCCACCCACAAGTGGATCAACTCATGGCTCTCTGGGCGCACTCAAAAAGTAGTATTAGATGGTCAAGCCTCAGATCCAGTCCCAGTGTTATCCGGTGTACCCCAAGGATCAGTTTTAGGGCCGATCCTGTTCCTTATTTTTATAAACGACCTGCCTGATAACATCAGGTCTTCTGTTCGCCTGTTCGCGGACGACTGTGTCCTGTATAGAAACATTCATTCGATTCAAGACTGTTTTATACTGCAGGAAGACCTCACTAGCTTAGGACAATGGGAAGCCGATTGGCAAATGAAGTTTAATGTAGCCAAATGTCACTCTATGAGAGTGACTCAGCATCAGCATCACAAACAGATTCTCTTTGATTACTCCCTTCACAACCAAACTTTGGAAAACGTTCAGTCAGCAAAATACCTTGGCATAACCATCTCTGATAATATGGATTGGGGTCAACACATTTCAGAAATTTCTTCCAAAGCAACTAAGACACTTGGTTTCCTTCGCAGGAATTTGGCTTTTGCACCTCGGAGTACAAAGGAAGTTGCATACAAAACTTTGGTTCGGCCTAAACTAGAGTATGCAGCACCCATTTGGAGCCCTTACTCAAAACTTCAGATTAATCAGATAGAGAAAGTTCAGAGGACAGCAGCCCGTTGGACCTGCAGGAGATGGCGTAACACAAGTAGTGTCGGCGAGATGCTTGATGAGCTTGAGTGGCCATCTCTTGAGGCCCGTAGGGATCAGTCCTCCCTGCTTCTCTTTCATAAGATACATTCTGGTGCTGTGTCTATAGAAAAAGACAAGTACCTGACCCCTGCTCGCAGTTTGAAATCTACCAGGTCATCACACAGTGCCCAATATTGTAGATACCAGACATACAGTGATGCCCTGAAGAACTCTTTTTTCCCCCGGACTATACCACAGTGGAATAGTCTTTCTCCTTCGGCGGTCAATTCCCAGACTGCTGAGGAGTTTAGGGCACTCCTCATTTAGTTAAAAACACAGCCGAAAGATTTTTTTTTGTTTTTTTGTTTTGTTTTTGTTTTTTTGTTTTGTTTTTGTTTTTTCTTCAAAATTCCAAAATTGCACTCCCTGGCGTAATGATCAAAATTTGATCGTGCCAGTATTAATAGAAAGAAAGAAAGGTCTAATACATTACAATGGACCTTGCCTGTATATGAGGCAAAATAAAAAATAACTGTGTTTAGAGTAACCAGACCGTACCTATATTTACTGGTGAAACCTAGATTTTTTTATCAGGTTTTCTGAAGAAAAAAATTAATTGTAAGCATTTTGAAACGTGAAATGCCTTTCAAAATGCATGAATTTTTTTTTCCACAATCAGCAGTGATTTTGTTACCTGCGCATCCTGCATCTTTTGCGCATGGGATGCAAAGTTTTTATTTCAGTGAGTCCGAGGATGCAATTTAGTATCGCAGACTTGTCATTAAAAATAGTGTTCTGGATTCATAAGTTTGCAGTTGGACTCATTGATATGGGAAACAGCGAGTCCCAGGACTCATAAACCCAAAATTGTAAATGAATCACTGCATTCAATGTCATTAAAGGCCAACCTGATATATGATCATTCGTCATTGAATGGTGTGTTTGATTGGCATAGCAGGAGTTAGGAATCTTTAAAAGAGCAGTCATTTCTTTTTTGTACCTCTTTTCAGGCCTCTAGATAAGAGCGTATTTAATTAGATATGGGCTTCAATGCGACAAAACCTGTCTTCGGGGTTTCCGACAAAGTGATCCTCAAACCACTGACCAGTCTCTTCAGCTACAGAGACTAGCTAGGAAATTGAAATTTCGCTCCAAGCAAGTCTAGATATTATATGATACTTTCCAGTAAGCGAATAACAAAGAAGCTGATCAGACTTTGGATAATGACATTATGAGATTTTCGGTTTTGGTGTTTAGAAGTGATATAAGGTCTTAAAGGATCAAACTTCAAGCTCCTGTGGTACATGTTTTTCTTAAAAAATTCTTTGTTTGCCGTCATGCACCCGACCGACTCACTCAAAATGCTACCTACCCAAAATATTTTGTCAACTTATGGTCATTTCAGTGGAATATCTTTTTATTCTTATTTTAGACATTTTTTTTCTTAATTTTAATGTCTTTATGAAATCATTGAAAAAAATTAAATGCCTACCTGTACCCACCCACCTGGAAAATTATGAGTAGGGTGACAGCAAGGATGGCCTTATATTCCTTATTTTTCATCCTTATTTCTCAACCAAAACACATGTTATGGGTGCTCTAAAGAACCGTCTCAATTGGACGGTTCTTTTTAGCACCCAAAACTGATATATATGAACATTATTCACGATTTTACGATCAAATAGTTGGTTTACCTTTGCCTATGATTATACCCCCGGTACGAAGTATATAGGGGGTATATAGTTTTTGCCTTTTCTGTAATTATGTTTGTCTGTCTGTTTGTCTGTCTGTTTGTCTGTAAACTTTTTTTTTCGTCAAAGATTTCTCAGCAACTACTTGGGTTAGGATTCTGAAATTGGGTACAAGGCTTGATAGTGATGAGTTGTATTGTGTAACAAAAGAACAGCCACATATTGCTTATCAGTCCCTTTATTTGTTCATTTTTCTTTCTCTCCAATGGAAAAATTTTTCGTCAATGATTTCTCAGCAACTACTTGGGTTAGGATTCTAAAATTTGGTACAAAGCTTGATAGTGATGAGTTGTATTGTGTAACAAAAGAACAGCGACATATTGCATGTCAGTCCTTTTATTTGTTCATTTTTCTTTCTCTCCAATGGAAATTTCTGTCACAGATTTCTCAGCTCCTATTGGAGCCAGTGTTTTCAAATTTTGTTTACATCTTCAGGATGGCAAAGTGTAATGTGTAAATGGAAATTTAGATGCTTATCCTCATTTTGCCTTCTTTTTTCAAATTTTCATTTTTTCCTTCTTTCTCTCTTATATAATACATATGGACATTTTTTCTGTCAAAGATTTCTCCGCAACCACTTGAGTTAGGACTCTGAAATTTGGTACAAAGCTTGATAGTGATGAGTTGTATTGTGTAAGAAAAGAACAGCCACATATTGCTTATCAGTCCTTTTATTTGTTCATTTTTCTTTCTCTCCAATGGAAGTTTCTGTCACAGATTTCTCAACTCCTATTGGAGCCATTGTTTTCAAATTTTGTGTACACCTTCAGGAAGGCAAAGTGTACTGTGTAAATGGAAATTAAGATGCTAATCCTCATTTTGCCTTCTTTTTTCAAATTTTCATTTTTTCCTTCTTTCACTCTTATATAATACATATAGACATTTTTTTCTGTCAAAGATTTCTCAGCAACTACTTGAGTTAGGACTCTGAAATTTGGTACAAAGGTTGATAGTGATTAGTTGTATTGTGTAACAAAAGAACAGCCACATATTGCTTATCAGTCCCTTTATTTATTCATTTTTCTTTCTCTCCAATGAAAATTTCTGTCGCAGATCTCTCGGCTCCTATTGGAGCCAGTGTTACACCTTCAAGTAGGCTAAGTGTATTGTGTAAATGAAAATATAGATGCTAAAGCTCATTTTGGCTTCTTTTTCAATTTTTCCTTCTGTCACTCCTATATAACACATATCATATGTATGGATGTTTTTTGTCAGAGTTTTCTCAGCAACAACTTGATTTAGGATTATGAAATTATTTATGTACTTTCAGGTAGGAGAAGTGTATTGTGTTAATGAAAACTAAGGTGCTAATCCTCATTTTGCCTTCTTTTTTCAAATTTTCAATTTTTCCTTTTGTCACTCTTATATAACACATATGGACATTTTTCATCAAAGTTTCTCAGAAACTACTTGATTTAGGATTATGAAATCTTTGACAATTTTGTCTTTTCTCTGAAAGTGTTACAACCTCTGATGGCTACGGCCAGGGGTATGTGAGCTTTGCTCACTTCTTGCTATATTTCTTTTATTACTAGGGCTCTTCAAGTGCTCCTGACAATGAAATGGAATGTAAGACAATTCAACAAGAAAGGCAGCACTATACCAAAGCTCTTTCAAGCAACAGCTGGGAAATATCCAAACAAGGCATGTTTTTTGTTTGAGGATAGAAGATGGACTTTCCAGGTAGGAATATTGGCATAGGTTTATTCACATTTGTTTTTAGGAGAAGTTTGCTGCATTTAGGTGATGTTGGAAATGTCTGAAAAGTTATAGTGTAAACAATATTATATTAACTTCAATCCAATTACTAGAACACATACGATGGCGCTCCATCACAAATCCCCACGCTCTTGAAGAAATCTAATAGTAATTGACCCTTTGACCCCATCCCAAGGTCGCCAGTTTGTTCATAGGTTAACATTTTCAGTGTATCCTGGTCTACTGCTCTTCCCCTTTAATTTGATATGCCACATGACCGTGTTCAGAAAATAAATTTTTGACCCCATCCCAAGCCCCCAGGGGGTGGGGACCCAAAATATTGTGCCGGTGCATGTGCCATTCATGTAAGTAACTCACACACCAAATCTGGTTGAATTTAGGAAAAAAAAAATTTTGACCCCCAACCCCCCACGATAAAATTTAATGATATTTGACCTTTTAGCCCCCTCCCAAGGCCCCAGGGGGCGGGGACCCAAAAAATTGTGCTGGTGCATGTGCCATTTATGTAAGTAACTCACACACCAAATCTGGTTGTATTTCGGAAAAAAAATAATTTGACCCCCCAACTCCCCGCGGTACCCTCAAGTCCCACCCCTGGTGCATGACCCAGGCGGCCAAAAGAAAATACCGTCTGATATGTATTATATCTTTAGTTTGTGAGAAGACACACAAAGTTTGGTTTAAAAATCTTTGAAATTGACTTTGTAATTGAAATTAATGATATTTGACATTTTTGGCCCCTTCCCAAGGCCCCAGGGGGCGGGGCCAAAAAAAATGTGCTGTTGCGCGCCCCATTCATGTGAGCAACTCACACACCAAATTTGGTTGGATTTCGTCCAATGGCTTAGGAGGAGATAGCGTGACGGACAGACGGACGGATGGACAGAGGCGATTTCAATATCCCCATCGCTTTTTTAAAAAGCATGGGGATAACAAGTATACAATTGCATGATATACAGAGAAAAAGATCAACTTGATTTGAAAACAAGCATTAGTGCTTATACTAATCATCTCCTGAAAAGTTGGGATTGATGTTTACATAATTGGTACAATAAAGTCCCTTTATAATGCTATGTTTGGGGTCCATATGTATGGAATGTATTATAAGTGAATCATGTTAAAAAGGGACAATTTTACAAAGGAATTATAGGGTGTGCAGTGGCTCAGTGGTAGAGTTCTTGAGTTAAGACCGAGAGGCTGCGGGTTCGAGCCTCACCAGCGTCACTCACTGACTGTGTTGTGTCCTTGAGCAAGAACATTAATCCTAGCTTAGTACTGGTTCAACCCAGGAAGACCCGCCCCTTTATTACTGAAAAATTGTTGATGGAACGTAAAGAATCAAATAAAACAAACAAAGGAATTATAGGAAAGTGGCCATTTCGTGGTCATTCTCCTATAATTCCTTTGTAAAATCCCATTGTATAAAATTTGAGAGCCACAGCATTAACAACATGACCATGTTATTTCCAAATTCGTGTTAAAACAAGGTGTGTTATAAGGAAACTGCACAGTACATTTACTTGTTTTTATTTTTGTTCACAGGAGGTTGACTTATATTCCAATGCGATCGCCAACTATTTCTTCGAGATTGGTGTGCGTGAAGGAGATGTTATCGCTATATTTATGGAGAACCAGCCGGCCGTGGTCTTCTACTGGCTGGGGCTGGCTAAGATTGGGGCTGTTGGGGCCCTGATCAACTACAACTTGAGGGACAGGCCACTCAGCCACTGTCTTGAAGCGGCCAATGCCATGGGTATAGTCTTTGGAGCAGAAATGGCAGAAGGTGAGAAATATTGTATTCAGCCTTATAATTAGCTCACAACTGTTAGCTCACCTGGCCCTGAGGTTATAAAAAATTCATGCTCAACTCAACTGAGCATGAAATTAATCATGCTCATAAATGTTAAAATGTCAACAATTGTTGGCATTTTAACATTTATTAGCATGATAAATGCAACATCTGAAAGGTTGAAGGCAAGAAATGTATTTTACTTTTCAGCATTTTCAATGAGTTGTTATGAGCAGTTGGAATTTCATGCTCAGTGTCCATTATGCATCATTCGTCTAATATGGGCTGTCTGTAAACCCCCCCAATTTGGATGCCAAAATTGCTGATATATAAAGGAATTTTAAAAAAACAAGCCACTAATAATGCCCACCCACCAACGAATTGTCCTACTTAATGCAGAAAGTTTTCAAATTTGTTGTTCAATAAAACTAAACAGCTCCCTTCTACTCTCGGTCCAAATAAATAGAGAATTTCTAGACTTCCACCTGGAACGAAAGTTCCCTCCGTGGCTGAGTGTGGTTCCCCCTGTACATAACAGCTGACGAAACAACCCTTCACCGTGTCAATAGTCTTCCACAGACTTAGTGACACTAGGACCTTTTTTTCAAGATGGCGACCCTTTGCGAGAAACTGCAGGGATGGGATAATTTAATGACTTTTCTGGCACTTGTAGCCTCTAATAAATGCCCAGCTCCACATCTGTGAATAGTAACGATTCTCAAAAATGCCCAAATGTCTAATAGAATTTTTACTGTACTCATGAAAATGTAAATGTAAACATCTAGCTGTATCTTTGCTATTTTTGGGAAGGGGCCAATATTCATCCTTAAATTAGGCATAGGAAAATCGTGGGCCATAGTCACTCCTGGCGAATGAATTCTCTGTTTGAAGCGTATTTCATGTGCAAGTGAGCTTAGTCAGCTGTCAGTCATATTTCTGTTGTTCATGGGGTTTTCAAACAATTCATTAACCCTTTGTAAACTAGAAACAACTAAATTGGTACTTTGGCAAACAGTGCAGACCCAGATGAAATGCAGCATAATGCTGCATTTCATCAGGGTCTGCACTGTTTGCTAAGATTAAAGCAACCTTCAGGGTCAGAAATATATTATAATTTAGAAACTTCTACCTGTGACCCCTTTAAAAACACAACAGTCCCATACTTATTGTACATGTATGAATATGCAGGGCTCCAGATAAGAGTGCGTATTTGAAAACTATTTTCTTTATTTCTCATCCAAAACATATGTTGTGGGTACTCAAAAGAACCGTCTCAATGAGACGGTTCTTTTGAGCACCCAAAACATATGTTTAAATTGATAGGTAAGAAAATAATTACAATTTTATGCTCATAAAATTTCCTTATCTGAAATGCTGCATTTTATCAGGGTCTGCACTATTTGCTAAGATTAAAGCAACCTTCGGGGACCAAAATACATTGTATATTAGGAAATTTTTACTTGTGAACCCTTAAAGTACAAAATGGACAGTCCCATACTTATTGTATCAATATATATGGGAAAATCTATCAGAATACAAAAGGCATGCTTTTCAGTGTTGGATCCAGCGGGGGTTCATGGTGTTCACTCGAACGCCCCCCCCTACTCTGCCCCGTGTCTTTAAATATCCTAGGAAAATGAAATAATTTGAACCAAATTATTTCCTTTTTATTGAATATTTAAGTAAAATGAGATAAAATCAGCAAAGCGAACCCCCACACCTTTATACTACATATGAACCCCTTTTCCATAAATCCTGGATCCCCACCTGCATTTAAAATGTATCTATTGTTCAATTATTTTCATTACAGCTGTTCGTGACATAGCTGGAGAGCTTCCACACACAACCCAGTTATATATGACAGGCCAAGGATCAACAGAGGGATTAAGGGCTGTACAGCTTGATCCCCTGCTGGAAAAGAGTCCTACATATCAACCACCAGCCCCAACAAATGTCAAGTTCACTGGTTAGTATAATCTTAAGTTTAACATAATGTCAAAATCATTTAAGAGAACTTTAAGATCGCAGGGCAATATTTTGCCATTGTGTTTATTATGGTTTTAAACAAATTTTTGCATTCAGTTAGTGTTTAACGTGGTTTTAAACAATTTTTAGCATTCATTTAGAGTTTAAAGTGGTTTTAAAGAAAAAATGCATTCAGTTAGAGTTTAACATAGTTTTAAACAATTTTTTGCATTCAGTTAGAGCTTAACATGGTTTAAAAAAAATGCATTCAGTTAGAGTTTAATGTGGTATTAAACAATTTTTTGCATTATAGTAAGAGTTTAACATGGCTTGAAACAATTTTCAACATTTATTTAGGTTTTAATATGGCTTTAAAAACTAGCAGTATGAATTATAAAGTTAACACTATTGTAAATGTTCCCAAATTTCAAACACTAGTTGACTGCCAAGGCCTAGACAAGCAGTGCATACTCTGATCAGACTGCTTCTTCAGTCTGATCAGGGTCTTCCCTGTTTGCTATTCAAACAGGCATTTTTGAATTCCAGTGTTTATAACCAACATTTTATTTGGGAACAGAAAGAGAAGAGTGTTCAAAATATTAGAACATTTACTGTAAAATATTCTTTATTCCAGGAAGATTGTTCTATGTGTACACATCTGGAACCACAGGACTTCCTAAAGCTGCTATTATTTCACATTCCAGGTAAGTTTAAACAGGGATGAAAAAGTTCAGGATTGATCAGGATTTCCTGATTGAGAACTGGCATATGATTAATATAATGTCAGTTGTTTTTGTTGAATTTTATGTTTGAATGAAGTTAAACTCAATTTTAGATATAGAATAAGCATAAACTGACTGGTTTCTATTGATATTTTATGATTTTAAGCCTTTATAAGTGATTAAAAATTGCTTTTTCCCCCATTTTGGAGTCAACCAACATATTTTCCTGATTGAGAATGACTGACGGTTCTCATCCCTGTTTGAAGTTATATATTACATGTTTGACGGAAAAATACCATGATTTATCATACAAATAAAATCGGTAATTTTGATTTTGCCTAGAAAGATTTATTTCCTCTAGGGAAATAAATCCCTTTAGCCGGAACTCCTTTTTCCTGACCACAGGTGACCCAAGGCATTGATGAGATGAAACCATGTCATATTCAATTTCGTTTTATTATTTACAATTTTCAAACAAGCATAACGCTTCTCTGCACTTTTGACGTCACAAACATTAAGAAATGACGTCATTTGCACATGCGATGACGTTGTATAACGTTTCTGTCTTCCAGCACTGAAACTGGAGAATCGAGGAACAAAAACGAACAATTCTAGATAATCACAATAAATTTAGTACCAAAATGTTCATTCCGATCTAACTAAGAAAATGACAACCCACACTTTATGTTTTCGTTCACTAACAAAAAAGTTACAGACGTTTGAAATTCTAAGATGGACTCGATGAAGAAGATTTTCAAAATAGCGGACTTCAAGGGAACAGCTAGCTGATGTATTACTACTTGTGTTAGAATTAGACATGTCATGATCCCGCTAGTCATGCTAGTTTTACCACATCGCATACCGTAGTATTTCCTTGACTTGAGCCAGCAGTTCAAGCAGAATACATGTAATATACAGTTTATTAAATCGTTCTATTTAAAACAGGGGATTTATAAACCTCGGGAGGTGGTAGATCCGATAAAGAAACTCATGCGCAAGCGCACTCGTTTCTTTATCGGATTTACCTCCTCCCTCGGTTTATAAGTCCCATATTCAAATGGAACGATCAATAAATTCTATACAACCTGAATAAATCTCTTCTAAAAAGCTTATAAATCTGTTGGTGAGAAGGTGGGTAAACAAATAAAAAGTTGGTGTCAATATGAAGCCCAGTCCTGTTCTGTAACTTGGAAAGCAAATTGAAAAGATTGAAAACGTGGAGCACCTTCTTACCAAAATTAATATTTTTCTTCAATAAAAGTTTAATGTACAAAATTGCTTATCCCCTGGTATCTGCTATATGGGTGATTTGCCCTTCTAGATTATATGCAATTGAATTCCAAATGCACTTTATCATTACCTTCAATAATGAGCTGACAACTGGATACAGACTGTTTGCCACTCCAATAGTGCCCCCGAAAGAGTTTTTAAAAAAGTTAATTTTGAAAGAAAACGTCAGCAGATGACAATAAAACACTAAAATTACCAAGCGTGCAAAGAGGCTTATTGAAATCATTCATGGTGCTACATGCATATTTGATGCATTAAGGTATGCCAGATTCATATTAAAATATCCATTTGTGTACAAAATTATGAAAAAAGATGAACAAACGAACAAATAAAAGAAAAAAAAGAAAGAAATATAAATTGAAATGGTAACGGATTCAGCCTGTTATCCATAAGGCTATTGAGGAATTGTAGAATTCTTTCATTCCGATAAGTAATTGTGCCACAATCTAAAGTGCACTTTTTACGATGATTCCCGAAGATTTGGTGAAAGGTCATTGAATATTCATATGTCTCAGGTCAATGTAGTCAGACAATAATTGGAACAGATAGTTTTCAAAATAAGCCGCCGTTTGCTCCATACTCTAAAGATATATAAAGGATCTTACATGAGTGCCCATGCTTTATTTGATGTAATAAATGAGTTGAGGAAAGTGATAAAATGCAAGCTCTGTCGAGCACTTTTTAACTTTCTCACAACAAGTTTAATATGTACAATAACATAGAATTCTATTTATCATAAGACACTAAAATCACTTTGAAAATGTGGTTGTTTTTTTAGTGAAAACATCAAGATTTTGCCATATATATGCCATGTTGTTTTGAGCATCATTACATAACATTACCCAATATGTGAAACACTAGTGTATTAACAATTTTGATATGTGGCATTTATATACTCCCATGTGTATGATAAAAAATGGAAATTCTATAATATTGATTTTATTTCTAGCATTGATTGTTATTTCTCTTGCAGATTTTATTACATGAGCTTTGCTGTGAACAGATTTTTAAAGATAGAAAACTGTGATATTTTATATAACCCTCTCCCACTCTACCATACAGCTGGTGGAATCATTGGGGTGGGACAAGCCTTTTTACGAGGTACTACAGTTGTGATAAAAAAGAAATTCTCTGCCAGCAGATTCTGGGACGATTGTGTCCATCACAAATGTACAGTAAGTATTGTCTTATAACATAATGGTTGCCTGCGCTCTTATGTGTTCTTTGGTAAACTATATTGCAAACAATATGGATCCAGATCAGACTGCTCATTATAATTTCAAATTGGAAATTTTTTACCAGCTACCCCTTAAAATGGACCATTCAAACATGATAAAAACATTAATTATGGAAGGTTATAATTGCCATAAGAATAGGAAAGGGGAACAGAACAAAATATTACTTTATTGAAAACTATGCATCTCAGGCCACTCGCAGGTGGTGTAAGAGATTAACACAAACATGTTATGCAGTAAAATAGACATAATACATAAATACAGTGTATTATGAAATACAATATTATTGTATTGGGAATATAGTCCATTATAGAAAATTGACCTTTTATAACAAAGAATATATGATTAATCTTCATATAAATTGGGACATAATTTATTTCAATCATTTGGAAAAACAGTCTACACAGAAAACTTTTCCATAATAATTGCAACAAGTTTTGATAATTTAATGAGCGTTGCTTCATTGGTTGAGGTAAAAAGCTCCCTATACTTGCGTATATTTGGCTTAACATAAAAATACGATTTCAAATACAATTTTCTGTCCCTCTTAGAAAAGTCACAAGTAAACAAATAATGATACTCATCACCAATGTCGTCTGTAGTGCAAAGGATCATTGACGGTTTGGGCCTTATACGCCTATTTTTCTGATTCCCAGAACGCTGCTTTTGAGCTTCTGGTGTGGTGCATGTTGTATCAGCGCAATAAGTGAATCAAATGGCAAGAGCCAGCTAGCAAAATATTTCCAAAACTCCTACGCATTCGAGAGTTATGGCGGGTAGAAAGGGGAGGGGGTCTGAAATTTCATGAAAATAAAAAGTGCTTTAAAAAGTGATTTCCGCACGTTTTCTTGATTTATTTGGTAGGCATGGTGATATCTATTGAGCATACCATATGCAGAGTATTAACAAATCCCGATAATTGATGAAATTGTTTTAAAAACGAAATATGTTTTGTAATAAAATGATTTTGGGGAGATAATTTAGAAGTAACCTGTACATTTTTGACTATACATACCGTAAATAATACAAAACTGAAAGCTCAACAAAATTAATAAATATTTTTGAAGGAATGAAAGTGTCCCATTTAGCATTGGGAAGTAAAACTGATTCTAACTAGATCCTTTGGATATTACCTTTGCTTTGTTTAAAAGGCATAGCATGTTGAATGTATTTAGAGTGTCCGAATATTTATGGTATATATATATGCATGTATATCCCTATATGAGACAATAATATATTGAACACTAAAGTATTTACCTGTTATAACTCTTTGCATGCAAGTGAATAATTTTGTCGTCTGCCAATAGCGTTTTGCAAACAGTTTGAATCCCGATGAAGACCAACAGAATGTCGGTCATGATCTGGATCCAAACTGTTTGACACTCTGATGGTGGTCCTGGGTATTTTTTTAAAATAACTTAATTTTGAAGAAAGTCAGCAGACGAAAATAAAAACAAGAACAATTCCCTAGCATGCAAATAGATAAGTACAGGACGTTTGCAAAATAATGTGTCATTTAATAACAGTGAGATTTTTTCTTATGAAAAAATGCATAAAACCTTGCTAATTCTACAAATAATCTTTAAGTACTTTATATTAACCTAGCACAGAATACAAAGCAATTTAGGAGGTTGGTTCTAGGGAACTTCATTACTGTCATTAATTTCTTATTTGGTAGAAAAGGCATTTTATGGGCTTAGGCCCTGGGTTTTTTGGCTGCTGAACATCTCCCCCCCCCCCTTGTGCCAGCAAGCCACTTCCATACAATGTGTAAAATATGGTAACACATATACATGCAAAAGCTTTTGCTGGCACACGGGGGGGAATGATATTTTAAAAAATGTTTTCGGATTTCTATATATCTTAATGTAAAACTGATTGTTTTACCCAAAATTTTATATCTTTGAAGCATTTAATATCGAAAACGGATTTCACAACCATAAAGTACTCAGGCCAGGGTAGCTTCAAGGTGAAGAAAGGGACGATTGACAAACTTTTATTTTTACTGAAAACCATAGGCATTTACCCATAGCAAGTGTCAATGATCCTTTTACATTGGGGCTGTGTGGCTTTAACTGATTTGGCCAGCACATAAGATTTTGGTACTTTTTGCATAGGCAAGCAGGAAAGGCATAGGTGAGCCTGCACATCCCCGCAGTCTCACCAGAGCCCTACAGGCTTTCATACATTAAGTTTAGAAGTAGACAAATGCTGAGACCAACTGTAATGCTTCTAGCCCCACTAGATAGCTTTGAATGCATGTTATAGGGTGACTTTATGCATACAGTGCATTCGCTTCATAAAGCCATGTTTGGGGCCCATAGGAAGTTATCATGTTATAAAGAGAAATTTTACAAAAGAATTATGGGAAAATGACCATTTTCATGGTCATTTTCCTATAATTCATTTGTAAAATTTCATGGTAAAATTTTTTTGAGCCTCAACATGACCCATGTTATACACAGGGTTCCCACAAGCTCTGGAAATCATGGAAAACCTAAAAAATCACTAAAAAAGTTCCATGCATGGAAAGGTCATGGAATTTTAAAAAAAACTGAATAATCATGGAAAAATCATGGAAATTTGTGAAATAATTTGACAAAACCACCAGTAGCCAGAAAATCAGCTGTCGGACACTTGTGTCCGACAGCTAGTTTTCTGGCTACTGGTGGTTTCAAGTTTTCATTATTTCAAAATGCATGCATGGTCTACAAGCATGTTGTTGTTGCTGCATTCTGCATGTATGCTTAGTGTGGTGAAGTTGCTGCTAAAAGGGGAGGTTGGAGGCTGTGCATTAAATAGTCATGGAAACTACATTGTCGATCAAGGAAAATCATGGAAAAATCATGGAATTGTGTTTTTTGAATTTCTGTGGAAACCCTGTATACATGTACATTGTATCTAAATCCATCTAATAATGAGATGTGTTATAAAGGGAGTGCAATGTATGTGATAAGTACAAAAAAACTCAAGAGTTATCTTAATTTTTCTAATCGCAGGCTGGTCAGTATATTGGAGAGATATGCCGGTACCTGATGGCCCAGCCTCACCGAGCAGCAGAGAACCAGCATAAAGTACGGGTGATGTTTGGCAATGGATTACAGAAAGGAATCTGGGCTGACTTTCAGAAAAGATTTGGTGTCAAGATAATGGGAGAATTTTATGGTGCCACAGAAGGGAACTGCAATATAAGTAAGGACATCATTTTGTCAGTGAATATAAGGATCATACATGATTTTTCAAGCATACAGGTTTAGATAAACACAATTTTTTGGTGTAAAATTGTAAATATTTTCTTACCCATCAGTTTTAACATATGTTTTTGGGAACTTAAAAGAACCATCTCAATGAGACATTGAAACAAATTTTTTGAGTGCAAAATTGTTAATATTTCGTACCCATCAAACATACGTTTTGGGTGCTCAAAAGACGGTTCTTTTGAGTACCAACAACATATGTTTTGGTTGAGAAATAAGAAAAAATAATTTTTGGTTCACACATAAGGCAGGCCTCGAAATATCTGAAAATAGACACTTGCCCTGCATCACAAAAATTATTGGCATATATGGGTAAAATTTGATTTTCACTAGAAAATTCAAAATTTTCACTTGTCCTGCTGCCTTTGGTACTCGTAAATATGAGCGGACGAGTGCTATTTTCGAGCCATGTAAGGGCCTGATTAGTATTTGCTCGGTCCTCAAAAAGCTTTTTGTACATGAGACAACTACACTGTAGTCATTCCACTACGGCATTCTGGGTCTCGTCACCCACACCGGAGTTATAGTAAAATTACCTTCAAATAAAGGCTGACAAAAATAAGAACTTTCGAATATGTTTGCTTCGAGATTGCAGCGTCTAATTTACAACCTCTTTGCTGTTTTACCAAAATGGAGATAAAATCAGATTTTAAATGTGTTTTTGTTTACAGTTATATTAAAAATAACAATTACGGTTTAGTCATAATTATACGGTTTCATCATTGATTAATTGTCCATGATGACGAAACCGTAGTTAGTTATTTCATGCCTAGACATCAAACGGTAAAGTTTTCATATAATTTTAAAGCTAAAAGATACAATGTGAATTTGATGAACAAAAATCAATCGGAACCCAAGCATTTTGGGGGTTTATCTGTGATTAAATGAAGAAATTGAACATGATGAGAAAGTTACCTTAACACCGGAATAAGTGACGAGACCCAATTTGCAGTAGTGGTATGACTACAGTGAACTAGGCCAAGTGTCAAAACATCTTCAGAGGGACCTGGCAACTGTTTATGTGATTCTTTATGTCTCATCAACAATCTTTCAGTTATGTAGGGCCAGGTCTTCCTGGGTTGAACTTAAACCGGTACTAAGATAGGATCCATGTGTCTTGCTCAAGGACACAATGCAGTGACGCCGATGAGGCTCGAACCTGCGGCCCCTCTGTCTCGAGTCAAGCACTCAACCACTGAGTAACTGCCCTCCCCATGGTTATTGTTCATGCAATGATACAAACATGAATGATCACTTTTCTTGCATTAACAGGATTCCAACCAAAAACCCACTGAAAACACCCCTTTAAGAGTGCGTACCAAAAAACTAATTTTCTTATTTCTCAACCAAAACATATGTTGTGGGTACTCAAAAGAACCGTCTCAAAGAGACGGTTCTTTTGAGCACCCAAAACATGTTAAAACTGATTGGTAAGAAAATATTTACAATTTTACGCTAAAATGTTTTGTTTATATAAGTAAGAAAGACGGAAAAGATCAGGAAACGATAAAATCAAGTAACAAAAATACAATAAGCATCACCAACAAGAGTCAAGAGGTCAGCCATTTCCCAGCAAGTGAACCTATGCCCCTAGTACATCAAAGTATCCTTTTTACAGGGGATCGCTATATAAAATGGCTTGAAATAGCTTGGAAACTTTCGAATGTCATTTCCATGCACAACATTTTTGCGACAGACCCATAGATGAAATGATGAATTCTGGCCACAACTCATTCTCTTGTAATGTCATGCAAGCAAAGCAAAGGTCATTTTCACCCTTAATGCACCAATCGCAACAAAAGTTGTCTGCTTTTCTCGTCTGCTGAAATGTTTAGGAAGCCTTTATGGCAAACAGTGTGGACCCAGATCAGGAGCAGTCTGTTCTGGGTCCACGCTGTTTGCTTCTATGCTTAATTCATCAGTAAAGTTAGGCAATTATTAGCAGCAGATGACTTCAGCAGACGTAATTTTTCAGATGCATTTTTTATTTGGCGCTTTAAGGGTAAAGTACAGTCCCTTTATAACACACCTCATTATAAAAAAGATTCAGATAGATGTTGTGGCTCCTATTGTTTTCACCACCAAATTTTACAATGGAATTATAAGAAAATTACCATGAACTGTGGGCTTATAAGGTTGGATAAGCTACATTCACAGTCATCTTGGGAAAAAGTGTGGATACTGATCAGATGGCTTCTTAAAGAATTAGAAGCCATGTGAACATGATCTACATGTTTTTCCAGGTTTAGTCAAACAAAGGTTTAACATGACAATTTCAGTAAATTTTGACAACACATTCAGTGCTATTGGTTTCACATGGAAAACTTTGTAGATGCTAATCAGATGGCTTCTTTAGAAGTAGAAGCCAAATGAACATGATCTACATAATATTGGTCTAGGTTAACCCTTAAAGCGCAAATCACGACTGCAGCAGATGACAAATTTTGCAACAATTTCCCTAATTTTCAGAAACAATAAGGTATGATATTTTTAAGAGAATTGTCTGCAAGCAGACGATTCTCGTGAAAAATCAGGCCTTATTTGTTATTTTTTGAAAAAGCGGCGAAATTTGAAATTGTCGTCTGCTGCAAATTAAAGATGGCGCCTTAAGGGTTAAGCATGACATGGCAATTTCAATATTTCAGTAAATTTTGACAACACAGTCGGTGCTGTTGGTTTTACATCCCGGATTCTGCCTGCCTTTTACCCGGTGACGTTAATTAAGGTTGATCCGAAGACAAATGAAATCATTAGAGACAGTGATGGGGTCTGTGTGAAAGCTAAACCAGGTAGGTGAAATATTATCAGGCCTCCCAGTTAAGAGTGTGTATTTGAAAATTATTTTTCTTATTTCTCAACCAAAGAGTGTGTATTTGAAAATTATTTTTCTTATTTCTCAACCAAAGAGTGTGAATTTGAAAATTATTTTTCTTATCTCTCAACCAAAGAGTGTGAATTTGAAAATTATTTTTCTTATTTCTCAACCAAAGAGTGTGTATTTGAACATTATTTTTCTTATTTCTCAACCAGAGTGTGTGTATTTGAAAATTATTTTCTTATTTCTCAACCAAAGAGTGTGTATTTGAAAATTATTTTTCTTATTTCTCAACCAAAGAGTGCATATTTGAAAATTATTTTTCTAATTTCTCAACCAAAACATATGTTGTGGGTACTTAAAAGAACCGTCTCAATGAGACGGTTCTTTTGAGCACCAAAACTTATGTTTTAAACCTTTGGATAAGAAAAAATAGCTTAAACTGCTAAAAATATTTGCTTAATGGGGCCTATGTGTTATGAACCTTAAAGCCACCATGGTCGTCACAAATGACTGTTTTTGTTTCCTCACAAATAATCAAATAAAGTTTTTGATGTCATAAATGAGCCAGTGCATGAGATTTCCAACAATGTGGTATGTGCGACCAGCAAAGGCTCAGACCAGCCTGCGCATATGCACAGTCTGATCAGAGCCTTTGCAAGTCGCTTGAGTATTCTATGATTGTTAAGCTACTGACTAAACATCATTTGGAGTTTCTAAGCTTAAAGGGAGGCTGCACAGGCTCATCTGAGTCTACACTTGTCAAAATGCCACATTGTTGGAAATCACAAGTCACAGCTCAAATGTAATGGTAGGTGTTCAAATATTTCAAACACTAGTTGCCTATCATAAGGGCCTAGACAAAGAGCACAGGCCTAGGATCTTCCCTGTTTACTATTCTGACAAGCTTTTTGTGAATTCCAGCTCTGATAACCAACATCTAATTTGCGAACAGAAAAAGAGAAAAGTTCAAGAAATTCAGAGCATTTACCATTATCTCGGGCCTTTAAGAAATGCAGCACAGTATAACATTAGTTCAAGCACTCCCTAATATCAAAAACTGCTATTAAATTGACAGTAAGCTTTCTATTCTTCACTCCGTTCAGTGATATATTGTGAATTCTAACACACCTTGCCTATGTTAAGCCAATGTTAAAAAAGTGTGATATATCAAACAATAATTTACAGCTAAAGTGTACGATAGCTGACGTCATTTGTTACTGGAGCGTTAGATGGTGTAACATTGTTTTTACGCTTGAAAGACGTTACAAATACATGTAAACGTATGTGACGTAGTCTAAATATTGGCAGGAGCTCTTCAGTGCAATGGCGGAAGTTGGAAGAAGCTGGTGACTTCAAATGTGTTTTCGTCGTTTATTGTGCGTTAGAATCAAAATAGGTCAGCTCCATTGCCTGAATTGTTTAGTAATAATTCACTGTTTGTTGGTCAGCTGTACGAAGATAAATCGTTCTGGCTACGTACTCGTGATTGGATCTTCTCTACGACTGAATTCCAAACAGTGAATTATTAAACAATAATTCACTGCTGGAGCTGATCTATTTCTTAAATATATTGCTGTATTTATCCATTGTATATATATGAGAAACCAATATTAGTATACCATTTTTGACCTCATTATTAAACTCATGTGTTCTTGTAAGCACCCACTTAGTACTTTAATAGTTTACACTTGAACTTCGGATTTCCAATCAATCATGTGGTGAAATTCATCATAAATATTTGTTTATCAAGAAGGTGGAAAAGTGTGGCTCCTGATCAGCTGGCTTCTTCAGAAGCCAGCTGATCTGGATCTACACTGTTTTCTAAAGAGAATGATTTGAAAAAAAATGTGTGCATAGTGAGTGCGCTTATTAGGCATAATAAGGTATGTGATAAAAACAGAGTGAGCTGTCTTTTTGGCATGGGTGTAAGCTTTCAGGATTAATCCTTAACTTAGGATTTTGAGACAGACTTTCCATAGAAGGTCAGCCTCAAAATACTGAATTATACAGATCATACGGTAATAGCTTCTCTGATTTATTTTCAGTTATCAAAAGACAAATGACCATTTAAACTTGAAATAGTCAAATATTTTGCTGGTATACTGCAAGTTTTAAGATTTGAATATCATAAGTTCAGGATATTGAAAATTTTGAACTTTCTTCCAAGTCAATATTTTGCTGGTACACTGCAAGTTTAAAGATTTCAATATCATAAGTTCAGGATTTTGAGAATTTTGAACTTTCTCCCAAGTCAATATTTTGCAGGCACACGGCTAGTTTTAAGATTTTTATTTCAAAAGTTCAGGATTTTGGAAATTTTGAACTTTCTCCCATGTTGTGGTATTGCAGGTGAGCCAGGGGAACTGGTGGGAAAGATTATAACTGGAGATCCATTCCGAGAGTTTGATGGCTATGTCAATAAGCAGGCTACAGAGAAGAAGACAGCTAAACATGTATTCAGGAAGGGAGATATGGCCTTTCTTACAGGTACACTTTAGGCTTAAATTAAAATTTTATTTGTTTCCCCTTACCCGACCGTCCCTGAAAAAAAGCCCCTACCCAAAAAATTTAATTACGATCTTTAGTCAAGAATTATTTTTTTTAATTTCATTGCAAACTTAGAGAATTGTCAAATGTAAACAGTGTTATCTTTAAAATATATTCTTAGCAAATTGTTTGTCTACAGAATAACCTGCCTAAAACGACCACTCTCTCAAAGACCAAAAATTGTTTTCAAGACAAATTATCACTTAATGCAGGTCAAAAGTATTGCAGAATGCTCCCTTGGGAGCATTCTGCAATACTTTTGACCTTTATTAAGCTCGCTTGTCATTAAGATCTTTGTTTTGTCTATTTTTGAGTGGAAATTTTATACAAGGTTTTACTGTAGTATTTACTTTTATTGCCTATAGCAGGGCTGTTTACAATTAAGTTTGATAATATTAAGTTAAAAAAAAACTTCCCATTGGCCGACCATTACTTGTAAAACAAAAACAGGGTCGGATAAGGGGAAACAAAAATATTTTTAAGGTTGACCTAACATAGTGAAAATTTCTTCTATCATACAATGCTGGTAAAGTAAAAAGGTATTTTTGCTTCTGCGAGAAAAAGGCAAGTGGTAAATTTTCTATTTCACTTAGAAACAGCAGGAATAGAACAATAAAGATTTCACGGCAAAATGTCTTGGCATTTCTTTGAAAAAAAATAATATCGTAGCTTTAATATGAACAGGTAAAATTAAACTTCTGTGGCAAAATTTTGCAGTGTTTTGCGATGAAGTTGAGATTATTGAAAGCTAAATTTGTTCCCTTTCTCTGATAAGAAATGGCCGCCGATAGCAGAGAAAAGTGAAAAATGGGTCTTTTCCTTACCAGCACCGTGTAGGCCTCGATGTGAGAGAACCTGACTTTGTTTTATATGAACACAAAGGGGCAGACCAGCCTGTGGATCACCACAGTCTGATCAGCACCTTGGTAATTTGCTCCCTGCATAGTATAATATCTAAACTTGCTTTAAGTATAATTTCAATACTCTGGTCTCTGTAGCTGAGCAGGGTTGTTTGAGCATTACTTGATTTCAAATAGTGAAGATAGGTTTTCTCCTGTCGAGGTCCATCTGAATGTAATAACGCCATGTATTAAAATCAGTAAAACACATAGTCTAGTGAAGTACATATTTTTGAAACATGAAATGACATTCATAACAATGTAGCATATATATCCCATAATCTGGATGTTTGGTCGTTTTCACGCCAAAAACATGATTTGAAAATAATTTGAGTGTCATATGATAAATAGAAGCAAACATTTGTGCTCCCGCATTACTCATAGAATTTGCACTTCGAAGATTTTGCTGACAAACAGATTACATGACTTGTCATTTTCTTGCGAAAGTCCAGGGAGAGAAAATAGCAAAGACAATTGAAAATAGGAGCTTACTGTAAAGAAGCACTTATATTTGGCAGTCATTTTATTTTTGCTCTATTGGCTGTCAAGGACAAAAACGCCAAAATAAAAAAAATAAAAAAATGCCAAAAAGATCAAAGAGAGTAAGACTGGCAGAAATTTTATTCCCAATACACATCCTGAAGTATGATACTCAAATAACAGTACAACCCAGAAGAGACAAAACATCTTATGAAGGTATACACTGTATAGACTTTTAATAAGGTAATGCTATCTGTAGCCGTTAACCATTTTCATTCTGGATACCCGTAAATGCGTACTTTGGTAAACAGTAGACCCAGATGAAATGCCTACATGATGCAACATTTCATCAGGGTCTACACTGTTTGTTAAGATAAAAACAATCTTCAGGGACAGAACTAAATTTTGATCTGTGACCCCTAAAAAATAGACAAATCCATGCTTATTGTATCAATACATATCCATCAGAATGAAAAGGGTTAACTGTTTAAAATATTCTTTCCAAATGAAATAGGCCAGCAGAGAATCAGATAATGTTTCTAGTCACTAATGCATACATTTGTTCTTTTAGCGTACATGCACACCTACCTACTGAGCATTAATCTGGTGTGCAAGCAGTACTTGTTCTGGCTAGACTGCAAATTTTGCCGGTTGCCCTGCCACTGTGATAAGTACCAAAATATTATGGACTTTCTGAAATGACCTACTCTATTACGCTAATATTTAATAGGAACTACAAACTCTTTATTTTGGCTGTATTAATCATAGATCCAGATATTAAACAAGCTTTTAGAGGGAAAAATAATGTGAATATTATCTTATCTATCAGTTTAAACATAAGTTTTGGGTGCCCAAAAGAACCATCTCATGGAGATGGTTCTTTTGAGTACCCATAACACATGTTTTAGCTGAGAAATAAGAAAATAAATGGTTTAATAAAATAAATGCAGTCTTATCTAGGGGTTTAATAGATTACTTTCTAGTTCTTGATTTCTTCATTTATACTGTACTTTAGGTGATATATTGATAATGGATGAGAACGGGTATATGTATTTCCGTGATAGAACGGGCGACACATTCCGCTGGCGAGGAGAGAATGTTTCAACTACCGAGGTAGAGACTGCAATCAGTAAAATTGTCAGGATGCAAGATGCTGTGGTGTATGGAGTGGAAGTACCAGGTGGGTTGAAGCATACATCACATATACTCAATGTCAGTGAAAAGTTACCAGTAAATCATATACACTTAACATAGGACAATATTAAGTTCATTCTGAACGAAGAACTGTGGATACTTCAACACTCAATTTTATGGCATAGGGTACCATGCGTCACCACTATGGAAAACTGTATCCATCACACCTGAGTGCATTTTAATCATTCCTTTAAGGACCCCTGTAGTTTCCATTGCATTGTATAGGAAAATGCAAAGTTTTGGTGCTACCTTAAAGTTTGATCCTCATTTTTCGCGTTTAATGGGATAACCTAAACCATTTTGGTGTCGTTTTCAATGAAAATGTCTTGGGCATGTTCTGGCATGTTGTCTTCTGTAAATGATGATGTCAAGTTTTTAAAAGCTGCAAAAAATATAAAATGCATGTGCATCACATGCACCATAGTTCCAGGGGTCGTGTAACTCTTTTATCTCTCCAAACCAGCTTGTCGTTGACCAGAAACAGGAACGTAATAGTAGCCAAAGAACTGTATTATATATTTTCCGAAATATCGAAATTTCGATACTGGTAACTTTTCATTGACACTGAGTAAACATATATCACAGTTTAACCCTTAATACACCAATGGCAACAAAAGTCGTCTGCTTTTCTCTTCTGCTGAAATGTGTAAGAAGCCTCTATGGCAAACAGTGTGGACCCAGATCAGACTGCTCCTATAGGAGCAGTCTGTTCTGGGTCCACGCTGTTTGCTTCTATACTTAATTCATCAGTAATGTTAGGCAATTATTTGCAGCAGATGACTTCAGCAGACGACATTTTCAGACACATTTTTTTCTTGGTGTTTACGGGTTAGTCATATGGAAGTGAAAAATAGTGAAAAGTGTATTTATAGATTTGGGCCAGCCATCAAAACAGTGTCACATGATTGCTTTTAGGGGCTTTTAGAGTTACCTCCCATGAGCTCTATAAATTTGGTATGATTTTGTAACATGTCAAAATGTGGGAGCTCAGTGGTAGAGTGCTTGACTGGAGACCGAGGGGCCGCGGGTTCTAGCCTCAGGGGCGTCACTGCGTTGCGGTCCTTGAGCCAGACACATTTATCCTAGCTTAGTACTGGTTCAACCCAAGAAGACCCGTCCCTGTTTAACTGAAAGATTATTGATTGGACGTAAAGAACAAATCAAACAAACAAATCAAAATGTTGTGATGGGTGCAAGAGAGATTGCTCTTCAATTCTTACTTTCTGACTTACTCCACTTGAATGAATTTAAAACTTGTTCGGTAACGTGTCTGGCTACAGATGCGTGTCTGACTGCAGATCCAGGGGTCGCGAGTTCGGTCCCGGCCCGGTCCCATACTTTTGTGGAGATTGATCATGAAATAATTTCTACGGTCATTCTCCTCCCTTCCGCTGATTCATTCAAGAAGGGTTGTTGTCAGTTACAAGCGAAAGTATGTGCACAAATGACTGGTTAACCGCTTGTTCAAGCCTGCCCAGGAAAAAAGTGTGGTTAGGTGAACTGACCATCCCGCAGTGGCCATAGCTGTTGACTTGGGACGTAAAGCAACAAAACCAACCAACAACCAACCAAATTAAAACTTGTTTCTCCATAGCCATTATTCCATATATAGCAGGGCTGTGGAATTCCAATGTCTGACTTGTCCAACTGGGTTTTTTAGTAGTGGACAAGTGGAATTTTCCATCCCATTTATCTGTGGACTAGTAATTTGCAAATACTACTATACAGAGATATAAGTAAAACTGAATTGTGACATGAATATCATGTAAATAAATGTGATAATTTGGTGTTTGAATTGTCTGTACAATAACTTGTAATGGTGGTACGGTGCAGCTTATCAAGTGCTAATTGAATCAAAGCACTGATGCAGCTCTTTAAAATAATCTGCTCTGCAGTTTGGAAAGTCTACTTGCTGATTGGCTGTGGCTGCTCTGCTTGTTTTTTGTTCAATTGTTTGGAATGTTTTAAGGCCAAATTTTTTTTATTAGTTGATTTACGAACCCTCCTACTGTAATTTTCCAGAAAGTAGAATAAAAATAAAGTTTAATTTCTAAAATTATTTTTTTTTTATTTAATCCGCAGACTCTTAATATTATTTGTTTTGTTGAAAAAAATAATATATTTTTTAGGTTCTGTTAGTGACACTGTTAAAAGTGATTGTTCTGCCCAGATTTTTAGGAAAATGATGAAATATTTAAAGATTTAATACAGACTGTTGGTTTACTTTACTAGTTTAACTGTTAGTTCTGTAGATATTTAAAAAAGAAACTCTGAAAATGACCAGTTAACTGGTCATTTTCAGAGCTTTTTTATTTATTTTTTTCATCCCCCCTACCCTAAATCTGAAAAAAAAAATCCCGAAAATCAACTAATAAAAAAATTTTGGCCTAACAAAGCCAACATTTTAACAATAAGGAATATTCATAGTGCTTGCTTCCAGGGTTAAAGTATTCTAGAGTGCATTTGAATATATGTAGCATATGTAATAAGAAGACACAACTTTTAGGACAAAAATAATGGCTGAATAATAGATAATTTAGATTATTCCTATCAATCAAAGCCTTACATCTCTTAACCCTTAAAGCGCCAAGAAAAAAAAAAGCATCTGAAAATGTCGTCTGCTGAAGTCGTCTGCTGCAAATAATTGCCTAACATTACTTACGAATTAAGTATAGTAGCAAACAGAGTGGACCCAGAACAGAGATGAGAAAAGCAGATGACTTTTGTTGCGATTGGCGCATTAAGGAATATATGTAGCATATGTAATAAGAAGACAAAACTTATAGGACAAAGATTATGGCTGAAAAATAGATAATTTAAATTATTCCTATCAATCAAAGCCTTACATCTCTTAACATCATATTCCTATCAATCAAAGCCTTACATCTCTAAACATCATTTTGTCAAGTGTCTACAATGATCACTGTATTAATAGACTTTTTGCTTACTGTAAAGGGGGCAACTTTAAGTTTCATATCTGGGCGTGGTTTGGCTATTTCATCTGCTAAACAAGGGAAATCAGGTTCTATTTATAATTTGGTGAAGAATAAATACCGGTAAGTTGTTTTGGCCGCGCAAACGTGCATGCAATTCATGAAAATCCTAACTGTACATGTATACACACTGAACTCATATCTATAAACCTTAAAGCACATAATCACAAAATGTATGTTTTTTGTCGTCCACTAAAATATTTGAAGCCTTATACACAAACAATGTGGACCCAGATCAGACTGCTCCTGTGGGAGCGGTCTGATCTGGGTCCACAGTATTTGCCTCTATGCTTATGTTAAATAGGCATCTTCAGATGCAGTTATTTTGCTGGCGTTTAAAGGACTAAATAATGTGTTTGATTAAAACCATGCCTCAGTTTCACCTTTTTGCCTATGTCTAAGGTTGACAAGTCCTAATTACGCATTCATAAAATAACGATAAAAATTGATTTTAGTATTAGTTGAATTTTTTTTCAAATCTGAAACCACGGGCTAAAAGTAGAATGAATGACAAAGAAAATGATGTTTAAATTATGAAAATCCATCAAGAAATAAAAAAGCTACACTAGTTCAAACATTTTCCATTGGTATATTTTTTCTGTCAAAAATTGATCAGCTGATAAACCGCAATTGTGTATTGTCTAATACACATTCCCGCGGTTTGGACGCTTTGCCGTAGAGCTTACATGCACTCTCCTCTTGATAGTACTGCTATAAATATCGTTTGCGCACAGATGCGCACAACTCTATGTTACTAAATTTGAGTTTATTTTGTTGGGGAAGCCCTTGAGAAAAGCCTGGTACCAGTACTTTTCAGTGGTCTATTAAATTTCCGGAGAATAACGATCTCTAAGTTGGCCGATCTTTAGGCAAGGCTCTGACCTTTTGAACTGCCGAAAATATCCGATTTTTTTGCATGATCTCGTTTCTATATTTATCATCTGTGATCGTGTGAAAAAAAATTGCAATTATTTCATTGGATGGTTTATAATGAATATTTAAATTAGTGTATCCTCGCAAGGTCAGCCGAAAATCAATGTTGGAGTTTCAAAATGTCGGCCGATACGTAATATTGGAATTACTATTTCGTACATATTTGACTTTACCAAAGTCAACAAACACTTAAATTGACAACATTAATGTATACTCAAACAAAAAAGATACGCCCGATTTTCATGGTACTGTATCTTTTGATCGAATTAAGATGACCTAGCAAAAAATATACCAAAATGTTTATCAAACGTCCAACACACAAAAGTTGGTAATTATTTGATTTTATCTTCTTATCTGGAAGAGTTATTGAACCTTAAGTGAAAACAGCTCATTCCACTATCATCAGCAAGTTGATCGTCAAAACGTGACACATTTTACATTAAATGGCAACCAGAAACGCCCAATGATGAAAAAACATCTAAAAATTCCAATTGTGCTTATTAAACGAGCGGCATTGCAATTCACAATCGTTAATTTACGAAGTTAACTGAAATTACCTCCCTTTGCATTAAACAAATAACAATTTAAGAACCTCCGATTCTCCTTAAATTAACATTATTTTGACACCGTTTTTGCTTTAATTTGTTGTGCTTGGGTATGACAAAGATTACACAAAGATAAAAATAAAAAACATGGCTTATGCCGGCCATCACATGTTCACTAAATCTGTGTTGTATAGTGTATACCCCACCCCTTACTGAAAAAAACACATGTGTATTTCCAGTATCAATTGTTTTAATGCTGATTAGTCTTAATCAACGTAAAAATGCTTGTGATGACGAAAAAGAAATTCAAATTTGACCGACTCTGTTGAATATCAAAATGCTGGACCAAAAATGAATTTTCTGAGTGTCTTTACCCACGCTCTTGGCTGATGTTTTTTGACGTCAGAGTATGTTACAGATTAATGGTTGTGGTCGTAAAAGCAAAGCATACAGCTAACATGCATAACATCTTACTAGAGAGTTTGCTCAGTGATGTTTTAATGTGCTTGAACTGTTCGGAATTATGATGGACGCACAAGCTATTGATGTTGTGACTTTTGATTTTAAGGGTACTCGTGTTCTCTGAGTTGTCAGCGGCTCTACTGGTTATCAAATGAATTTTGGTTTAGGTGCATAACCTTTCTAAATGATATCAGTTAATAATGTAAAAAATTGAATGAACTGCGTTCATACATTTAGAACTGGCAGACATAAATGTCAAGCGGACATAACTTTATTGTTTTAGTATATTATTTATTTCAAAATAAAAGACTTTAGTAAAATTAAGCCATATTTAGCGGAGAAATATGGATTCAAAAATGTTTGATTGTGCACTGTGGCAGATAGGAGAGCCGATCCGTTGATATCGCTACATAAGGTGCCGCTTTTACAGTACCCAAAGTCATATAATAGCTATCACTGTATTTACAGGTACTGAGGGTAGAGCTGGAATGGCTGCCATAGTTGACCAGAATGAGAATTTAGATCTGTCTCAACTAAACAGGGAACTCCAGAGAACACTACCACCCTATGCTAGACCATTATTTATAAGGCTTATTAAAGAGGCGGATTTAACAGGTAACATACACTATATGGCTCAAAAGTAGATATGTCCACCAAATTATAATTTCCCAATAATTTATCAATTTAGATACATACTGAGGGAAATAAGTTTAGCAATATACTTTGGAGAATCACAGTTCAGATGAAGAAGGATTTTTAATTTCATAATATCGAAAATATATGTTGGGAAATGTTTACGAGTACAATGACATTAACCGGTCGACATTTCACATCATGTAAAGTCTGATTTTAAGTCCCCTCGCTAAAACAGCTCATCTGGCAATAGCTAGTAAAGTTTTCTGCTTACACTTTGATTTTCCCGTCAGATGTTTAGATCTAAAGGCAAAATATTGAAAAACGGTTTAAAACTGAATGGTCTGATGAGTTTATTACCTCCCTTTCCATTAAATAGCATTTGAAATTGAATTGGTTAACAGATCAAATCCTCGGTATGAAATTCAAATTTGTTTCTTTGGAACTCTTGCATGTAGCCATTAGATTATTTTCAAACAACTGACATGATTGCGCATCTGCTAATAAAACAGATATAATGCTAAAAAGATCGCCAATGGGAAATCCCATTATAACTAATTGCTAAAATTTTTCCCTCAGTTTATATTCCAAATGTATATTCTATGAGAAAATAACTGTTTTTACATTTCATGAAAATTGGTCTTTAAATAAATTAATTACAGCCATTTGAACCATGCAACCCTCTCGATATCATGTTGTCAGAGTTTGTGTAATTTCAAAAATCAATACACACAGTCTACACAATGCAAAATGGCATTTTCTGTGCAATAGTATGTTATTTCAACTCTGTTTCAGCAAGAGAGGAGGGCTTAGTATGGGGTATCACTGTAAAGATATTTGATTGGCCTAAAAATAATTATATGCCATTTCTTGCCCAATGAAAAACAAGACCTGTGAAGTGCCTCAAAGTTAGGCTATTTATATACACATACATCTGTGGTGGGGAACCAGTTTTTTCGAAAATTAAAACTAGGTTGGAAAATCCCACCATTCTACCTTGTATTGACATCACTCAAGTCTATATTTATCATCTAACTCATATTTTGTTCTAATTTTAACATACTAGCCCAATGCACAAAATGTGTTTCCAAGCCGCCATTATAAAAAAGGACCGTCACACAACTATCATAAAAGATATCTTATCGGACATTCTTCTTCACAAAAATGGTATTTCTTTTTATTATCTTTAAGAAAAATAGTTTATCTAAATACATGTAACTGGAGATATTCTAGATTAATATTTTTTTAGATTCTAGATGGGTGATTAATTTTTTGCACAATAACACCTTGAATTTAAAGAAGGCATAAATACACTGTGACACAGATCTCAGCCATTTTTCCAATAATCCCTGACATACCTACTGGGGGCATTTAGCAAGTGCTAAATTTGATCCCCGTTTTAACAACACATCAACCTGTTAAGGTAATTAGCGTCTTGTGTAAAAAATTGTTTCTAATTTTTCAGGGACATTCAAGCTCAAGAAAACATCTTTACGTGATGATGGTATTAATCCAAGTGCTGTGAAAGATAGATTATTTTACATGAATTCGAAATCAGGACAGTACGAATCTCTCACTGACACTATTTATAGAAGCATTTTAGATGGTAAAACTAGGCTTTAGCCCTTTCAGCACTCCAGGCAAAGGCCCAATTGTTAAAAAACAGCATTAGCTTAAAGGGGGTACCACTGCTGGAAATTAACAAAATATGAAACCTGTGCAATTTTGCACAGGTTTCATATTTTGTAAATTTCCAGTGATTGCAATTGCAAAATGGGACTATCACATGCATTTAAGATTTTTTTCGTTTAATGCTGAACTCCATAATAACGCCTTTTGACGCCTTTTAAATATCATGTATTTGAAAATATTATGGAAAATAAAGCATTTGCTTAATTGGAGCAAATGCTCCATTTTCTATAAGGAGTAAATGCTCCATTTTCCATAATACTTTCAAAAGTATTCAAAATTTGACTTAAAGTTTTCTTGAAATTTTTCAATGTTGCCTAAAAAAAGAATATGATGTCATGATCTAAATATAGCCTATGGAGTAAAGGGTTAAATATGTTGTCAGCTTTTTCTTTAAAGTATAGGAAAAGTGCATCTGAATTACCACTGCACAAATCTGCCCATAAAATAGATACCAGCACTTTGAATAGGCAATTTTGAACAAATGTATTTTTAGGTTCTGTGAAGGGTCAGCATATAGTCACTGATTTGTTTATCTTTCCAGTAAATCTTGTGTGCTTGTGTTTAAAATTTGACTTTAAAGCGAGTTAACCCTTAAAGCGCCAATCACCACTGCAGCAGACGACAAATTTTGCAACATCTTTCCTAATTTTTAAAAAAAATAAGGTATGATATTTCATGAGAATCGTCTGCCATGAAATATCATGCCTTATTTGTTATTTTTGAAAAAGCAGCAAAATTTCAAATTGTCGTCTGCTGCAAATTATAGATGGCGCTTTCTGAGTGCAATAGGGTTACATCTTGGCTTGTGTGAGAATAGTGAGAATAGTTAGCTGACTGCACTAGACATGACTATAATGATGACGAATGTGCCTTAAACCATCAAACTCATGAATCAGTTAAAGTTCAATTAATGAATCAAAGTTTAAACGCATCTGATCTGGGTCTGCACTGTTTGCCAGCTGCGTCCCACAAAAAGGATGATAGGCTTATAAGGGTAAGCATTGATGAAAGTTTTAGATATTGTTAACAAAGACAGTATTTGGACTAATTTTCTCATAAAATATTTGGTGAAATAGCTTTTCAGTATTAGGAAATTAAATTTTTATTCGCAAGTTTATTATTACTTCCATCGGTGTTATACCCACTTACCATGTTTATACCTAATAAGGTTTCCTTCTTGTATATTTTATCATTTTTGAATACCATCATAGCATTTCATCTAATCTTGGTCTTGCTATATTTCTCTGTATATTAGGAAACTCTTAACTCTACCATAAATATCCTTAAGTTTGAATGAGTCCATTTTGTATTGTGACAAGTGGTGTTATATGTAATAGAATAGTGTTATGGTAAATATTTTATAATTCCGAACACTTTTCGCTTCTGATCTCAAAATGTCTCAAATCAGGGCTTGGATCCGCTTGTCAGAATAGCAAACAGGGAAGACCTTGATCTGGGGCTTGGTGCTTCGGCAGGCAACTACTGTTCCAAATTTTAAAACATTTACTGTAAGATGATATTTTCTTGAAGTATGAGCCATGATGTGATTTCCAACAATGTGACATTTGGCATGTGTAGAATCAGACGAGCATGTGCAGCCCCCCTTTAAGCATAGAAACTCCAAATGATGTTTGGTCTGTTGCGAGCACAGTGGCTCAGTGCTTGACTGGAGACTGAGGGGCCACGGGATCGAGCCTCACCAGCGTCACTGCGTTGTGTCCTTGAGCAAGACAAATTTATCCTAGCTTAGTACTGATTTCAACTTGGGAAGACCTGTCCATTTATAACTGAAAGATTGCTGATGAGACGTAAAGAATCAAATCAAACATAAGCTTAAGTCATAGAATATTTAAGCAACTAGCAAAGGCTCTGATCAGTCTGGGCATATGCGCAGGCGGGTCTGAGCCTTTTTTGGTCGCACATACCACATTGTTGGAAATCTCATGTCACAGCTCATATTTGCACAGTCAGGTATCAATCTGTGAGATGTATGTTTGTTTTGTTTTTTATCTTATACTCGGTGAAATCAGTGCATATCTGAAACAAATAAATGTGATATTTTCAGTGAAATGATATGGGAGAGCCCATGAAATAATAGTATTTATCTCATTTGTGTAAATTCACTCATTACCGGGCCGCTTAGCGCAGTCAGTTACCTGTCTGGCTAAAGATGGGTGTCTGACTGCAGATAAGGGGTCGTGAGTTTGATCCTGGCCCGGTCCCATACTTTTGTGGAGATTGATCATGAAATAATTGCTACGGTCATTCTCCTCCCTTCCACCGAGTCATTCAAGAAGGGTTGTTGTCATTTACAAATGAAAGTATGTGCACAAAGTAATGGCTAACCGCTCAGGAAAAAGTGTGGTTAGGTGAACTGACCATCCCGTCATGACCATAGCTTTTGCATGGAACATAAAACAACAAAACAAACAAATTAATTCACTCTTTAAACATGTTGCACAGGCCCCTTGACAAGAGTATGAAATTAAATAATATTTTTCCTATTTCTCAATCAAAACCTATGTTATGGGTACTCGAAAGAACCGTCTCAATGAGACGGTTCTTTTGAGCACCTGAAACATAAGTTAAACTGATGAAAACAATGAAAGTAGTAGAGAATCTGTTTTTAAAAAGCTTATGGTGAACAGCTCACTTATTGAAGACATATGTTGTAGGAACACATTGGAATCGCCTCTTTGAGGCAATTCCAATGTGTACCTACAACATATTTTACTGAAAATAAGGAAAAACTATTTTGAAAGGGGTATGTGCATTAAGGGGCTTTTAGGCTCCCTCTAATCAAAAACTGAAAATTGCTTTTCACCAGTTTTTTTGATTGGTTTATTAGAATAATTGAAGTGTAAAATTTCGACATTTTTTTAAATTTTACTGTTGCTATGGTTACAAAAATGGCTGACAAAATAGGCTTAAAACACAGAAATTGCCATTTTGGACCAAATTTAAAGCTTACAGGTACGAAGTTATTAAGAATTAGATATCAGCACAGCTAAATGCCAAAAATATTGTGTGCCATGGTAATTCTCATCTGTTAAAATATCTCCAAGTATCATATCCATTGTCTTTGCGTCTTTTAAACATCTGGAACTGCCAATCAGTGTTAAAATATCTGTCACTGTACTGCAAATTGTTAATATTTGCATGACAGCAACATCTCCAAATTTGAGTTTGTTAACTACTTCTTTGCTAACCTGGTAGTTGCGTGGTTGTATGTGCAAAGTGTGCTTAATAGGCTGATTATGGTAGGTGTAATTTATTTGCCATTTTTGTAGTATTTTAGAGTATTTAATATAGTACATTCTGTTCAACTCTTTAGTAATTTTTTCTCCTAAACTATTATTGTACTTTATTATTTTGATTTTTTTTCAAATTTTCTTTTTGCAAAAATATTTAGCCCTGATTGATATTAATACTAGGATCTTTACAATATTTCTCCAAAACATATGGTAAAAATGGATTCAAATCTTTATTTAGGCATTTTTTAGTGCTTTTGTCAACACAAATTGAATTTTGGATTACTGCAGCACACCAAAAGGCAATGTTTTGTATCATTGCTGTCTTTTGAGGATTAATTAATGATTTATAAACAGAATATCTGTTCTATCAGGCCAGAACTAAGGGTATGTATAAACTGTTGTTTTTGTGATAATATTGTGTAATAAATGACCACCAGTCTTGTTTGAACTTGTTTGACTTTTCATTGTTTGTTTTTACTTATGCTATGGTGAACCAATTACCAAATATGTCTACATTGTGTAGGTAAAGTATTGAATTCATTCATCAAAAGCTGTGGTAGGAGTAGATCGGCCCATAAAGGCACTATATATGCTTATACAAAGCCATATTAGGGAAAAAATGTCTAAAAGTAAGTAATGGTGCAAAGATCAGGAATCGATACAATCAAGTACCACACCTGACCCAGGATACCAATGGGAAAGTGACAAACTCACAGAAGACACCACAAACGAGAGCCAAGAGGTCAGCCCTTTCCCAGCAGGTGACCACAAAGCACATATAAACAGACGCGCACAAAACATAGCAAACACAAGACAGAACAAAAACATAAAAGATCCACAAAAGAAGTACCGCCTTGGAACGGTCAGTAAAATATTTTACTGGAGGGCTTAAACCGGTTTAACGGCGCCAACCTCACCCTTAATTCAGATGTGGATCAAGACACATAGATATTTGGTTTGCATGAAAGACCCCTAACTTATCAATGCATCATCTCCTAAAACATATAAATCAAGATATAACAAGGAGATAAAGCAAGGATAAGGACTCAACAGTAAATTAAACTGAATACCGGAGCAAAAGAAATCCAACAGGTAAACCCCGGTGGGCCCGACAAACAGCCAAAGCATCAGGCCCCTACCATCTCATCAATAGATAAGTCTTTAAGTCGGAACCATCATAGAGTCTGAAGTCCGACCCACCGGCGTGCAATTAAAGAGGAAAGCAAAGTTGCCAACCGTGATTGGGTTGACTACCAAGCATGCAGTCTGTTGCAATACATTAATGTTATAGCCAATCTTTTTATAATGGGAAATTATCTTAATGAACTGCGCTGAAAAATTATTAGAGCCAACAATCTTCTTCAACTTATACACCAAGTCACCATAGAAATCAGGTTCCGAAAGTCCTTTGCTCAAGAGAGATTTAAGTCCAACTTGGAATTTAGAAATCAAATCATAATCAAATCAAATCTAAGTTCTCATTTTTTGAACCAAACTCCTTCATGCACATCTTCAATATGTCTACATTGTGTAGGTAAAGTATTGGATTAATACAGCAAAAGTTGTGGTAGGAGTTGATCAGCTCATGTGGGCACTATGCATATACAGTCAACCCTCTTTATAATGACACTGTTTGTTCCAAGCTATCTTTGACGTTAAAGTGAATTTGCTGTTATAAAGAAATTCTGACCATTAACAGATTTCAACATAATAATCATTCGGTAAAAGAAAATATTGTAAAAATGAATTAAAATGCTATTATACCAAATGTATACATTAGTTCAATTTTATATTGCATCGAAATGCACAAAGCTTCCCACTTAACAAGTGAGACAGAAACCTGTTCATGAAAAGACCTTGTTCAGATCACAAAATTGTCTGACACATGGCAACAATTCTATTATAATGAATTTATTTTCAATAGAAATTGTATATCTGTCACCAGAAGTTACTGTCGGTGTCGTTTAGTGATTATTCTGTTATAAAGAGGGAATTTTAATGGAAACAGATCCGTTCCCAGCAATTTTATGTCAGATATTGAATATTCTGTTATAACTAGTGACATTATAAAGAGTTTTGACTGTACAAAAGCCATATTAGAGAAAAAATTGTCTTTAAGTACCCATTGCTCTCATTTTGTTAAAAAAAAAATTGAACCAAACTCCTTCATGCATATGTCCAATGTGTCTACATTGTGAAGGCAAAGTATCAAATTGCTCCATCAAAAGCTGTGGTTGGAGTTGATCGGCCCGTGCATGCACTATCTTAGCATAAGCATAAACCCTATATAAAAAGGCATGGAAAAATTGTCTAAAGTTCTTATAGCTGTCATTTTGTTAAAAATTATTTTTTTCTGAATCAAACTCCTTCATGCATATATTTAATGTGTCTACATTGTGAAGGCAAAATATCAAATTGCTCCATTAAAAGCTGTGGTAGGAGTTGATCGGCCCGTGTATGCACTATCATAGCATAAGCATAAACCCTATCTAGAATTACAAAAGGAAAATAACTCTAATAGAATTGGCCCCTGGTCCTTACTTTTTATTAAAAGTATTTGTCTTGTAGATATGAATATGTTTGCAAGGTTTGATGAAATTTCAAGATCGACTCTTCCATGATATTAAGGAAACAAAACGGACGGACAGACAGACAGACAGACAGACAGACAGAAACATATGGAAGTGAAAACAGATATACCCCCACAAACACAGTTTACGGTGGTATAACAAGCAGCTTTGTCTGATAATTGATGTAGAAGCTGCTGTGGTGTAGTAGATAAACCACTCACCTTGTACTCAGGGGTCCACTCACGGGTTTGATTCCTGGCTCCTCCAGTCTGTTGGGTGAGACTAAGTCACGGCCATATCTCCATATGAACATAGCTGTTGGTGGTCTGTTACACAAAAACTCACTACTGATAATTGGTTTACAAATTCAAATCCCCTGGCAAACATTATTCTTGGTCTTTAAGCTCTAAAAATGACAAAGGGTTTCTAGCCATAAGGTGGGCTATTTCCCTAAATGTGTTGTTCATTTTATTTTGTTCAAATAAGAACTTGAGGCGCTGGACACATCCAACAAATACATACAGACCAGCCGTGCTTGAAACCTAGCCCGTACATATAAAATGAAAAGTTCTCCCTTTTCCTTAATAATAACCCATTATAACCCTGCTTCTTTTTGAATGAGAATTCATTTTGATCATCAACTGTACTTGTTATTTTAGTGATATGTATGGGAAGTAGACCGTTAAACTAAGGTAAACAATTGTCATATCACGATATACTGTATATACTAGAGGACTTTGAAAACACATCACCATATTTTTGCACTTTTCTTGCAAACCGTATATGCGATTGAAAAGTTACTCGGCAGGTTTTAATGTGCAACCAAGAATTGGTATGAATCAGTCATTAATTTGACTGCACTATGACGCGTCGCTACTGATGACGTCACATGGGTACATACAGCATCCAGCATCTTTCTGCACAAATAAATGAAGCTTTTTGATTATTTTTATGTTTAAACTGCGGCATATATGATGCCATGTTACCAAAAGAGTTTATAGACTTTTTCTAATTAAAAGTAATTGATAACTTCAAAATTTCGAAAATAAACGTCAAATTTGAACATCAATTTTAAGCTCCTTTTTAGAAACATCTCAATTAGTTACCTTTATGCACGCTTTAATTACTGATATTGATTACATACACTGGCAAGCGTGTGGGGAAGACGTTTTGATGTAAATCGTTGCAGGAGATCTGCTGTTATGTGATCGAGAACGTCTTAAAAATTTACGTTTACGTCACTTGCACAACACAAAAGACACGTGATAAAAGCGTAATTGATGAATAATCTGTCATTTGTGTATGCCTTTAGCCTCTCCAAATAAAACCAGACGTAAGAAATCGAAACTTTGGAAGGCCCAAGACGTTGATTTTTTTTAATAGACTATAGTAATCAGAGTGGGTGGGGTATGTCGGTAATTTTAAAAGGGTGTAATTTTGAGCATACCAAACTGTAAATTCATTTCTTATCCTTCAATGATGAATGTGCAATCGTGAAAGAAGCAAAGAACGCAAATTCGTTGAGTCAGGAATCAAAACTAATGCGTGTTAAATTGCAGCTGGATTTGTGTCCTTCAAAATCGACCACCCCTGTCTTAAAAGGGATACTTTTTCAATACCTTAAAGTAAATTTACAACCATGAAATTTCTAGGACACACTGCAAGATGGTCAGACTATGATATGCAATAATAATTATCTCGCTGACATTCTCAGTGTTTGTGATATAAAGAATTTAATCTGGGTGATGCGTTTTCAAAGTCCTTTAGTATATATTTAATATACAGTTCTAAAAACGACCATCTTGCAAAGAGGTCTATGTTTGTCAGACGATTGATGTCTTCTTTGGCTTGTACAGCCCTGTTCCGCCCCTACACCCATGACGCCCTTTACATATGTTGTGTATGTATGCAGCAACATTTCATTGCCCACAGGACATCTTGGGTCTAGGGGGGGAAAGTATCTAAAAACCAACTGAAAGACGCATATAACTTTGCAATGACGGACATCCCGATTTTAGGCATATGTTGTACACATGCGCAGGAAGAAAACCTTAAACATTTGGAATTGAAGAACACTTTTATCCTTAATATTCTAGCACTTTTACTTTTCGAAAAATAGCAATGCATTTACTCACCATCTGGTCTAAAAAGCACCCTGTATAAAGCCGTAAAATGAGGGGTGGGGGCAGAAAATGCAAGTTTTCACTGCTTTGTAAATGCTGAATTGCTTTGAAAAGTATTTTGATGCTACATTTAAGTATGTATACTTTACTGCCGAACCACATCCATTCTAAAAATATAAGGGTGATTTGAAAATTTGATGTTTGTAATCATGTCAACTAGGGGAAATGTACACCTTATCACTAGAACTCCTTTATTGAAAATTAAAGACAATAACTCGCATTTGGAAAGAAACTCATGATGACAAACAGTTTGTGGCAAACCATCACAAAACCCCCACTTTTGAGATCTCCACTCATGCACCATTATGTCACCCCTTATTCCAACATCTAGTGTATGTCCCTAATTCCAACGTCTAGTGTATGTCCCTAATTCCAACGTCTATGGTATGTGACTGGAGCAATAAAATAATATGCTGCATTGCATGAGGGTGGTTGTGGCCTCTATTTGATATTCTATATGCCTATATTATAGGACATTTAATATCTGTTCTTCACATCTTAAAAGACCCTATACAGTAAAACCTGTCTTAAGCGGCCACTCAAATGAAGACTAAAAATAGGTTTTCAAGACCAATAATTTGCTTAATGCACGTCAAAAGTATTGCAGAATGCTACCGCGGAGCATTCTGCAGTACTTTTGGCCTACATTAAGCTACCACATGGCTTTAAGACCTTTGTTTTGTCTATTTTTGAGTGGCTGCTTAAGACAGGTTTTACTGTATAAGCATCCAAAGGTTAGAGATTCCCCCTCCACTAGTTGTTGTGGTTTTCCTTCCGATCAAATTTAATTTAGTTATTTTGGTAAAAGGTCAACTTATAACCATTTCTGTCATTTGTTTTGAAATTTGGTTATTCCTTTCACAGATCTATAAAATTTCTCGTTTAAACCTTTGAGGTAAAAAGCCATGTCCACTGGTGGCCAGGTTTAAAATTGATGGGTCATATCATTTAGGCTATTTTTGTAGTGTCACCTAGGAAACTTTCCTTAAAAGTTGCTTCAAATTAGCCCATTGGATCGGAAGGATATTTATTTAAAAAGCAAATTGCTGACAATGACGACAAGGCAGACAAACACTGACTGATTCCAATGGCTCACTTTGAGCACAAAATGCTCAGGTGAGATAAAATAAATGGTCTATTAAACACTAGACAGTAAGTTGATGTCTGATTTTATTTATTTTATCAAATTATATTCTTATTAATGATTATATTTACAATATACGGTAAATGTTAAAAATTTTCGAAGTTTTCTCTTTCTGTGGGCTGGAATTAACAAAATACATGTCAGAATAGCTAACAGGGAAGACCGTGATCAGACTGCTTCTGAAGAAGCAGTCTGATCTGGGTCAGCACTGTTTGTCTATGCCTTTTGGGCAGGTAATTAGTGTTCGAAATTTTATAACATTTACCATTAAATGCTAAATTGGCCAGCTCATGAGATGTTGTACTTATTAACCCTTTCCTTCATGAATATTCATGCTAGGCTCCACCCACTATTGAATAATGATATCAATAAATGTTCATGATGATTCATAGAACGATGAAATTATTTGTCAGATCCACTAGTGTAGGGGGAGTGCAGTGGCTAAGTGGTAGAGTGCTTGACCGGAGACGAGGGTCCCGGGTTCTAGCCTCACAGGTATCACTGCATTGTGTCCTTGAGCAAGACATTAATCCTAGCCTAGTACTGGTTCAACCCAGGAAGACCTGTCCCTACATAACTGAAAGATTGTTGATGGGACTTAAAGAATCAAACAAAACCACTAGTGTAGGATCAGATATATCAGTTTTCCATATGCAAACAGAGTAGACCATGATCAGGCAGCTCTTACAAGACCTGCCTGATCTGGGTCTGCACTGTTTGCAAAAGTGTCAAAAGGCGTCTCTAAGGGGTAAAGGGTCAAATATGCACAACAGCCTCGTTTAATCACCTATACTGATGTATCAAGTGGTACTAGAGGTGTTAATGTTGGTCTGAGTCTTCATCTACACCCATACTTTGTGTATAGAAGTAGCAAAGGCTCTGGTGAGTCTGTGCATTTGCTCAGGCTTGTCTGAGCCTCCATTGCTTAATAACTTAGTACCATGAGTATGAAAATCTCATGTGCTGACTCAATTTATTTGTGGCAGAAAAATGTCTATTCGGGACTGACCTATTACCTTTCAATTAAGAGAAAGTAAAACATTGGAAGCTGTGTATTCACTGGCAGCAAGTACATATATATGTTGAGGTCTTGCAATACTGTTAGTTTCTCAAATACCTAACATGCGTCTTTAAAATAACAAAAAATTAAAACATATATAGTACAGGTATTAAATTATCGTAAGGTACAGGTATTACATTATTTTAAGGTACATGCTATTTCTAATATCACAGTTGGACAATATATTTATAATCCTAAAATCTTAAACAGTAGATACATGGGTAAAAGTTCAAAATTTCTAAAATCCTGAACTTTAGAACTTCATATTTAGAACTTGCATTATGCCTATAAAACATCATGATTTCAAGCTGCAAAGGTCAATCATCTTAAGGGATATTCCAGGAAAAAAGTGTCACTGGGGGTGGAAGGCAATTTTAAATTAAATTCAATGTTGTTTTTGTTCTTTGGTGGTGCCATTCAATTTAAATTTCTAGGTAACCCCTAAAAAAGTTGTGTTCCACTCCCAACAGGCTTTCAAGTGCCCATCAACAGAAAAGTTGGGGAAAAAGTAGGGATAAAAATTTGGAAAAAAATAGTGAAAAAGTAGGGATTATTGGTGTAAAAAAAAGGGAAAGTAGGGCTTTTCCAAATATAAAATTCATTACAACGAGCAGTTTGAAATAAGTCATTTCAGATTAAATGAGCAGGATAATACCTGTAACAATAGTACGGTAAATGTTCTAAAATTTCGAACACTCTAAAATTACGAACACCTAAAATTATCGCCGAAAATTATTTTTAAAACATCCTAAACAAGAAAAGATATGGCATTAAGTGCCATATCAATGAACTCGGCTTTAGCAGATAAAGAGTTTGTTCTTTCATTACATCACAAGCTACATGTGAGTACATGTATCAACAAACCGAATGATGTACACAAACACAATCAATCAATTATTCACTCAATCAATCAATCAATCATTTTTACATAAACAACAATGAAACCTCCCTCCGTGATGAAACTATCTCCAGGTATTTATTCAAAGAAGGAGTCTTATAAGACAGAATCGCATAAGGCAAATCTTACCGTTTAAGTTGAGGCCTTTAACTGCTCATATACGCATGTAAGGAACTTATAGAGCATGTTTTTTGGCTCTGTATTTGAAAACAGAATAGACCTTGAGATTATCGAAATTTGCTTTATTTACCAGACGCCTATATAATGTTTAAAGCCGCGAGAACCCCGACTTTGTTAAAAGCAGGGACCACCCTGAGCGCCTGCGTAGTCCCATCGGCGCCCTTGTTTTTACATGTAGAATTAAATGTATGATAAAAGAAGTCAGGAAAACCATCAGGTTTGATCAATTCTAAACTCTTTGTCGGACCAGATCTGGGACCAAACTTTCTGCTTATGTTATCAGCAGAGGCTCGCTGATAGCAATGTTTAAGATCAAAGAAGCCGCTATGGGTTCTGTTGCACGACGTGGTAGCAATGACCAGTGACCTATATATATCGGTCACTGCCTTGACGCTGGAAAGCGGATTTAGCACATTCATTAAACATAGGTTTCCGGCCGTGGGTAGTTTCGGCTGGGTCGTTTTCGGCCTGGTTTAGGGTGGGTCGTAGGATCTGATTGTTTTATAAACTTGCCAAAGTTCCGACTGCATTGATTTTTCCACGAAATCGTACATGCGCGCATTCTTGCAAGAGCGTTCACTTGTACAAACTGGGCTCTTTTCTGAAATAATTATTGTGTACACAAATAGGTGCTGACTTTCTTTTATTTATTTATTTTTTATATAAATTTCAAAAGATCCATCTGCATTAAACACTACCCAGGCCGAGTACCGAAAGCTCAAGAACAGACTGCACATGCGTGCATACTAGCAAAACACTTACAGGGAAATAACTAACAACAATCGGGCAAATAATGTTTGTGGACAAAAATATGTACTGAAAAGAGAGCATTCCAGATCCGACTCTATTAAACACTTGAACACTTGGAGTTTGCCTCTGTACTAACATAAGCAAATAAAGTTATCAACTATGTGCAGCAGACGACTTAAGCAGGCACCCTTTGGACGAACATATGGGCCGAAAATTAGGTGCATAGACCCACTTGATGGCTGTGCATGCATGATTACTTCACGCATGTTAAATGCATTACGGTATCTGCCGCATTTATGTTTATATGAACAGCGTACACGCAGGAAGAATACAGAGACCGAAATATAGTGGATGGCTGCGCTTTCATGTTTAAATGGTGTGATAAATTAAATGAGCTGGCCCATTACTATAACATTTACAAGAAATCTAATCAAGGAACGATGTGAAAGCGTCAGGTCATTCAGTTTATGACATGTATGCGTGACTGAGATATATCCTTATGCAATGACCAGCATGTGCACACTGCTGTTGGTTATACATGTAAGGTATGATAGCTCAACTTGCGACATCAAATTTCTGAGAAATAACTATAGCCCCTGTATCAAACAGAGTACACAGTCTTTTAATATTCTGAAAGGCAGGTTTTATCATGAAATGGCTTATTTCCATTCATTGGAATACACTACGAGGCGTGGTTGACCTGATTAACAGCGATATTCATACGCGCATCACGCTGGTATGCAGTGTCCATTCATAGAAAACAATTCAATAAGAGTTACTGTTCCTGAAATGACCGAATAACCATTAAAAAGTGACACAGGAGCTTCCCAGTTCGCAAAAACACCATTAACTCAGTAAAAGTTCAACTTTCGAATGAAAATCGGCAACAAAAGACATATTTTTGAATAACTGCACTGTGGTTTATGTTTCACTCACTATCATTTCAAAGCAAACAGCCATTTTAACACGAACTATTTCTTCAAAGTGTAGAAATTTCGAAAACAGGTATAACTCTCTAGAATAGCTGATATTGAACAGATCCCGAGTTCCAAAAATCGAACACTGCCATTTTTTGGAAAAGTGAATTTCTAAGTTATTTTCGCTGGAAAATCGATGTCCGTTTATCTGTTTGTCCCATCTGTGTTCGGTATACTTCTACCGTACAGCACGTGAGCAGTAGCGACATTTGGAAGGCTCCATTTTACTTAGATGGGTAATCTGGCACGTGGCGTTCTGCGCGCGACGTTATACTTTTTGTCTACCAATTGTGCGATAAGATCAAAAGCAAGAGCGCATTAAAAGCACGGACTTTCCTACATGTACGAATGTACGTGACAAATGCCATGCATGTTTTTATCTACACCGACGGAAAACAGTGCAGGTTACCTGCAGCGTGTTTAAATAAAACCCTTTGTTGTCGAAATTTTACCAAAAAGAATCATTCGAGTTCTTATCAATTAACATGGATTTCCTTTGTGACAGACATTAAACACACACGCCTCGGGCAAGGATTAGGAGTTACAGTTACCGCGAGAAAACGCCCATCTAAGTTCACCTTGAAGGACTTAGGTCATACGTTGCCTGGTCAGTGTTAAACAGCCGAGTAAATTTGCTTTAGTAAGTTTGCTTATATACAAAAGGGCCTTTTCCAACGGTGTGGTCCGCGTTCATCCATTCAACATAAAAGCGGTGATGCTTGACATACCTGACCAACTCTCCAACTTTATGTGTGTCACGGTGAGTAGTGAATGCATCTTTGCGCAGACTCTCTGAGTCTTTGTCGCAGGTTGTAATGAAATTATGTTAGTCGACAGTTTTTCAATTCGAGCAGGTTCACAAACTTTGATAGCAGGTCGTATAAGAGAGAGAGAGAGAGAGAGAGAGAGACTGCATGGTGCTTGCACACGAATCTTTTGCTTTGGCTTGGTTTCTTAGAATCTCGAAACACCCTAATCAATCTTGTTACAACTGCTTCAGATGAAGACCACCCATGCGCGGATCCAGAATGTTTTGTCAGAGGGGGTGCAACTCTGACGTTTTTTTATTTTCTTTTTTTAGGGGAGAGAGGATCCACATATCACTAAAAGCGGGCCACCATCGGCCTGCCAGCGAAGCGCCATTTAAATGGCGTTTCGCTGGGGTGCCGATGATGGCCCAACGTTGAATGCTGGCTTGGTAGCTTTGAGAATTTCAGGGGATCCGGTCCAGTATTGCTAAGTAATTCTATATTTTGGGATTTTTCAGGGGAGGGGGGGGGGGTCTGGACCCCCTTTGGACCCGCGCATGGGACCGGCCAATGTATATACTTATTGATATTTAAACTGACAACGTGCGCATCGGCTGTTGTACGACACTTTGTGTACTTCCTATCACATGCACACATTTTAAATTGGCGAATCATTCTGTCTTTCCTGAATTCCATTCGGGTCTGATCTGGATCCAAACCGTAGAGAGAGAGAGAGAGAGAGAGAGAGAGAGAGAGAGAAAGAGACTGGTGCATGCATGTCCTTTCGGGAAAATCAAAGTGCATCGGTGGATCGACAAGTAGAGAGAGAGAGAGAGAGAGACTGCATGGTGCTTGCACATGAATCTTTTGTTTTGGTTTGGTTTCTTGGAATCTCGAAACACAATGTTGGGTCAACCAATCAATCTTGTTACAACTGCTTCAGATGAAGACCACCCATGCGCGGATCCAGATTGTTTTGTCAGAGGGGGTGCAACTCTGACGGTTTTTTTTCTTATCTTTTTTTAAGGGGAGAGAGGATCCACATATCACTAAAAGCGGGCCATCATCGGCCCGCCAGCAAAGCACCATTTAAATGGCGTTTCGCTGGGGTACCGATGATGGCCCAACGTTGAATGCTGGCTTGGTAGCTTTGAAAACTTCAGTATTGCTAAGAAATTCTATATTTTGGGATCTTATCGTGCGCATCGGCATTTGTGCGACACTTTGTGTACTTTCTATCGCATGCACAAATTTTTAAATTGGCCAAAAATACCGTCTTTCCTTAATTCCATTCGGGTCTGGTCCGTATTTGCAAGTGTGAATAAGAGAGAGCCTCCGGGAGAGAGAGAGAGAGAGAGAGAGAGAGAGAGAGAGAGAGAGAGAGAGACTGGTGCATGCACATCCTTTCGGGAATATCAAAGAGCATCGGAGGATCGACAAGTAGAGAGAGAGAGAGAGAGACGTGTGTGTGTTCCTTTTGAATTTCGTCATTTTATTTTAACTCTTGAGAACTTGTCTACGTTTTTCAAAGTTTCTTGTAGATCTTTGCGTAGGAGATGTCCTTGAGTGACTATTACAATATAAACTGGAAGATTGCGAGCGAGCGAATTCTGAACTTGGGAAGAACGAAAGTGTAGCGATTCATCGGTAGTCCGAGACGAGTGAACATAGGAGACCACGCTTATCGAATTGTTAAATAAGCGGACTTTTACGACTTGTAAGTAAATTGAGTGACATAATATGCACGTGCCTGGCTCTCGACGAGGCAATTACCGAACGCGCTGGACATTTTACTGGATTTAGCGGCGGTTTTAAAAAGATTTTAATAAGATTAAAGAAAAGAAAAAAAATGAGTAGATAGCGCAGAATTGATCGCCGTGTTTTCAACACGTTTCTACCACATTTTTACATGCATATATACCGTTTTTACATGCATATATACCGTTTTTGCTCATGATAAAGACCACATTCTAAAATTTCGAACACTAACATTTTTTCTGAAACGCAATTTCTAAAATTACGAACAGCAGAAATAGTGTACGAACTTTTAGAACATTTACCGTACTAGCCAAACAGAGAGACTTTTAGGCTAAACATTAAATATTGAGGTGTTAAGCGGCGCGCTCCTTGAATGAACATAGAAGTTCATTTATAATATCCGAGCGAAGCGAGCAACGAAAAATTTCTAGATTTTTACGCGTAAATGACATTTTAGAGTGAAAAAGTAGGGATAGTAGGCCATTTTCATGAAAAAGTAGGGAAAAGTAGGGGCAGATCAAAAAAAGTGAGAAAAGTAGGGAAAATAGGAAAAGTAGGGCCCACTTGAAAGCCTGCCCCAAGTGACACTTTTTCCTGGAATAGCCCTAAGATAAATTGATAGTAAATCAAAGAAGCTATTGCAGTCTGCCTAATTGAGAATTTTGAGGCTGACTTTCTATAGAAAGTCAGCCTCCAAATCCTGAATTCAAGAATAATCTTGAAAACTTTCGTTTTGCCATTTTCTAACTGGAATTAATAGAGTGCTGAGGATTGGGTAACCATTCAAAAATGTTGAATACATGTTAACCCTTAAAGCGCCACCTATAATTTGCAGCAGACGTCAATTTCAAATTTTGCGGCTTTTTCAAAAAAACAAATAAGGCATGATATTTCATGAGAATCGTCTGCTGGCAGACGATTCTCATGAAGTATCATACCTTATTTTTTTTTTGAAAATTGAGAAAGATATCGCAAAATTTGTCGTCTGCTGCAGTTGTGATTGGCGCTTTTTAATATTAAAAGCTATTACAGGAGAGTGTAACTTGCCTGAATCACATGTTGTATCCAGAATTAATGATTTTGCATGCTGGGTAAATTTTCATGCTTTTGTTGTCTACTGACTTTTTTCCAAAATTAACTTTTTCAAAAACAATTGTTTAAGAACACTACCAGTGAGAAACAGTTTGGATCCTGATTAGGCCCGACATTTTGTCTGCCCTGATCAGGGACCAAACTGTTTACAAAAGTTATCAGACGACACTAGTAGGCAAAGAGTTAATAATTAAATGGGACTTTACAAGCACTTTCTAAGTCATTTGCCATGACGTAAAAGGCACTGACCAGGAAATGATCTAGATCAAAACTTTTGACCAGACTCTTGGAAAAGGATAAGTTTGAAATAGATGCTTGGCTCAGTTCAGAATATTTTTATATATATATATATATATATATATATATATATATATATATATATATATATATATATATATATATATATATATATATATATATATATATATATATATATATATATATATATATATATATATATATATACGTTTGTAAACGCTTCAAGTGGAAGCGTTTAATTTCCAAGTCTGTCAGCTTACTCTCAATGTCATCGATGTTGATAGGGATAAGTAGAAAAAAAACATGAATTACAGAATAAGCAGAAAAAAATACATAAATTACAGCATTAAAATTCAGACAACAACCTAACAGTTACATCAGGCCTTATATGAACTTGCTTCATACAGAGATTCAGGAGATATAGTTCGTTTTTGTTTTAAAATAACCAAACACTTCAAGCAAATGCTAATGTAGATGCCATGGTGTGTGACTGCAATAGCTCTACTTCGTTCAGGCAAGCTAATAGCAGTTGGGAAATCTGCATATTCCTAAAGCAAATGTTGTAAACCCTCATCAGCAGCGGTCAGTTCAAGAGCTAAACATTTCAACAAGAATCAGATGATCAAAGTATAAGAACTGGTAGAGCGCATGGGTGAAAGTTTTCAGGATTAATCCTGAATTCAGGATTTTGAGGCTGACTTTCCATAGAAAGTCAGCCTCAAAATGCTGATTGTAGTAGCTTCTCTGATTAATTTTAAGATTATCTAAACTCAATTAACCATTTAAACATGAAACTATTCATTTTTATAGGCATCCTGAAGAATTAAAAATTTGAAATTCTAAACTATGGAACATAGGGTTGCATTCATTACTATCACATTATGTATCCAGCATGCTACCAGCTGCATCCAAAGGTCTACCATTAGCTGATACTATTATGAGTTTAAGACTTGATTTACAGTCAAACATAAAACAGATAACCACGTTGATGGTAAATATCTCACACTACAGTTTACACAGGTATCAGTGTAAACCATAAACATCCCACACTACAGTTCACACAGAAAACCATGTTAAATTGTAAATACCTACAAAGGTTCCGGACCCTGCGGCAAACCTTGTGTAACATGTCCCTATATGGAACGAACTACCACCATCTTTTGCTCATCATCTCAAGAAACTTTCCCCATACATGGTCGTTTCAATTGTAAAACCAAAAACGTAATTTACGTCATAACCTGCACTAAATGCGGCCTACAATATGTAGGCCAGTCCAGCAACACGTTCAATGAAAGATTTAGGAATCACCTATCTGACATAAGACAAGAGAACGCCGACAAACCAGTATCCCGCCATTTCTCTACAAACAGCCACAACGTGAAAGACGTTTCCGCGATAATAGTGACGTCGACTAACGGAAACATTAACGTCAGACTCAGGACGGAAGAAGCCTGGATTGCTAGGTTACAATCACACATGCCAAACGGACTCAACCTCATTCAGTAATCAACAACAACAACAACAAGTCACTTCACCTACAACTATGAACACCTGTAATATATGCCACAAACAATTTTCGACGCCAGCAACCTTGAGAAGACATACAGATGCGCTACATGCCCAACAAAGGACTAAATTCCAAGGGTAGTTTCCAGTTTAGCGGTCCCCGGAAGTATTCCTTTGCGCATGTCTACTGTTGCTACGCGCACTGTCAACAATTCGATAATGGCCGCCATTTTGTTTCCGAACGCTTTCTGTTATTCAAAGGCTAACGCACGCAAACTATTAAGATAGACAGCGTGTCGATCTCCAAAACAATGACAAAAAAAAGCAAAAACAACCCCAATAAGCATTTCGACGGGGGTGTGGGGGCGGTAGCCCCCATTCTCTTAAACAGTGATACGTCACATCCCGCTCTGGATCATCGAGGCGCTTTACGCACTCGGTGAATACACAGGTAATTCTCCGTTATCCCTACGTGTTTTTGTGAATTTATAACTTGCAATATCTTTAAAACTACTCAAAATTTTGCGTTGAAATTTTCAGAATCTATTTGAAATATGATTTCCTTTCGATAAATAAAGTGTTTTGAAAATAATCGGGCATATTCATAGATATATTATTGGTTAAAGTTTCATGATTTTGAACGCTTTTTAATAAGCGTCTGGCATTATTTTCACCGAGTATCTCAGCGGAGCTCTTCAGCATGAAGTTACATAATGCCTAAAATACCCGGATGACTTAACAATAGAATATTAAAAGGAACACATAACCCGATAAATAAACTACAACAACAACAACTTACCTCTAAATTTCAAAGTCATCGGCGCTTGAAGTCGACATGTTAATTTGTAGACTGGAAAGGGGGATTCTTGGGACTTTAGATGAGGTAATTTGTTGGATTTTATCTGCCTTTCGTTTCCGGTATTTCTCTATCTCCTCGTCTGTTGGCTGGAAGCTGGGGCGATAAACTGTTTTTATCAGATCAAGGAACTCAAGGAACGGGTCTTCTTTGTCCACTAAGAATTGTTTCCGCACGCAATATTGGGCAAAATATGTGTCGTACAGACCCTTAGTTGTTCCGTGTTTTGGGAGGGACTTTTTAGAGCTCTCCATGTACTTTCTATGGTATTTGTGTGAGTTCCAGTCTCAGGGTCAACAAAGTTTATGGAATGATTCACTGTGAGGTGGGAAAAACCTTCCTTATTTAGGGAGCTGTAGGCTTTCCAGCAATCTGAATAAATTGTAGTACCGGGCAAGACGTGTTCTTTGATAATAGCTATAAGAGTATTGGCGGTTCTGTCCGGTACACACTGGAAAAAGCAATTCTTTGTTTCCCTCTCTATTCCCCCAAAAACCCAGACTCCATCCACTCGCCTTCCTTTATGAAACTTTCTCTTTCCAAACTTTGATTCGTCGATCTCGATTATTTTACCTGGCCCTCCTATCTTCTGGCTGAAATTCTCTAGAATTGAGATACAAACCTCTCTAGAAAAGTTGTACCAGTCGACGATCGTTGTATGAGAGATCCCCAACTCGTGTTTTACAAACTCCTGTTCTGTTCTGTATACCCAGAAGTAGGTGAGAAGAACGATTGTTTCAAGGGTCAAATTACTATTGGAAAACCAGGATCCTTGTCTTATTGACACCTTCTTACCGCATGTTTTGTGGGAGCAACGCCAGCAACACTGATCTGTACTAAAAGACGAGTCCTTTCTGAGGCCAAAACGACCCTTGTCACAAAATTTACACAAAATACCACTTAAATCTAATATCAAACCTAACTGGAATAGCCAGTGAACAAGACTTTCAATATTTTCTGTGAGCTTGAACAGATTTCTAAGCCTGAGAGGCATTTAAACAGCCGTTTTTTCGATTTTTATTTTGTTGTTGTTGATTTTTATCGGAATGAAACGCTTTTGACAGCTCTTTGTTTACATTGGAAACTGCGCGCGTGCTTCCGGCTTCCGTTGCATCACGTGATACTTGTTGACAGTTGATGCGCCAGAAATGGAAACCAATGCATGTTTTCTTTTCAACTTCAAGAACTAATTAATACCTTTCGGTATTACATACCGAAGGTATTAATGTAAAATCGCACGCCGAGTTCATTTTTGGGGTTATTTTTGCTTTTTATTGCCTTTTTTAAGAGATCGACACGCTATCGCGTGTCTCTCTATATAGTGTCATGCGTGCGAAGCACGCCCCCGCCTTCGGCGGGCCACCACGAGCTTAGGTGCGCGCAAAGCGCGCCTTTTTCATACAATTACTGGGGACCGCTAAACTGGAAGTTGGAGCTGTAATAAAATTTATGCAAGGAAAGAAAACGTCATACGACATGCAAGAAAGATACACGGAGACACAGACGGAAAATTCATCATTACTACACTGACAAACACACATTACAAGCCAGAAATATTTAAACCAAAGACATGGACACCGCCGATGGAAGCAAGACCCAGAAACATCATCAGACTCAACATCACTACACCTAAGACATCTACAGCCACACAGAGAGAAGACATATCCACAGACACAGACACAGACTATCAACTACCCGAATGGACACCACTGACTAAAACACAGTTACTTAAGTTATACCCGGCCAGCAACAATGAACTTTTATCAGATCTTGATATATCACCATCTTCCTCTACCAGCACCATTTGCCTCGACGAAGGAACAGACACAGACAGGGAAGTAACCATACACAGTATTTTCAATGTATTCAAGAAACATAACTAAAGTGAACTTTTCTTATAAGACCATAACCTTCATTTATATTGCTTGTCCGCCATTTTGTTTCCGGCATAGAAACAACCAGACTATTATTTTATTCTATTCTATTCAATTCACATGTACCGTTTTTTTGTACTTCAGTAACCATATTTTTATGTTATTTATGTCCTGACGAAGGTCTTTGTAAGACCGAAATGCGTTGACTTTAAATAAATTATGTTCCACTAACCGTTGATTATTGTTGGTTCTGTTTTCTCCTTACTTTCCTGATTTTGATACCTACAATATAGTTCACACAGATATCTGTTAACCATAAACATCCCACACTACATTTCAAACAGATAGCCATGTTAACCCTAATATCCCACACTACAGTTCACACAGATATATGTGTGAACCATAAACATCCCACAATACATTTCATACTTTTAACCATGTCAACCCTAAATATACCACACTATAGCTCACACAGATATCTGTCACCCAAAAACATCCCATGCTACAGTTCACACAGATAACCTTATCAACCCTAAATATCCCACACTACAGTTCACAGATATATGTGTGAACCATAAACATCCCACACTACATTTCACACTGATAACCATGTAAAACCTAAATAGCCCACAATATAGTTCAAACAGATATCTGTTAACCATAAACATCCCACACTACAGTTCACACAGACAACCATGTTAACCATAAACATCCCACACTTCAGTTCACACAGATATAACTGTCAACCATAAAACACCCAACCTGACAGTTAACACAGATTTCTGTAGTTAACACAGAAATCTTAGTTAACAATAAACATCCCTCTATACGGCCACATAGATATATGTGCTAACAATTAAAATCCTACACTACAATTCACACACTTAACTGTTAACAATAAACAGATAAATGTGTTAACCATAAACATCCCCAGAACAAATGACACAGATAACTGTGTATACAATAAACATCCCACATTTCAGCTCACACATATAACTGTGTTAACTAATGATAAACATCCCATATGCTAGTTCACTGTGTTAACTATAAATATCCCACATTACAGTTCATTATCGATAACTTGAATCCTGATATCTTGAATACCTGTATAACCCATTATGATGAAAGGTAAATCCCTTTCTCAATGTTTTATTGTGTTAGAGGGGTCTATTATTCATTAAAAAGGGATACAGGTTGTAATTTCTATTTCTTTCCAGTTGCTACAAATGGCTTTTATGATAGCAAACAGTGAAGACCCAGATGAGATGCCACATTTTGTGGCATCTCATCTGGGTCTTCACAGTTTGCTAAAAACTATGTTTATGGGACATCAGTTAAATAAAAGCACCGCAAGCACTGCATAATACCCCGCCACTGCTGGGGGCGCCAAAAGTTATTTTGTGAGATATATAATGCCTAAATAGCAACAGAACTGAGATAGACAGTGATATGACATCCTTACTCACAATATGAAACTACAGGCCAAAAACCAATTCTCAGATCAATCAAGGGTGGATAACTCACAATCTGGAAAGGTAAGAGTGACGATCCTTAGTCACAATATGTAACCTTTGATGATCAACATATCTGTAAAGTTTCATTCAGATATTCCATATAGTAAATGAACTACAGGTCAAAAACCATTTTTCAGATCAATCAAGGGCAGATAACTCATGAACTGGAAAGGTAAGAGTGATGGTTCTTTGTCACAGTGTGTAACCTTTGATGTGAAACATATCTGTAAAGTTTCATTTAAATATTCCACATAGTAAAGGAACTACGGGTAAAAAACATTTTTTAATTCAATCAAGGGCGGATAACTCACAAATGGGAAAGCTAAGAGTGACGGTTCTTAGTCACAATATGTTACCTTTGATGTGAAACATATCTGTGAAGTTATATTCAGATATTCCATATAGTAAAGGAACAATTGGTCAAAAACCTTTTTTCAGACCTATCAAGGGCGGATAACTCACAAACTGGGAAGGTCAGAGTGACGGTCCTTAGTCACAATATGTAACCTTTGATGTGCAACATATCTGTGAAGTTTCAATCAGATATCATGAACAGTAAAGGAATAACAGGCCAGAAACCATTTTTCCAATACGAAAAAGGGCAGTAACTCCGTTAAAAATGGACGGATTTTGCCCATTAACAATCCCATACCACTCATCGCCGATAACAATATGTATGCAAAATTTGAAAAAATTCCGTGAATAAATACTCAAGTTATCGATCGGAAATGGTGAGCACGGACGGACGGACGGACAGACGGACAGACACCGAAGGGTATAACATAATACCCCGACACTAACATGTGGCGGGGTTATAAAAATGGGTAAAAATTAATTCATCATTTAAACCAATAAACTTTCCCACCCTTATCAATGGGGCATGTCCATTACTAACTCCAGAGTTTTAGGTAGTATTTTTCATTTTATCCAGATCTTCATAGAATATGCTGAAAGAAAACAGTGAAGACCCTGATCAGACACTGCATTCTGCATGGTCTAGGCTGGGTATGCATTGTTTGCCCTTATCCCATAAAAGCAGGCTAGACATATAGGGTTTAAGTAATTTCGGGATAAATTGTATCCGTGGCAGTATTTCTGTATTATTTTCACTATTTCCCATGAAACAATATTTTGTAAATATTTTGTAATTAAATGCACAATTGCTATCCCAAATGAAAAAACTAAAATTATCAAAAAAAACATTAGAAATGTTTCATCATTTAACCCTTTGGATTCTGGAAATCTCTAAAGGGGTACTTTGGGTAAAAGGTGACATTTCATCAGGGCCTGGACTGTTTGCTAAGATAAATACAATCTTTAGGGAATGAAGTATATACATACTTCGAAATCCAGCTTCATCAATATCTAACCCCAAAATGTCACTTAAATTGCTATCAAACTTGACATCCATGCTGCATTATTCACTGCGACGATACAGAGTCAATACACAGTCATCAGAGACTAACTGCCCTTGTGACATCAAAAATCCAAGGAAAGGGACTTGAAATCAAGGGAGATAACCAGGGTTATAAATTTTCGGATCTAATTAATCAAAGGTCTAATTAGCGAAGAGATTCTCATTTTTTACACAAAAAACAATGTTTAGCTCTTATTGTAATATTTTCTTCTATATTTAATTTGATTTATAACTTTAATATGTCCCCTTTAAAATATATGATGGACAATCCCATCCTTCTTGTATTGATATGTATGGGAAAATCCATCGGAATACAGAGTTAATTTATGTATGGACACAATACCCAAAAAAAAACTATAAGAAAAATCTGTTTTGCACCAAAAAGAAAAGACATTTATATGCTGCTTTTTTAAATGATGCCACCATTTAAACAAAAACAGATATTGGTGCTAACTGGATGTCAAAATAGTATTTATATATATATATTCAAAGCAAACCTTTAATGAATCTTTAGATTTTTTCAACCATTCATAGCCTCATGAACGACACAAAATTTGACTGGCAACTGCCAAGCTCACTTGCCCGTGCAAATTGCATCAGACATTGAATTCATTCGCCAGATGTGACACTGGTGTTGTGATTTACAGCACATGCAAAACAAACTTCTTGTTTGCTCCATTGGCTGTCCGTGTTCACACTGGCTGTTCCGCTTTTCCATTTTACACCCCAACAAAACCGTTAATATGATTATATATTAAATACAAAACTGTTTTAATTCTTAAATTAAAAATAATTTTAATATTTTAGATATTATTAATAAAATGTAAATATAAGCAATAAATACAATTTTTGGAACGTTCATGGAATCATGAATACTTCACGTCTCTTGCAAAGTTAATGTGAAGCTCTTGGGGCTTCACTTCCTTCGCAAGAGACCCGAAGTATTCATGATTCCTTGAACCTTCCAAAAATGTAATTCATTTCTTAAATGAACTGGCTCATTGAGAGGGTTCTTCTAAGTGCCCATATATTTTCATACATTATCTGATAAACACAATTTAACTCAAACTACTGGTAACTCAAAGAGAAAACATCTGTGGCCTTCAAGTTAACAAGAATCAGTTTTACTTGTTACTTCAGATGAAGATACAGGTGTCCAGATTTAGTACAAAAAATTACATAAATTACAGAATAAGTAGAAAACAAATTACATAAATTACAGAATAAGCAGAAAAAAATACTTAAATTACAGAATAAGTAAAAAAAATACATAAAATTATGATTAATCTCTAAAAAAGCAGTTTAAACATGTGTTGTGGGTACTCCAAAGAACCGTCTCATCGAGACGGTTCTTTTGAGTACACACAACCTATGATTGGTTGACAAATATGATGTTTTAATTGCGCACTCTTATCCCGAGGCCTGCAGTAAGTAGGGTAAAGTTGGGTAAATTCGGACGATTAGCTAAATTCAGACAGCGACCTTGTTCGTTTCATATTTCAATTATTGGAATAAAAAATAAAGTAACTAAGCAAACAGAGAAAATCCTGATGAGACCGCTCATTAAGAGCGGTCTCATCTGGATTTCCACTGTTTGTAAATGTATGTCCGAATTTACCAGATGTCCGGAGTAACCTGAATTTACCCTAGCAAATTATATAACAAAATATATATAGGTATGAGCAACAAATACCACAATCATAAAGAATAAGCTACAGATGGCACAAAGGGGAATAAGCTTTCTCCACTAGGGTAAGGTCGGGTAACTCCGGACAACAGGTAATTTCGCACATACCTTTGCAAACAGTGGAAATCCTTATGAGCCATCTCATCAGGATTTTCACTGTTTGCTTAGTTATTCATTTTTCTATTCCAATAATTAAAATAAGAAACTAACAAGTTCGCTGCCTGAATTTACCTGATGTCTGAAGTTTCCTGACTTTATCCTACCTTAAAATGTCTAAACAAACAAACATTATAATGAAATGTCACTGTGAGTACCTTGATGAAAATGCTTTGATCTTGGTTTACACTGTTATGACAAACAGTCACTGTGAGTACCTTGATCAAAACGCTTTGATCTTGGTTTACACTGTTATGACAAACAGTCACTGTGAGTACTTCGATCCAAATGCCTTGATCTTGATTTACAGTTATGAAAGTCACTCTGAGTACCTTGATCAAAATGCTTTGATCTTGCATGCATGATTTACACTGTTGACAAACAGTCACTGTGAATACCTTGATCAAAATGTTTTGGTCTTGTTTAACACTGTTATGAGAAACAGTTACTATGAGTACCTTGATCAAAATACTTTGCTTTTGGTTTGCACTGTTATGACAAACAGTCACTGTGAGTACCTTGATCAAAATGCTTTGGTCTTGGTTTACACTGTTATGACAAACAGTCACTGTGAGTTCCTAGTTCAAAATGCTTTGATCTTGATTTACACTGTTATGACAAACAGTCATTGTCAGAACCTTTGATCTTGGTTTTCACTGTTATGTCAAACAATCATTGTAAGAACCTTTGATCTTGGTTTACACTGTTATGACAAACAAGTCACTGTGAGTACCTTGATCAAAACGCCTTCGATCTTGGTTTACACTGTTATGACAAACACTAAGTCACTGTGAGTACCTTGATCAAAATGCTTCGATCTTGGTTTACACTGTTATGACAAACACTAAGTCACTGTGAGTACCTTGATCAAAACGCTTCGATCTTGGTTTACACTGTTATGACAAACACTAAGTCACTGTGAGTACCTTGATCAAAACCCTTCGATCTTGGTTTACACTGTTATGACAAACAGTCACAGTGGGTATCTTGATAAAAATGCTTTGGTCTTGTTTTACACTGTTATGACAGTCACGGTGAGTACCTTGATCAAAATGCTTCGATCTTGGTTAAAACTGTTAACTATGATGACTGGGTGGACAAAGGTATTGTGTATCTTCAGCATTTACACCCTACCAGTCTGACTCATGGAAGGGTAAGGTTGTGCTGAGATACAAGTAGGGACATTGCCATGGGTGAAAGTTCAAAATTTCAAAATCCTGAACTTTTTAAAATCAAAACTTAAAACTTCCAGTATGCCTACAAACATCAACAATTTCAAGCTTAAATGGTCAATTGTCTTTAGATAAACTAAAAATGACTCAAAGAAGCTATTAGAATCTGCTTAATTCAGGATTTTGAGGCTGACTTTCCAAAGAAAGTCAGCCTCAAAATCCTGAATTCAGGAATAATCCTGAAATCTTTCACTCATGCATTGCTGTGCTTGCAGAAGGCATAAGAGGAAGGTGAATTTACATTTTCTTTCATTGTTTTCCTATCTTTCTTTCACCTCTTTCCATGAAATGGTCCATAATGACAAAAAAATATTGTTTACAGATTCTTTAAAACTGCACACAAACTGAAGCATGTAAATGACAAGAGTAAATGAGCCAGCCTATGAAATAATTCTATTGCAACCAAATTCCACCAATGAGAATCCTGGGATATGAAAAAGTGACCTGTCAAAGACAAAAGTTAATGTGCCAGTCTATGAGATAATTCTATTGCAACCAATCCACCAATGAGAATCCTAGGAAATGAACAAGTGACCTATCACATGATCGATCTTCAGAACTCAGTGGATGCTATCATAGCACAGATCTTTAGCTAAAATTTTCAATATAAAATCTTATTAAATCGTTTATTTAAAAAGTTTTCATATACGGAATACAGTTTAAAAATGTAGCTGTGAATGTTTTATAACGATTCACGATAATTATTCTTCTGATCGCATTGGATTATTTCAATTTTTATCAGTGTTTAATTTTGGCAAAAAGTTTTCCAAAACTTTAATTATGGCGATCGGTTAGCTTGGAAACTTGGTGGAAGGAGTTTGGAATAACTTTATCAAGATTCAATAATAGGATCTTAATATGTTAAGGAATCAAAGTAGTTTCAAACAATATGGGTTAAAGCTGCATACTCTGTAACTATGAACATTTTTCGAAAAAAATATTTTCTTTTTAAATCATTTGTAAAAGTAGAATAAAGTTATGTTGTCACAATAAATCTAATTTCTACAGCTGAAAACTGCATGGAAAAGTGAATTATCTTATAAAAACAGGTGTATTTTCTCTTGTTTGTAATTATTTGCGTCCCTCCAATAATTATAGACAGGTAATTTTTAACATAAATGCTGTTGTTTTGGCACAAATAACTTGTTAATTATTACGAAAAAGGTAAAATGTATACCTGAATTTTAGTATTTTTAATGTGTTCTTGAAAAATAGAAACATTATTTTTAACAAGGAAATATCAAAAGTTACAGATTATGCAGCTTTAAATATTGAGCGATAAAAACGGTGAATTTATTTGTGATAAGAATATTCTTTCTGAGATGGCAGACGAACGGTCAGCAAATCACGTGAAGCCTGATGGCAGTGTGGGTGCTGTCAATGTGCAACAAATTCTCTGGACATCATCTGAAGGAATGTGACAAAATATGCACAACATTTTGCTACGAGCAAAACCTTTCGAGAACCTTGGAAACATTGTGACTTCAAACAAGGGATGAAATATTTGTTTGTTTTGATTCTTTACGTCCCATCAACAATCTTTCAGTTAAACAGGGACAGGTCTTCCTGGGTTGAACCAGTACTAAGCTAGGATATATGTGTCTTGCTCAAGGACCACAATGCAGTGACGCCGGTGATACTCGAACCAGCTGCTTCTCGGTCTCGAGTCAAGCACTCTACCACTGAGCCACTGCGCTCCCAAGGGATAAAATAGACCTTTGTTTTTATTCTCCCTAGACAATGGCGAGATGGCCCTGCAAGTAGCCATAACAAGGCTGAACCTCTTAGAGGCTTCTTCGATGGAAATCCCAATGACCCAGAACGTCGCATTATCCTAGGGAGAAAACAGAATAGCTGACACAATAACTTAAATATTCCCTGTTCCATCGATTCAAACAATTCATATGCCGCTATCGGAGGGAGTAAACAGAACAGCCACTCTTGGACTTTCTGCAGCTGTCCCATCAACTAATCCTATTCCGTCAACAAGCGCAGGTGCTACCCAAGAAAGTGCGCTGTTGGCTATCAACAGCAAATCATGCTTAATGCAAAACTATTCATTCAACTACAACATACAGTGAACACATTGATAAACAAAGTCGATGACTTTGCTAAATTGGTTGAAACTAACGAAAAACAGGGGCATCCGGACCAAAGCACAATGGTTAGTCAGTTGAGACAAAACAGGAGTAGGGCAAATGCGCACACAACAGCCCTTACCATGTCTGATTCTGATTTGCAGGAGGTTTCCTCTGATTCAGACAAGGAGGACTCTGAATACTAAGATGTAAACTCTGACACTGATACAGTATCCAACAAAGATAGAAAACAAGGGGGAGTTAGTGATAACATGCAGCTATTACAATAGCTATTTGCTGCTTGGCAGGGAATCTGACAAGGTCGTAAAGCTGGTACCGAGTGTAGACGAGACTTTATCCAAGGTTGTGGATTCAGTTATTCTGTACATGATTGATAGGAATCTTGGGAAGAAATTATGAAGCAAGAATAAAAAACCTGAAAACTGTAAAGCATTAGTAGCGCCCAAAATAAACAAAAAGTTGTTAAACACAACATCACTTGCCAAGACCAACAAAGAACAGGACAGAATGTACCAGACTGCACAAAAATATCTGAATCAGGGCTTGGTGTATAAATTGAAGAAGATTGTTGGCTCTAATAATTTTTCAACGCAGCTCATTAAAATAATTTCCCATTATAAAAAGATTGGCTATAACATTAATGTATTGCAACAGAATGCATGCTAGGTGGTCAAGGGTTCCGACTTAAAGAATTATCTATTGATGAGATGGTAGGGGCCTGATGCTTTGACTGATTGTCGGGCCCACTTGGGTATACCTGTTGGAATTCTTTTGCTCCGGTATTCAATTTTATTTACTGTTGAGTCCTTATCTTTGCTTTATATCATTGTTATATCTTGATTTATATGTTATAGGAGATGATGCATTGATAAGTTAGGGGTCTTTCATGCAAACCAAATATCTATGTGTCATGATCCACATCTGAATTAAGGGTGAGGTTATGCCGTGAAACCAGTTTAAGCCCTCCAGTAAAATATTTTACTGACCTTCCACGGAGGTACTTCTTTTGTGGATCTTTTATGTTTTTTCTGAATTGTGTTTGCTATGCCTCTGTGTGAGTCTGTTTATATGTGCCTTGTGGTCACCTGCTGGGAAAAGGCTGACCTCTTGGCTCTCATTTGTGGTGTCTTACTGTTAGTTTGTCACTTTCCCATTGGTATCCTGGGTCAGGTGTGGTACTTGATTGTATCCATTCCTGATCTTTGCACCCTTACTTACTTTGATCCCCTAAGTGCAGCTTATCGATAATTTGCTTAAAAATCAGAACTCTGAAAATAACTTCAGACTTGCTAGGGACTCCTTGCAACTGGTTGCTTGTGCAGATTTAATACAGGCAAGTATGAGTAAAATTCAAGGACTTTTCAAGGACTTCTCAAAACATCTCCAACAGTTTTCAAGGATTCAAAGTTAATGAAAAATACTGATCTAAGTGTTAAAATTTGACTTCAGAAATGCTAGACTGAGATAATGGCGACATTAATATTAGAAAATTAGTATGTGCTGCACCAAATAAAGGCACAACAATTTTATAATGATTTCGGTCTCTATCAACAGTGCTTAGTCCTACAGAAAATAGTAGAATTCAAGGACTTTTGAAGGTTTTTGAGTGATTTTCAAGTTCTTTTCAAGGCAGATTTAATTTTCAAGGAATTTTCAAGAAAGCCCTCTAAATTCAACTACTTTTCAAGCCTGTGCGAACCCTGTTATGCACAAAGTGACTTATCAAACCTTAGGCGACAAAAGTTGAAAGCTGCAGTGGCAGACAAATACAAGTCGCTGTTCAATGACTCCACCCCACTCACAGACAATCTGCTTGGAGATGAGCTGGAAAAACAGATAAAAACCTTGGACGACATGAGAAAATGTGGAAAAGACCTCACTGAGCACATAGTGGAAAAAAGAAAACACAGACGTCAGGATTCATCATATGACAGACCCAACAAATTTGTTAAACCAAACAGTTATGGCTTTTCTAGCTGTTTTGTTTGTTTGTTTGATTTGGTTCTTTACGTCCACTCAACAATCTTTCAGTTATGCGGGACGTGTCTTCCTGGGTTGAACCAGTACTAAGCTAGGATAAATGTGTCTTGCTCAAGGACCACAACGCAGTGACGCCGGTGAGGCTCGAACCCGCGGCCCTTCGGTCTCGAGTCAAGCACTCTACCACTGAGCCACTGCGCTCCCTTTTTCTAGCTATAAAAGCAAGGACATTAGAACTGTTTTTTAGAGAGGAAGTGTCGGTATCAACACATAATTCCTGTGCAGAGAAATATCCAGATTTTTCAAAATTGGACTAAACTGACTCAAGACTAATATATTCTGAAAATAGTTAAAGAAGTTAATGAAATAGAATTTGAATAGGAACCTTATGCACACTGCAACAGAAAGTCTATTAACTTTAAAACAAAGGAACAACATATTATTTCAGAGCTATTAAAGACATTTGACAAAAAAGGGAATTATTGTAGAATCAGAGCATGAACGAGGAGAAATTCTCTCTAACATTTTCATAAGGCCAAAACAAGATGGAAAGTACAGACTCATTCTTAATTTAAGTAGATTAAATGAGCATTTTGAAAAGATCACTTAAAATGGAAAGATGATTCAGAAAGGCTGTTTTTTTTTCGAAAAAAAATGATCTAACGGCTGCATTTTATAGTGTTTTAATCAAGCATAGCTGTAGGAAATACTTAAATTAAATGGCTAGGAAAGCTCTATGTTTTTACTTGTCTACGGCCAGTGGCATTTTCACCAAGAGTATGAAGCCAGTGTTTGGGACTTTGAGGAAAATGGGGCATGAAAATGTTGCTTATATAGACGATAGCTTGTTACAAGGAGATTCTTATGAACAATGTATGAATAATGTTATTGACACTATGAAGCTTATAGACTCATTAGGGCTTATAGACTCATTAGGGCTTACTATACACCCTGTCAAGTCCATCGTTGTGCCTACTTTGTTGGATTCCTATTAAATTCAGTTGAAATGTCAGTTAGGCTCGCGCCTAGGAAAGTCAAAAATCTTATTGAATTAGCAGAATGAATGCTCAATTTAGCTGATCCATCTGTGAATTTTCAAAATTAATTGGAACTATGGTGGCAGCAGAGCGAGGAGTAAAATATGCAGCTCTTTACTATACTGACGTCAAGAAAAAACGCCTCATCTAAAAATATACGTGAATATCTCTTAGACTGATCAGACTAAAAATATAAATTTTAGTGCATTATAACATCTTATCAGTCAAGCGTATCTCATGAAAACGAAATTGCTGAAAGAATATTTAAGGCTGAGATAACGACCTCGGTTTGAGACAGGGGTTACCATTTCGTGCGACACAAGATTTTAGCCACATTTGCTTTGTTTCCAGACACAACCTGTTGACAGGAAGAACATGTTTTACCATTGTAAAACAGTCTCTATTTTACAAAAAAATGCGTTTATAATGTTCAGACAATGTTTGTATGCTTCTGCTGAACGAAACAACTTACCCCACCCACCTTTTCGCCATGCATTTCAGTAAAACTTAAATGTCATGACTCTGCAAAGTGGGTGAAAAGATTGTTACGAATCCTTTGCAAAAGTCTTTAGTCTTTAACCAGCGACGATTGCTGAGGAAACGCTATCTGGCACGTGTTCCAGAAGGCCGTTATGGGTAACGTTAACGTAGACCAACGACTGGCCATAGGGCGTTACAGCTCATCTTAAATAACGTAATTTTATGTAGGCATATTCTGTGTACATTACCTAATGTACCCCCTTATCATTTTTTCCATTACTTAAAGCAAAACGAGAATGTTGGCAAGTTTCGTAAAAGGACCTTACATTTTGTCTTTAATATGACGTCATAATTTCATAAAGTTATTACTCGCAAGCACAATTTTTTGAAAAAATGATCCAAAATTTGTTCATTGATTAGCTAAACATTAGCGGCACCAACTGGGTGCAAATTCAAATTGACATTATAAGCAATCGATGCACAATGCCGTCATGTGTACCTTGAACCTGTATGACGTCATTGGAATAACGCGTCACCTGCATATCAAATTAAAGTCATTTTCCAACATCGCCCAACCTCTACATAAAGAAGCAGTACGTGGCTGTTCATTTTCATATATCATCGCTTAGAAATCAGTGATAATGAGTGAGGCGTTTTAAGTTGATGTCAGTATATAAAACACTCGAGCTAGATAGAGATAGGGAACTAAAATTAAACGCTAGAAACTTTGATGCTAGCATGAACATTTCAACTGAATCCAAACAATGTATTCAATGGTGGATCAGTAATCTTAATCAAATACAGACCTATATCTCTTGGTCCCATGGATTGCAGGATTGAAACTGATAGCTCCAGGTTTGGATAGGGGGGACATGCCGTTACAAATTAGGACAAAAGTTCCACATTAATTACTTGGAACTAAAGGCAGCTTTCCTGTGTTTAAAATTTTTGTGTATAAATGTCACTATATTGATTTTGGTAGGAGGTAAACAAGAGTAAATCATAATTGCCGTATAGTTTATCTTGTTTATGTAAAAAATATTATAGATTGGAGCTTTTGACATATGTTTAAACTATCTTCTATACAAAGTGTTTAACAAACACCATTTCTATAGTATACTTGTGTTTAAGATAAAAATGAGATGTACTTGGTTTTTAAATGCATGTTCACTTTGCATGTGTTTCTCTTTTCAGTGTATTCACTCAACAAATTGAAAATGAAAGAAAGCGACCTCCATACTTCTATGCCAGCAGTAAAATCTGGAAAAGCAAATGTGACCTAGCAGACACCTCGTCACCTTAGCGCAAAAAGTCAATAACTCCAAAATTTCACAAAATCACTTTTTTGCATTTTTCAATGCACAATGATGTTTTCCATAATGTATCAAAATATTGGTCCAAAATCAGATATGCAAATTAGGTAATTTGCATAAAAAGCAAAATGGGTTAACTACATCTCCATAATAAATGAGCGCAAAAACTTGATAAGTGCACTTGTTGAGTTTTTGCACCAAAAAAATATGGTGGTTAAAATCAAGTTTTTCGGTGCAAAAAGTCTATAAGTGCTTTTATTGAGTTAACACCAAGTCTGAAAACAAATGTTATGCATAGTTTTGGTGCTATTAATTCAACTTATGAGAATCTGCAATACATGCATATCATTAAATCCATCATGAGCTATCAGACTTATATTTTCAAATTTTACATTTCCACTGCACTGAAGTCTTTTATGAACCTAAGTTACATTTGAGATGTCGTTCATACTTCATGAACAGATCTATTTAAGCCACCCCCACATACGTGTAATTTGGGGGGACCAACATTAATGCCATTCAATAACATAGTTTGTTTACTGACGTTTGTGTGATGTTGAACACATATCACCATGATGTTAAGCGTGGGAATTCAGGATTTTGGCTATTCCTAAAAGTCAGTTATGTCTAATTTAATAAAAAATATCTGGAAAACCATCCAAATTTGGTGAAATTTTAAAATTGATACTTGACTGATAATATAAAATGTTTAAATATGCAAAAGAAAATTCAGTTTTTGGTCAGTTCATGGAATCATGAACATGGCGAGTCTCTTGCTGAACATGGTGGGTCTCTTGCAAAGCAAGTGAAGCCCAAAGACCAAAAAATGAATTTATTTCTTAAAAATTCTGTTGGGAAATCATTCTTAAAAGTAACCAATTTTTTGTAAGTATACCACAATCATGCTAGAAGCAGACATTTTTTATTACTGCCTTGCCTGGTGTTTAACACACTGATCCCACCCTTACCAACTTTAGTGTGTAATATCTCGTGATGTGCGAGGTCTACACTGATATAGTAATTTTACTTATACCATGTCTGTCCACCTGTACATAAGATAACCCACTCACTATAAGGCTTCGTGGATTTTCCCCACATACAGGCAGACAAGCCATGGTATAACTATTACTTAGTCAACATCGTTTTAGCCTCAATTTGATGAAGTCATTGGAGAAAATAATTTAATTTAGCTGGCGTATAAGAAACTACATGTCATGAAATGGTTATTGATCCATTAAAATGATTTAGTTGTATGAAATGTTTTTTTTGCACTTTTTCATTAATCCAAATAAGATTTTCACATTGATGGTGAAAGAATGAAAATTAGAAGGCGAAAAATGTCTAGAAATATCTTTGTTTATGTTTTCAAAATTGTGAGTTTACGGCATTTTATGGCATGTAAATTAGTTCATAGGAAATATTTGTCGATTTTTATAGATCAGTATAAAACCACCATTGCTTTTTAGGCACAGAAATATACACATAAATACACATAATCTTCACTCCAAACACCTCAGCCAATCCTATGAATCAAACCTTGGATGAAAAACTTAGGATTTCAGGATCACATGACAACCACATGATAATGATGTCATAGAAAACAATGACAATACAATATAACAGGACATAATATATATAACATGGTAATATAATATATAAGTTAAAATGTAGCAAAAATAACGGCTACATCATGCCATTAATAACATTGTAGAAAAGAAAATGCAACAGCAATATGTTACCGAAAATTGCAAAATTTATTTTCTATTAGACAACTCTTGGGGTCACCAGAATAGGTTAACATCCACCTTACAAAATGCTGCATTTTCGTACATAATACTAGGGCTGAGGCAGTTTCGATTGACATAGTCTTATCATCAACCAAGAAAAAATGTTCTAAAATTGGGGAGCAGGGGATTTTTTTTTTCATTCTGACTTGAGTTTTCGAAACATCACTGCGGCAGATAATGAAGTTCTAAATTTTGGATTACCTGCCTTGCCTGCATGGATTACTTATTAAAATCAAAAGCTTTACTGAGCTTAGCTGACTGAAAACAATGTACTCCAGCAACCATGGAAAAAAATCCCAAAATAATATTTTATATAATTTTTTCAATTTCTCACATTACTCGTATCAAATCCGTTTTATTTCACCTTATTTTTTATCAAGATATTTCTTGTTATTTGTTAACTTATATTATTGATGCGAACTTTAGGACTTGATAAATAGAAAAAAGATAATGGAATGTGTTAAGTTGCATGAAGGAGCTTTTACAAAAGGTCATTCACGCAAAATAAACCCACATTTTATGTCTTTAGTTTGATTTGATTATTCAGGTCCCATCAACAATCATTCAGTTATTTAGGGACAGATCTTCCTAGGTTGAACCAGTACTAAGCTAGGATTAATGTGTCTTGCTCAAGGACACAACAGAGTGACGCCGGTGGGGCTCTAACCTGCGGCCCCTCAGTCTTGAGTCAAGCACTCTACCAGTGAGCTCCAGAAAACCCAGGTTTTAAAAGATGTAACGATAGTAGATGTTAAGTCCACTAAGTCTGATGCTCACTTCAATGGTTACTTTACAGGTTTTAGTATAGAGATGTTATGATATTTAGTTCTCGCTTACTGAGTAGGCCTAGATATCATAGCTATATATGATATTTTATGAAAAATTGACAAATCCAAATCAAATACCATATTGACCACAATGTGAGAAAATGATTCCCAAAGAAAAAAAATGTCACTCTCATAGAAACAGAATAGTTTGATTTTATAGAGTAATGCCACTAATTTTTAATAGTTTTTATTTGACTGGATTATTCAAATCTTGAAGTGAGATATGGCATATTTATTAAAGGCCTATGTACCCATTCAATGTTATTACCACGAAAATTGTTGCCAAAGTTGTGTTTTCCATTTTGACATGTTAATATTGCTCAGAAAACTTTTCATTTGCTTGAAATAGTTTAACCATCAATTGGAAAAAAAATATTGCTCAATGAAAAAGCAGCATATCAACCTTACATCCAATCTGCAGAAAATATTTTATCTATTTTCGTGGTTTTGGGTTTGCTATATACAACTAAGTGATACACATAGGAATTTAAAGCATAAAGTTGGTTAAAAAGTGCAGATAACTCCCAAAAATGATTTTTTTAAAAATTATTTTGAAATTTGTTAGTTTGGTGATCAAATGTTTAAAGTATACAAATGCAGTGTTATTTTGCATACATGATTTTCATGATGTTTTGTCCAGTTCATGGTTAAGCCTTAAGGTTTATATAATTTTGATCCAAATCAAAACTTTGACTGAAAACTATGATCAAATCCTGCATAAAAACACTTTGATTAAAATCTTTGATCATATGCTGCATCAAAGCACTTTTGCAGGTCATTTGCATCAAAGTATCTAAGTCAATATGTTACATAAAAGGGCAATTACCAAGTTTTTGCACCAAATATTTTCAGCGCAAAAATGGGTTAAGTGCACTTATTGAGTTTTTGCACCAATATTTTCAGTTGTCAATTTCCAATAAGTGCATATTTTTTTTAATTTCACTTTTATCATAAAATTATAAGATTGAAGTTTTTCTTTACATGAAATCTAACAGAAAATGCATTTGAAAACATTTTATAGCAATAACATGAGAGGAAAGTGAGAGAAGATAAAATGTTTTTTGTCTCTCCTGAAAAGTTTGTAAAATGGAGTTATTGACTTTTTGCGCTAAGATGACGACCTGTGTGTATTGGCTGATAAAGCATTCCAGCCTCAGTTCTTATCAAATTGTTTTGCTGGACACCTGTACTAAGCTATTACTGTGAAATATTAAGTTGGTTGATGTATTTAATTTTGAATATGGATGTGAATAGTATTTAATCTGACTGTCACAGTGGATGGGATTTAAATGTTATACTGACTGTGATATTATGGATTTATTTTAATTTTATCAAAACTCTGGGTTGCTGTTATAAACATATGATAATTTTATGTTATATAGTTGCATTTTATCTGGACTCTTTGTGTTATTTGTTATCTTGAATATGCCTTCAATAAGAAGGAGACAGGTTTCAAGCTCACAGTCTACTTCCTATGATATGGGTAATATTAACAATTGGTATGCAGATCAGTTCCGGACAAAACTAGCAGAGTGGAATATAGTGGCCCCTCCTTATTTCAGTAAGGCTGAACTGATCTTTATCTGGCAAATATGAGTTAGCGGGGTTTAGAAAGTCAACCTTCTGATGTTCAACATGGATCACATCTACCTCAAGAAGCTAGCTGTACCTCAGCTACTGTCAATTTAAACCCGGATAATACTGAGACATTAAGCCAACAACCCAGACAAGATTTATCAAGCCAGACCAGTGTGTTGTTGAATATGGTGAATACTATGTCATCTCTGGTGAAACAAGTTCTGGATAAGCAAGAGGAAAAAGATGATGTGGGCAGACAAACTCCGGACTTGTTTTTAACAAACAGGACCCAGATGCATACAGGTTCATGTAATATTTCGGACACAAACTTTGCTGTAAATGAAAAATTTGGAATACACCCTGAGCAAATTAGAAACATAGATTTTGTAACAGAGACAGTGAGGGACAAAATCCTAACTGGCAAAAATGTTAATCTGGCAACTTTGTTGATCCCTGAGTATACGGATCAATTAGAGAAAGACACATATAGGGATGCTAGACTGAATCGGTCACTAAGTATTGAAGAATTTATAGTGGCATTTAAAAAGTATAAGCGTATACACTGTACTCGACATGCTTGGCGCAAAGCAGAGCTAGATGCATATGAAGCTAGCATTATAGAGATCTTCCCTGTGTATGGAAAGAAATTTTATGAATACCATAAAATTTTCTCACAAAAATCTGTGATGGCCTTGGAACAAGGATAGAAAGTGAATTGGCCTGAAAAAGACAAGGATCTGTTACAAATGATTATTGGGGGCACTGCATGTAATGCTTGTGGAATTTGCAAGGAAGTATATTATGCTACAATGTTTTGCCCACAACATTCTAGTCACCTAGGAGTATACAAAAATCAAGGCCAATACACTAATACCACCACACAAAACAGTAACATGAATGCAAGAGCTACACAGATTTGCCATTTTTTAATGGTAATGGCTGTAAAAGGGAACTTTGTCAGTATATGCATGCATGCAAAATATGCAAATCTTTCTCACATGGACCAAAACAGTGCACTGCCCATCAAATTTCCACTTAAGTTAAGCCTGCTCAAAGGTTCACACAATCTTCAAGTAAGAAAAATTGACTAAGCAATATTTTTCCCTCAATGCAAGTAAATTTTGAAAAGACTGCATTATGAATTACAATACCATCCAGTTGAAGATTTTGTTTATTATTTGTGTTCTGGGTTTGACACTTTGGTATCAGACAAAAGAGTGTAATAATCTATTGACTGCACGAGACAATCCAGAAATTGTAGATGAATTATTACAAGCAGAGTGTGCGAAAGATTATGCATATGGTCCTTTTCTGAGGTACTATTTGAGCAATACCCTGTAAGCCCTACTGGGAAATATTCAGGGAAGAAACGATTGATTATTGACCTGTCATCACCTCGAAACACATGAATGAACTTATTGATAAGGAACAAAGTAGTTTTACTTATGTTAAAATAGATGATGCTATAAATAGAGAATACTAGGTGAGTGTCTTTTGATATCAAGTTTACCAGGCAAGGCTTTTAGAACGCATGTTGACATCGCGAGGCTTGCTGAGCGATTCAACATGCATTCTCAAAGCCGAGCCTGGTAAACTTGATATCAAAAGACGCGAACCTGGTATTCTATTTATCAGTTTACCCATTGTTGAACACTCTTCAAACTAGCGATTATAACGTAATTTTTTATTTTGTGTTGATTCAGCGTCATTAGCAACGTCATTCAAAAAGTGCAACATCATCATGACCTGATAAAGGTAAGATGCCTTGAGATAGGAAACGTTTATTAGGTCATGTTGAAAGAATTTGTTTTATATTAGGGGTGACTGATAAAAAAGATTTGTGAGTATGGAAAAGGGGCAGTGCTTTGTAAATTCGACATAAAGATGCTTTAAAGCATTGCCCAATTAAAAAAGATCAGTGGCACTTGATGTGTTCAATGGCGGAAAAATACTATGTTCTGACTAGACTTGCATTTGGTTGCCGGTAATCACCTAAAATATTTGACACATTAGCGCAAGCTGTATGCTGGATAGCTATTAACAAGTACATGTATGATGTTGCATTAGCTTTAGTGTACAAAACTCACTGAATGAGTGAGAAATGGCCATCAAAAATGCTGAGCATTCCTGACAATTTATCTTCTATGGCCTCCATGGAGCTGTACCCAATAGTTGTGGCAGCTTATATATTTGGAAAAGAATGGCAGACAAAGAAAAATAATGTTCATGTGTGATAATCAAGCAGTGATCTCAATTATGAGGAAGGGTAGATCTGCGTGTCCGCATATAATGAAGTTGATGAGAACATTTACGTGGTTGGCTCTAACCAATAACTTTCACTTTTCTGCCTCCTATTTCGAAAGCAAGAAAATATTTAGGCTGTCCTACTTTCACGTTTTCAGGTGGAGGAGTTCAAGAAGCTTCAGCCAGATGCAGACCCACACGCCACCCAGTGTCCCGGTCCAGACCAACTACTGTGGAATTACAACACACAGTGAACAATCTAATAATTAACTCTGTCAGAAGGTCAACAAGAGTGGCCTATCAAACTGGGATTAAAACGTTTATTCAGTTCTTGTTATTACAAGGATTAGTTCTTGATTGTTCAAGGTTGCCTTATACAACTGAAAACAATTTAAGTGATTTTGTTGGTTACTGTTTTCAGCATCTGAAGTTGAAGTATAGCAGTATCAAATTATACTTGTGCGATGTAAAATATGGATATTTGATGCAAGGGAACCTGTCTTCCTTTGATTATGTTTCCTTGAAAAGATTTTTCATGCATTTCTAATAGGCATTAACAGAATCCAAGGTTCACATCGTAGCCAAAAAATGTCTATTTAGTAGAGGAGCCAGGGTTCAAAAATGTCAAAAATAAGCATTTAGGTATGCCCCCTTTTTAGCAGAATTTTCACTTGTTTTATCCTTTAGTACATAGTATAGGCAGTATGAAACCAGATATTGCACTCAATTTCAGTCTTGCAAACATACCTATAACAGTATGTTTAATACGTTACCCCTCATTTTCTTAAAAACAAAAATATGTAATTAAGTCTTTTTAGGTAGAAGTTGAAATATTTAAATGAACAAAACATTTATGCAATCTGTAAGAACATGCTATTCTCTACACATATTGATGTTTTTAAAAGTTGTTTGGGTCTTTTATAATGTCATTTACGTTACATTTTCAAATATACCCTAAAAATTATTGATATTTTGTTAAAAAGTTTCATTCGACATAATTGTCAACATGTGTTTAACTTCAAGATAACATGTATTTAAAAGAGCGTTTACTAACCATTTCAAAACTGCAAACAGATACGTTCTAACATAAATACTTTGTCAGTTATAAGCTGCTTAATTAGATGACCATAGATAAAACTTTAAATAAGTTTAGAACCTCTTAAGTTTGAAAATAAGCATACAATTTTTTCTGTTAGCTTTTAAACAACTTATGATAATTGTTTTGATATCACCGACTTCAGAGTAATACTTAACAACATTTCTGAGGTAAAATATCATTTTGTTGTTCGATTTTCAATATGTAACATATAAAACAAAGTTGAAGACAAACAAATATTGCTTAAAAGCTTAAATTATACATCACTGGAAAGTTTATTTCATTAAAAAAGGGGGGGGGGGCTGTGTTTGATAGGCACAAAAAGAGCATTTGTTCCAAACGAAGAAGTTATCAGTACTAATTAGGAGACTGTGTATATGTTTGTAAATTTTTCTATTAAGAAATGGTATACTTCCTGACTTAAAACAAAACACATTGTTTGCTAATTTTCTATGTTATGTTATGCATCTTATAAACTTATAAAATGATAAGTCTTATGCAACATCTCAACTAGGATACATTCCCTTAAGCTTGTTCAGTCAAATTTGCTAATGTAACATATATAACTATAAATAAACTAAATATATATCATGATTATATATTTGTCTCAACCGTTTTCCATATTCATCTGAGCCTGAAAACCTAAAACAAATTTAGATATTTGCACATTTTTTCTTTTAATTGAACAAAACAATCTAATAAGCTATTCAGAAGCAGCCAAAGCTTTGTGTAGAACCTGTTCACTCTCATCACAATATACAAATTAGTAAATAACATATCTGTTCTATCAAATCAGATTCATTTATGATAAAATATCTAAGAATTTCTGAAACGATGTGTGGATGTTGGTTACTTTGTTGTTGTTCCTATTGGCTGTGGGAGTTTTGTAGCGGGCTTTTGTTTTCTAATTTGTTTCTAATTCACCAATCATCTTGACAAGGAAGAGAGCTGGTTGCTTCGCTTTAATTATATTTTATATATCTGTGTTCCGTGTCCCTTCCTTAAGGTGCAGTGGGTCGGTCAGGAGTCAGTGATTGTGACATTTCCTAGTCATGTTCACTTATAGAAAGAAGACGTTTGCTGGCAATCTAGACAGCATCACTCCTTTATGAATATATAGAATAAAATGTTGTTTACGTTACATTAAATTTCAGGAAACATCAGTGTTTGTTATCATTTATTCTTTAAGAAAGTGGCTCTTTTATGCAAATTGTTTAAGCCACATCTATTTATGCATATATCAAACCTCAGAAGGTGACTTTTGAATTTACGCAAGCTATGAACTTTAATTTCAGCTCTTTTTTAACATGGCTTTCATTGTTTGATTAATGAAATTGATAGTCCTTTTAACTTAACACTACTAATCATTTGTCAGAGCAATGCAAACTTTAAAAGTGAATGGGTTATTCAAAATGAATTATTGCCGTTCAAATTGGAGAAATCATCCATAAGGATGGGGTTTACATGGCAAGGCAGTGATCATATCCAAGAAATCTTGGTTTCTTCAGTTGTAGTTTACGATACCAAATTTACATTATAAAATTTTAAAAGAGAGAAAATGTTTAAACCAAATTTAACTAGGACATATTAAAATTACCGTTTAAAAGATTGTCTACCTTAATCAGAATGTTGATAGGAATAGCAATATCATAGAGTAAAAATAGCAGTCATAAGAATAAACTTAGTTTCAGCAATTAGCTGATGTTAAGTCATATCATAATACCATAGCAGTCATTGGATAGACTGTTGCAGAAATCCTGTCAGTTGATTCCTTTTATGTGCGTTAAATAATAGATGACTTGTAAACACATCAGGTTATAGAGACAAAAAGGAATACATTAAATTATCTACTGTGCTAATAAGATAATAATTATATCGACAATAGAGAAGGCACAATAGTTAGTATCATTACTTACACAAATAATAGATTTACATGTTATGTAAAGAAAGTATGCATAAACTTAACAAATAGTATGTATGCATGTTTAATTTATCTGTCGCTCTTTTTTATTGATCGTCTGCATAAGAAATTGTATTTCTTTTGATTTGTAAAAGTATCATGATACATCTCAGATAGTAATAACATTGTCTCTATTGCCAATTGCACTATATGTAAGTATGATACAGCATAGCATTTGTTGAGTATACTATCTGAAAGTATTTTTTGAAAGTAGCATAAGTATGGATATTGTTTCTATCACATGAACTATCAATATACATGTACCATAAATATAGCATCGTTTAACAAGTTGGTACATGTTTTATGGGTATTAATTAGTTAGTTTTAAGGACTGAATGACGGTTGTTATGATTACTTATTGTGAGTGTAAAATATAAATAGTGTCCTGCTGAATAAAACAAACATTAAAGCAGAGTCTATCACGCATGCTGATAAGCTATATAGCTAAAAAGCAAACGTCTGCAAACATTCTGGAATATATGATCAATCAAGTCCTATTCTAAAAAGTTGTTTGCTCAAGGTCCTGATAATTGAAGTGTAATCATTTTGAAATGTCTACAATACTAACAATGCAGGGGAGCTTTTCCAACTTATTAACAGACATGTGTCTGTTTCTAAAGTATTAAAATGGTAATTTAGAATAAATGCTGTCCTGTTTCATTGCTTCACAAACGCGTAAAACCAGGCAACACAATGATTAAAGTAATGATCTTTATATTTTTGTTATTTACGTTACCAACATAAATAATACTCTTTTTCCTAAGCGGACTCACTGTAGATACTAAAATATTATAACCCCAAGGATAGCTCAGGCTTGTGCTAAATCAGAGACAGAAATCATCACGATTTCCACAAACTTCAGTTTTGTTTCATATGACACCGATGAAGGCATCTTTAATGTTTCACTTCTTGATTTGGACTTCTGCTTGGAATATCTTACATTTTTTTAGACTTTTAAGGTATATTTCATGCCTTATTGTTTTAAATATAGCTGCTGTAACGAATAACTGTTTACAAATGCATATATTTGATGGCTTTTACAATGTGTGATAGATCTGACTATGTTACTGCGTGCTTTTTATTTATTCATTAAGCTGTTGGTGGCGAAAGAAAATGCCTTGTATATGTCATTTAACACCATTTAATGCATAAAAAGAGGCAAATACATGGTAGTGGCACAGATTTTAAAGAATCATTTAAGCTTTTTGAAACAATTTAGTTATGAATAATAAATAGGTATCAATTATCCTATTTACATGATTCCTAAAACATATACTTAATGGCATTTATGTGCTTTATTTTCAAGTTTTTCCCTTAAAACCAAATATGATTTTGTTGATGTTGCATCCCATTTATATCAAATGTTTAAAAATACAATATTTCCAATCTAATTTTGAGCACTAAGATGGTAATCAATTTCATTTTCACCCACTATCTGTTTGAACGCATATTCACATAACATTGAACAAAAATATTGTTTTAAAATAAAGTAACGTATATAACAGAACTTCCAGGTGCCTAAACTAATATTACTATTCTGCTATTAAGCTGCTTCATCTTATTAAAATATCAACCATACTGATATAATTATAAGAAAACGATGCATATGATAATAACTCTATACTAGGAGTTTCCTTATTATCTAATGGTAACGTATTAGACTTGGCTATTGCATGGTAAATGCACATGTTCATCAAAAGCTAACAGACATTTTATAATATATAAAGTAGCTAAGAAAATCTTAATGTACAAAAATCTCCCTCCACAAGTCTTTTGGCAGCCCATGGCCAAGTAAACAATAGTAATATATTTGAATGTAAGTAACGTATATAACAGTTACGTAAGCATAAGTCGCTTAAACTTATTGTCAGTTGGGTACTTTTAAACAAGTTACTGTAAAGCAATATGCAGATAGTAGGAAATGTGACCTATCTGGTCTAAATAACTTTTCTTTTCAGTAATGTAGTGAATAGCCTACTACATGTAGCCTGCATGAGGGTAGCTATGGTTACCCCATAAATAAACATCTTTTGCAAGACTTAAAATTTGTGCAATATCTGTTTTCACACTGCTGAAACATCATACTAACACAAGATATAGTCTAAAATTCTGCTACTCTCCGGCCACTTTTTTCCAATTTTTGAATCTCTGGCTCCCCTACTAATTACAGGTGACCTCCTGACAGGATCATACAATTTGGGCGGAAATTCCCAAATAATTATTAATTATTTGTTTATTTTGCCCCAATACCCATAAAATATCTTTCTAATTGAAATAACATAATTGTTATTGAATTTGCCCCTCAGTTCTCGGACACCCGTCATCTGGTGTGGGGCTTTTGGAGAACAGTCTAACTGTGCATACATCATCTCTTTGTACGGACTGATCTCCTCAGCCCTGCATCCGCTGGGCAGTCTGATAACTGAGTAACCTGTCACGGGCTGGCCCCTGATGGCCAAGTTATATATTTGGTTTTCCATGTATGTTCTCTTAGTAGCCTGTTAGTATACACATGGTATGTTGAATAATAAAATGCAAAATTTATCATATGGTTCTCGGTCATTTCCAATAAAATGAAAATTAATTGGAGTTTATGGGGAATGCTTATAGTGAAGGTCTGTCGTTTAACCTAGCAAATATGACCTAGCAGACACCTGTGTGTATTGGCTGATAAAGCATTCCAGCCTCAGTTCATATCAAATTTTTTTGCTGGACACTTGTACTAAGTTCTCGGATGCCCGTCATCTGGTGGGGGCTTTGGAGAACAGTCTTACTGTGCATACATCTTCTCTTTGTATGGGTTGATCTCCTAAGCCCTGCCTCCGCTGGGCAGTCTGATAACTGAGGAACCTGTCATGGGCTGGCCCCTGATGGCCAAGTTGTATATTCGGTTTCCTATGTATGTTCTCTTAGTAGCCTGTTAGAATACACATGGTATGTTGAATAATAAAATGTAAAATTTTTATTTCAAATTTTTTTTTTTATTTTATCAGCAGACTCTAAATTTTATTCGTTTAGTTGAAAAAAATAATATATTTTTGAGGCTCTGTCTGTGTATTTTTGAGAGTGACACTCTTATTAAAAGCGATTGTCCTGTCCAGATTTTTAGGAAAATGATGAAATATATAAATATTTAATACAGGCTGTTGGTTTACCTCACTAGTTCTACTGTTTTTTCTGGAGACATTAAAAAAAAAGCTCTGAAAAAAAAAAAAAAAAAAAAAAAAGCTCTGAAAATGACCAGTTAACTGGTCATTTTCAGAGCTTTTTTATTTTATTTTTTCGGCCCCTCAACCCTAAATCTGAAAAAAAATTTCCGTAAATCAACTAATAAAAATATTCTGGCCTTAGTACCACTCTGTTATCTAGATCATCTTATCTCATTTCTGAATGGGACAGAAACTGGCCAGGAAGCTCACTGAAGAGCCGGATGGTCAGGATCTAGTCTGTTGGCAAAATCAGACTTAGTTTAGGTTAAGCATGTCCTATAAAAAAATTGTGTTTGCAAATTCGTTGCAACTTAAACTTAATAACCATTATATGATTGATACTTATATATTCATGATGATGACATGCTTGAGATTTAAGACGAGTATTAAATGTTCCTAACACAGAATGACTGATTAATTTAATCATGAAAAAAGTGTTGCAACATCTATTAGTCATTGAAATGAATTCTGCTAAGTTTTTTTTTTGTAGTACATATTTCGAAGCCTCAGTTTCGGCAAAAACAAAAGATTTTGAATCATGAGCTCTAAATTCCCAGGATTGGTTGCAATAGAATTAGAAAATTAAACAAGACTTACCTGTAAGGTGAAGTTTGATTCTAATTCTGTTGGAACCAATCCACTGAGAATCATGGGCCCTCCCATTTTCCCACCCGGTTTGCTGGTGGTTTAATGATTCACAATCTTTCACTCTAAAGGCTGAAGATCGATCATGTGTTAGGTCACTTGTTCATTTACCATCATTCTTAATGGATTGGTTCCAACAGAATTAGAATCAAACTTCACCTTACAGGTAAGCCTTGCTTAATTTTCTAATTAGAGATTATCTCACGTCATTTTGGTTATCGCCCGAAGTATCAACCTGAGACCCCATATTATAATGGTCAAAGGGTTGATACTGAAGGTGATAACCAAAACCTTATGAGATAATCTTTTAATCACATAACCCAATTCACTGTTTTAACACGTTTAACATACAACAATGTAAGTAAAACATAGGATTGACATAAACTTTGCGTTAAGTCAAGCCACTTGTTTACATCTGACATCATCCAATGATCAACATCTCGTGCCCGGCATGATAATTCCTCTCTCCATTCAGAATATATGACTTCTGGTTTAATGCTGTTATCATCATGGCAGGCAGATAACCAGTTGGCGGGAAAGAGCTTATCACATATGCAGACTTTGGGTGATCGCGGCACATGGTGTCCCAAATATGTGATAATAGTTCTTATTATACCTCACATATAATTCCCATGTAAAACCACCATAGGCCGGTAGGTGCTAATTTGGACTATCACCCTGCGATAATTTCGACTATCACATGCGCGCCGCCCATGCGCGTACGGTTCGTTTACACGAGGAGATGCTAACTTGCAATGGCGGATACATGTATGAGCCATGGCCTGGTCATTTTAAACTCCCAATAACTTCGTCATCTGTGGACGGAAACATAAAGTGTGGGTACTCGTTTTCTTAGTTAGAACTAGCGGAACACTTTGAAACCAAAATTGAGCAAATCTGGCTAAATTTTCTGTTTTGCAACAAAACCGCATCATCTAGACTACAGCAATTCGATTTAAAATGCTGATTTAAGCGACGCTGCAAGTAAAGAAGCCTAAAATATTTGACACATCAGTGATTATGGCACGATTTGTTTAAACGGCGATCACGACCAGTTTGTGTTTACAAAAATAACCCTTTTGTGAAAGATATTATTTCAATTATTCGTAGCAATTACCCATTACCTTGACTTTGGAACTTCTCACACCATGGTTAGAAAATAAAGGAATAATGTCCGGTATAATAAAATAAATATAACATACTTGAGAGGGTGCTAGTCGAAAAATCATCCCTCGAAATATGATTATCAACCTCGGCTGCGCCTCGGTTGATAATCACATTCCTCGGGATGATATTTCGACTAGCACCCTCTCAAGAATGTTATATTTATATATTATCACATCCATAAAAATGTTCCTTAACCCTTTGTATACTAATGGATTCTTCCTTCTGGGTCGATACATTAAACTTGGGATAGTCCATTTTACATATCTAGGGGTGTCATGTTATAATTTTCAAAAAATATTATATTTTTTGTATGAAGATCTTTTTTACCTTTACAAACAGTGTAGACCCTGATGAAATGCAACATTATGCTGCATTTCATCTGGGTCTTCACTGTTTGCAAAAGTACTTGTTTAGGGGTTTTACCGAATTCAAAGGGTTATCCCTTGTTCCACCAATATTATTTCTTGTTCTGAATATGTTGTCTGCTTTTATATTCAAGTGCACTTCAGACTAGATTTTATCACGGAAGCAAACACTACAAATGTCATAAGAAAAAAAATCATAACAATTTCCAAATGTGCAATAATGTTTACAAATACAAGAATTTAATGACAAAGTTTGAATCATAAGGAATGATGACTTAGATTTTTTGGAGTTTATTGAAGTGTTAAGTCCACAAGTGCAAGCTGAAACTTTTGGAAATTCAAACTTAAAACTTGCAGCTGCCTACAAGCAATAAATAATTTCATGTTTAACCCTTCAAGCACAAAGAAATAAAATGTATCTGAAAATGTTGTCTGCTGAAGTTGTCTGCTGCAAATAATTGCCTTACATTACCGATGAATTAAGTGTAGAAGCAGACAATGTGGACCCAGACCAGACTGCTCCTATAGGAGCAGTCTGGTCTGGGTCCACACTGTTTGCCATAGAGGCTTAAGCATGAAGGGTTCAACGGTTACTTGCCTCTAGGCAATCTGAAAATAAATCAAAATATAGCAAGAAGTGAGCAAAGCTCACATACCCCCGGCGGTAGCCATCAAAGGTTGTAACACTTTCAGAGAAAAGACAAAATTGTCAAAGATTTCATAATCCTAAATCAAGTAGTTTCTGAGAAAACTTTGATGAAAAATGTCCATATGTGTTATATAAGAGTGACAGAAGAAAAAAATGAAAATTTGAAAAAAGAAGGCAAAATGAGGGTTAGCACCTTAGTTTTCATTTACACAATACAATTTGCCTATCTGAAAGTACACAAAATTTCATAATCCTAAATCAAGTAGTTGCTGAGAAAACTCTGACAAAAAACGTCCATATGTGTTATATAGGAGTGACAGAAAGAAAAATTGAAAAAGAAGGCAAAATGAGCTTAAGCATCTTTATTTTCATTTACACAATACACTTAGCCTACCTGAAGGTGTACACTAAATTTGAAAACACTGGCTCCAATAGGAGTTGAGAGATCTGCGACAGAAATTTTCATTGGAGAGAAAGAAAAATGAATAAATAAAGGGACTGATAAGCAATATGTGGCTGTTCTTTTCTTACACAATACAACTCATCACTATCAAGCTTTGTACCAAATTTCAGAATCCTTACTAAAGTAGGTGCTGAGAAATCTTTGACAGAAAAAATGTCTATATGTGTTATATAGGAGTGAAAGAAGGAAAAAATGAAAAATTGAAAAAAGAAGGCAAAATGAGGATTAGCATCTTAATTTCCATTTACACAGTACACTTTGCCTTCCTGAAGGTGTACACAAAATTTGATAACACTGGCTCAAATAGGAGCTGAGAAATCTGTGGCAGAAATTTCCATTGGAGAGAAAGAAAAATGAACAAATAAAGGGACTGATAAGCAATATGTGGCTGTTCTTTTGTTACACAATACAACTCATCACTATCAAGCTTTGTACCAAATTTCAGAGTCCTAACTCAAGTGGTTGCTGAGAAATCTTTGACAGAAAAAAATGTCCATATGTATTATATAAGAGAGAAAGAAGGAAAAAATGAAAATTTGAAAAAAGAAGGCAAAATGAGGAATAGCATCTTAATTTCCATTTACACAGTACACTTTGCCTTCCGGAAGATGTACACAAAATTTGAAAACACTGGCTCCAATAGGAGCTGAGAAATCTGTGACAGAAATTTCCATTGGAGAGAAAGAAAAATGAACAAATAAAGGGACTGATAAGCAATATGTGGCTGTTCTTTTGTTACACAATACAACTCATCACTATCAAGCTTTGTACCAAATTTCAGAATCCTAACCCAAGTAGTTGCTGAGAAATCTTTGATGAAAAAAAAAAGTTTACAGACAGACAGACAGACAAACAGACAAACATAATTACAGAAAAGGCAAAAACTATATACCCCCTATATACTTCGTACCGGGGGTATAAAGAAGCAACATTTATAGTATTTCTAATTCAATGTTTTGAGGCTGACTTTCTATGGAAAGTCGGCCTCAAAACCTAGAATTCAGGGGATAATCCCAAAAACTTTCACCCATGATTAACTATGACAAATCATTCCCAAAGTTACCATGATAAATCCACAAAAATAATTATACTTAAATGCCTATACTATTGCACTCTAATCATAGATCTAGATAAGGTTTTATTAGCATAAAATTGTAATTATTTTCTAACCCGTCTTAAGCATGTGTTTTGGGTACTCAAAAGAACAGTCTCATTGAAACAGTTCTTTTGAGTACCCACAACATATGTTTTGGATGAGAAATAAAGAAAAAGTTTTTCTGAGTATACACAACATATGTTTTAGCTGAGAAATAAGAAAATTAATTTTCAATTGTGCACTACTATCTGGAGCCCTGTCAATCTTCTCTTCATGTTAAACAAGAGGACCAAAATAGCCTTGAATCAGCCAACTAACGTCATGAGTCCCTAACTCTTTCCTTGCTTGTTCTAAACAAATTTTATCATCTGCTGATAACCTTTGAAAACAGTTTGGATCTGATCTGGATCAAAACAGTTTGACACTCTGTGTTTTTGAAAGAATTTTGGAAAAAGTTAATTTTGAAAAAAAAAGTCAGCGGTTGACAACAGAAGCATGAAAAATTACTCAGCATGCAAAGAGTTATGCAGCTTATCATAGGTCCAGTTAAGCAAACATTTAGAGCATAAAATTGTAATTTTCTTACCCTATAGTTTAAACATGTTTTGGGAGCTCAAAAGTGCTGTCTTACTGAGACTGTTCTTGAGTACTCACAAAAAAATGCTTTGGTTGAAAAATAAGAATAATAATTTTCAATTGTACATTCTTATCTGGAGGCCTCAACTCTTAGCATGTCCAGTGTTGATGCATTACTCATGAACTAGCTATTTGTTGAAGCTTTCTTACAATGTAAAAGCTCTGCAAAGCCTACTTTCAGTATTGGGTCATATGATCAATCCATATACCAAATATATATGGTTAACATTTACAAAAAGGGGTTTTCCCTGCTACCCTTTCAAGATGAAATATGAGCCATGAGGCCCATATCAGGTCCATATTGTTTTATGGAACAAATTCAGGGACTACAGGCCCCAAGTGGAAAACATAGGAAATGTCTGGAGTATTATATTTAACCCTTTTCATACTGGTAAACTGGTACTTTGGTGAACAGTGAAGACCCTGATACATAAGGCAGCATTTCATCAGGGTCTGCAATGTTTGCTATTAAAGATAAAAACAATCTTCAGGGACAGAAATACATGGTTTTATAGAAATTTGACTTTAAAATACAAAATGAACAAATCTATACCTATTGCATCAATATGTATGGTATAACCCATAAAAATTGTTTTTGTTTGATTTGATTCTTTACGTCCCAAGCAACAATTTTTCAGTTATGTTGGGACGGGTCTTCCTGGGTTGAACCAGTACTAAGCTAGGATAAAAGTGTCTTGCTCAAGGACACAACACAGTGACAAAAGTGAGGCTCAAACCTGCAACTCTCTGTCTTGAGTCAAGCACTCTACCACGAGCTCCCTAAGCCCATCAAAATGAATATGGTTAGTTCTAGGAGGACCCTAATAAATCTTAATCTATTAACAAAAAAAAGTTTGCAACCCTATTTCTAACATGTCAAAGCATGATAAAACTAGAAGTTGTGTTTGTGAAACACTATGCCCCCAACCATATGCTTGTCCATAAGAATGAAGCCTTTTTTAAGACAAGACTCATCTTAAGTTTGAAGCTCCTAGCTATAATAGTTTTTGAGATATCTTGATTACAAAATTTCATTCTGATCCTCTAAATGGGGCATAACTCCACAAAGGAAGATAATTTAGACCAAACAAAGAACATTGAGGATTCCAGTTCTGAAATATCAAAGCACTTACTTATTTTTTTTTTTAAAGGATGCACAGACAAACGAACCAACGGACAATCCGAAAGCAGTATGCCCATTCAACTTTTTCGAAGTTGGAAGCATAACAAAATCGAAAAGCAATGGTTTTTCTTCCTACTGTCTGGCTGACTGGCGACATACAGGACATACTGCATTTCTCTGAAAAAGAATATAAGAAATAAAAATTACATAACATAGGTTTAGATAAACACAATTTTCGAGCGTAAAATTGTAAATATTTTCTTAGCCACCAGTTTTAACATATGTTTTGGGTGCTCAAAAGAACCATCTCATTGAGACGGTTCTTTTGAGTACCCACAACATGATGAGAAATAAGGAAGGCAATTTTTTGGTACGCACTCTTAACTTCAGGCCTGCATAAGATCTTATATGAGTGCTCATGTATTAAATCTATTATACCAGTTGGGGGAAGCAATAAAATGTGAGGCTTGCCAGATGCGAGGATGATGGCTTGCCAGCACATCCACCGCTCCCTAATTTGATAGGTACGCAAATCTCATGTATCCGTGCAAATGTTTTATATGAAACACCATCATTTGGACTCATTCCCTTGCACTTTGTTGACAACATGAAATTATATTTATAAACAAGATAACATGCATGCAACAAAGTCAGGTTTTCTCGAATCACAGCCCATATTCAATTCACAGTATAGCTTTTTTAAACTATCATTTCTTTCCAAAAATAGGTCAAGGTCATATATATTGCTAAATTGGAAAAGCTCTTCCTGCAAGGTATAAACATATCAAATATCAGAGCTCTCTGTCCAGTAATTTAAAAGTTAAGGTCAATCTTGAAGTTTGTTGTATACACACAAACAGCCAGGCACACAGATCGAAAATATTATACAGACAATCTGCGTACAGGGGGCTAAAAAATATTGTCAGTATCAGTCAGTAAGACTCACCTTTAACCATTGATCTATACAGTCTATATGGTATATATGGCAACAGGGAAGTGTTCTCAGTCTATCTCCATCATTAAAGTCAGTGAGACAGACTCGGCAGTCACCGCCGTCAGTGTCCCCACCTTCTGCAGCTGTTGGTGCCTTGTACGTGTGTACTGGGAGGAGTGAGACCTCCTGATCATCCATTCCAACTTTCCTCACCTCTCCAAGATTCTCAGCCAAGTCCCATAGGGCCTAGATAAAATTAAGCTTAGAAACTCTAAAGGATGTTCTGTCAGTAGCTTAACAGTCATAGAATATTTAAGCGACTAGCAAAGGCTCAGATCAGTCTGCACGTATGTGCAGGCTGATCTGAGCCTTTGCTGGTCGCACATACCACATTGTTGGAAATCTCATGCACTGGCTCATATATATGCTGCATAAACTCAGTATAAGAGGGCTGTATAATAATGTACAGTAAAGGGTCCAATTGAAAAGCTACTGGTGTAATAGAGGTTTATTTTTGCACAATGACAATTTGTTGCATCTGCTGCTGTGCAATCATGTTGAACGTAATTTTGTTGTCTATGAAGTTGTTTAGTCTTCACCTTAGTTTGTTTATTTTGACAGCTTAGTAATATGAAATCTGTGTAAGATGCTTTATGCTTGTTTGATTTGATTCTTTACGTCCCAGTCAACAATTTTTCAGATGTCGGGACGGGTCTTGCTGGGTCGAACCAGTACTAAGCAAGGATAAGTGTGTCTTGTTCAAGGACGTCAGTGAGGCTCGAACCCACAACCCCTCTATATCTCCAGTCCAGCACTCTACCACTGAGCCACCGCTCTCTGTGCAAGATAAAAAATAATCTACTGCCTAATGCTGAAAAAGGAGTTAAGGACTGAAATTTTATGTGATTTGTCTCTTGTCAAGCCTTATTTTCCTAATAAATCAAGTAAAAACATCGCAATATATGTTGTCTGTAGCGGTCATGATAGGCATATTAACCTTTAAAGCGCCTGCAAAATAATTCATTTGAAAATGCCATCTGCTTAAGTTGTCTGCTGCATATTTTTGCTAATATTATTTGACTTATGTAAGTATGGGGGCAAATAGTATGGACCCACAGAGCTCTCACTAACTGACAATTTGCAGTTCTGAACTCCCATTTTTGGTACTGGGACTCCTATTTTTTGAAGGAGGCTATATTCTTTTGTATTGTGGGACTCCCACTTTTTGGCAAAGAGGGCTCTGGGACTCCTGTTTTCAAAATCCTAGTGAGAGCTCTGGACCCAGATCAGACGGCTCCTGCAGGAGCAGTCTGTTCTGGGTCTACATTGTCTGTCAAAAAGGACAACAAAAGTAGATGACATGTGATTGGCAGTATAAGGGTTAAAGGTTCATTTTCTTGCTAAATTGAAAGAATTACCTCATAGTCATCCATATCTATATTATCTGGTACCATCATGTTGGGGGCTCGCTCCATTAACATGCTAGCCAACAAATGTGGATCTCGCTGGAAAATAATTAACATTCATTTACACATAGCAATAAGCTAATCAGTGCACATCATAATCTTACAAATTCAAAACAAGCCATTAATTTATCTTTAGATTTTGCTGCTCCAAAACCTCATGACCAAAAAGAACAACAGAAAGGAGAATCTAATTGTTTAAAGCTGTATTTATTATATACTATCAAAATTGAATAAAATATGTTTAAAATAACATAAAAATAATTGACAGGTAACAAAGCTCACTTGTAGTTCTCATGCAATACATGGATGAAAGTTCAAATTTTCCAAAATCCTGAACTTTTGAAATTCAAACTTTAAAACATGCAGTATGCCTTCAAAATAGTAATATTTCAAATTAAAATGGTTAATAGTCTTAAGATAACACGTAAATATATCATAAAACTATTATAATCTGCCTAATTCAGTATTTTGAGGCTGACTTTGCCTCAAAATCCTGAATTCAGGAATAATCCTGAAAACTTTCACCCATGTGTACATGCAATATGCTTCAAACACTGATTCAATTCATCATTATTGACAATGCAGCTGTGATTGATGGTGAGCCCACCCCACAATCAATTATTTTAACCAACTCTGAAATCATGTGTTGCCCATCTTTATGCAGTGCTATGTCATTTAATTTGAACATTAGAAAACAAACGTTGGATGTTAGCAGAATAAATAGGAGCAGATCAGCTTGAACATGACATGAAGTCTAATATTGGCTTGGTTAACAATATTGTGTCATCCAAGTTTCAAGATAGTCTTTGCAGATCTACAGATTGATTTGAGTTGGTAGCTGCCTTCATAATGCTCTATTTGGGGCCGATAAGAAAAGACTGTGTTACAAGTATAAAGGGAACATAATACAAAGTAATTAAAGAAAAACGCCCATTTTATGGTCAATTTCCTATAGCTCCTTTGTAAAATTGCATGGTAAAAAATTTTAGAGCCACAACACAACTGCAGTATATCCAAACCCATGTTATAATGAGGTGTGAGCTGCTCCAAAAAATCATCCTAATGTTTACAACACATTTACTGGGATCTTAAAGTGAATGAACAGTTATTTTACAAATATTTTACTTAATAAGTATTGGATTTTAGTCACAAAACTGGCAAGATAGAGATGGAACATAAAATAAATCCTGACCAAATTATTATGAAATCTAGTGAGGTCTACAACTTCAACTTGGGTTAAAAACTGAGAATTTTTCAGTTTTCTCTAACGCATTGCACCCCTCTCATGAGAAAATACATACCGTAATACTAACAAAATCTTCTTCCCCATACTGGTCTGGCATTAAGTCAGGCTCATATTCATTCCCATAGATATCATAACCTAAAACTTCAAACAAATCACAGTGATTCACATTATCAAGTTATCTAAAAGTGCATCTAAGCAAGAGTCTGATTATTTTGTAGACTGTTTTTGGCTGAGAAGTATAAATACGTAAGCTGTTTAATTCTTTGTTGGATTAAAAACTGAATGTTGCTACTTTCAGAATGGCATTTACCAATTATATGGCTAACTTGACCAAAAATCAGCCCAAAAATGCATCTTTTTTTAAATACCACAACTTATTGATATGTATCTAACTGCATCAGTTTATGACAAAATTTGGCCCTGATTGATTGTAATAACAGGCCTTTAGTTAAGAGTGTGTACCAGAAAAATAATTTTCTTATATCTCAAGCAAAACATACGTTGTGGGTACTCTATGAGACAGTTCTTTTGAGCACCCAAAACATATGCTAAAAATTATGGGTAAGAAAATATTTACAATTTGATGCTGAACATTTTGTTTATCTAAACCTATGTAATAAGATAGCAATTTTGTTAGAAGATATCTCAATGTATTTAATCCTTCTCTAGCCACTTTTTTTGTCGTAAAAAGTCTGTTTTTGCATCTGCTGCATATATTCAACTTCAAGTGCTCTTCTGACTAGATTTTTTCATAGCAGCAAACATTATGAACCCTGATCTAGTCTGCGCCCATATTGTTTGCAATATAGGCTACCTTAACCTAAGAACATAAGCAGACGAGAGAAGAAGAGGACAAAAGTTGTGACTGGTGCGCTAAGGGTTAAGCCAGCCTTTTTATAAAAAGAGTGCCACCCATAAAGACAAGCATATTGGGTCCAGCGCGCCTGCGGAGCCATTGGACCGCCAACAAAATTGAACTATGTATGAAAAACAAGAGCCAGTGCACGAGATTTCCATCAATGTGTGACAAAATGTCGGACCTGATCTGGATCCAAACTGATTGACACCCTATTGGTATTGAAAAAAATCCATCATCCAAAAAGTTAAATATGGCACAATAACAAAGTCACAAGTGTGATGGAATAATTAAAGCAATACTGGAAAATCCAAAAGCTGATCAAAAAACACTTTTTCGCAGATAGGTAGTTTTTGAACCAACTAGAGTGTACTTTTAGTCAATGACTTATATTTGTAGCCACTCAACATTTTAGTAGCAAATGGCTACAATGGCTAATGGCAGGGTGAGCCCTGCTAAATCAGACAAAAGTTGGGGAGGACTGTAGTACAAAATAGCCCTGTCCTTACCTTCCCTGTGTTGTCTTCGTAAGGGCCCTCTAGTCCTGTAGTTATAGACATTAGTTTGTCTTAGAGGTCTGTCCCAGGTGTTTTGTATTTGAATATTGTTACTGTATCGGACAGGCTCCTGTAAAACATCAATCACATGCAGTGCAATTCCTTTATAGCGCTATGTTTGGAGTCCTGCCAGCCAGGAGTGACAATGACCTTATGTTTAGTTTGCAGGGTTATCAGGGACTTAGAATCAATAGGTCACTTGTGTATTAATCCTATCCACAGGATAGGATTAATACTAAAGTGATCTATTGATTCGCATTAGCTCAGGTGGAGTGTACAAGTTAATGTTTTACTTAACAATTGTAAACAAAGCACGACATTGCTGTCACTCTTGGTTGGCACGACAGTAGATATCATTATTGTATATATATACTAACACATGTTTGAGAGGCCTTTGAGCGAAAGGAGCATCCTTCCTGAATTTTTTCTTAACAAAACATATATGTACGACAGGATCCATGCTGTCAGGGAGAGTATTGTTTAAGGGTGCTCATGTACAGGGCTTGGACAACGACCATGGACAAACCGATTCACGAGCGCGAGCACAACGATTGTCAAGGGCTTATCAAAAAGTCACATGGTCAATGCTGATTGGAGTGACAAATTTCCATCACCAAACTAAGCAACGCCTACCTGTGTAAACCGAAACGTGTCATTATTCTTCCCTGTTCCGAAAATAGCCACGGTGCGCTTGGCGGTAGAGGTGTTACACAACAAAGCATTAACCCCGGGCCAAGTTGGTAGCTAACTGGCCTATGCAGACATCTAACAACCCTTGCAAAACAATACGCGGGCTTGACCCGACGAATCGCCGGTCCTGTCCGATGCTCTATTATTTGACAAACCTGCATCATTCTTATAGATCTACAGACAGACATTTCAAACTGTCTCGGTTACATAAGCGCTTGTCCGCAAATAATTTTAACTTTGCCCTGCTGCAGCTCATAACCCTTGCATACAATTGTAACAGATCAGTTTGTCCCGAAAGAAACGCAAAAAAAGAGGGCTTGCAACTATTTCGAACCCAGAACATCTGTAACAGTCTGACTGGCGATGTTCTTAAAATAGTCTTGATACTTTGTACATGACAAAAATATGAAACATAAGTAGCATGCAAAGAGTGACTGGTTTCTGCAACAGTCAAAAAATGTTTTATCTGGAGTTTGAAAAGGCCGCTTTGATCTTATACCTCTAAAGACACCGACCATGACAAATTGCAATGTATACATTTAGAATTTCAGGGAGATAATATACCTTGATATTGCATATGGATCTTCTACCATCAGACAGTTCACATGAAATATCGTTCCTTATTTGATTTCTAAGACAAAATGTTGTCTGTTTTTTTTTTGTTTTGTTTTTTTTGTGGTCAGCTTTATTATCACGTGTCATAACTGTAAGCGGTAGCGATGAAAGATCTTTTTACACAGACCTGGGAAAGAAGCAATTTAAATGGATACATGATGCAGCAGACAATTCGCATGAAATGTCGTTCCTTATTTGGTTTCTATTAAAAGACAGCAACAAACTTTAATAGTGGTGTTTGTTTAATACGGTCAGCATTATCCCGTATTAAAGAAATGTGTGATATAACTGCAAGCACAATCTTTCTACACAGACCCAGGAGAGAATTTATTGGATACATGATACGTTTATATGCTGCAGAATAAAACTGTGCACCAAGCTACACAACGCGGAGCCTTATCTATGACACGCCAAAAGCATCTATTTTCGGAGCACTGACATGTTACGTATACAGTGACCTTTCCCTTTACACAAGGTAGGCGTTGTTTCCTTATATATGAATCCACTGACGTTTGGTCGGGCCCGACCTGTTAAAATTGTATGCAAGGGTAATACTCAAGCAAGCAAATGGTTGAAACGACAGATCGATTATGTCACCCAGACAGTTCGAAGTGTCGCGGTTAATAACTTTACACAGTGGGCGGGGAGAGCCAAATCCAATCCACATCAAGCATGTGACTGAATCATTTTATTGACATATCGACTTGACATCGTTGCTCGAATTCATTGTCCATGGTCATCGTCCAACGCCAGTATGTATGTACAGTATGTATGGCTGGATACCCTTCTGTAACAGGATTATAGAAAATAAAAGAAACAAGACAAAAAACATAAAAAAATGTTTGGGGTCCATAGGAATTGGCTGTGGTATAAGTGAATTGTGTTATAAAGGCAAAAATTTTACCAAGGAATTATAGGAAAAGGACCACAATTTTACAAAGGAATTATAGGAAAATGACCATGTCATTTTCCAATATTTCCTTTGTAAAATTCCAGAAATGCTCATTTTCCTTTATTTCCTTTATAAAAATTCATGGTAAAAACTTAAAAAAAAAAACTTTTTGTGGCTTTCCCTGGGTAGTAACCAGTACCGCCGGGAGGGTTTATGATTTGTGTGTTTATTATATGACGGGAGCACCCGAAGGCTCACCGAAAGTGGTTTTATGGAGAAGCCGGGAATCGAACCTGCGACCCCTGGTTTACAAGGCATAGCGCTTATCCACTACACCACGGGGGCTTCTCAATTAAAACTTTGGGAGCCACCAATTAACCATGTTATATAAAGGGACAATTTTACAATAGATTTTTTCACGGTCATTTTCCTATACATGTAATTCCTTTTAAAATTTCATGGTAAAAAAATGGGAGCCAGAATGACCTGTGTGTTATAGATCCAAATCAGTACTATAACGAGGTGTGTTATAAAAGGACTTAAAATACATTTATTACATGATGTAAAATCTGATTTTTAGTGATACCGGACCCCTTAAAAAATCACAAAATATAGGGTTTCTAGCAGCAATACTGGATCCCCTGAAACATCACAAATCTACCAAGTCAGCATTCGATGATGGCCCGCTTCAAAGGTCCATGACGTAGCCACAACGCAAGAACGCTGAAAAGGTTACGCAAATCAAATGGAGACTACTGTATCAAGCAGTGATTTTCTACAATTTAAGAGCAGTTCCTTGGGGTATGGAAAATTAGGTGAACTCCCTTGAGTGTTACTATTTTTATTACGCACGTGCGTTAATTGTGTAATAGGTGCTACGCCAATGACGGTATTTGGATTTTCTCCTGTCATCAACTAAAAAACGTTGTCAGAGTTGGACTCTCTCTTGCAAAACTTTAGGATCCGCAAATGACCAGTGCGTTATGTGCTCTTCGTCACGTACACAATCATATTTTATACACGCTCCTGCAGCAGCACATTTGCAAAAGAGCCCATTGCATTTGCGAGCTCGTGTCTACAAGGGGTTCATTGTCACCTTCTGACTGGGGGAGGGGGGCGGCTATCAGATGGTATGAAAAATACAAATGGTGTGTTAGAAGATTTTATTGTAAGTGATTAGGCTTTTATAAATGGACTATTAGTAAATTGTTTGAAGGTAAGATAAATAGTCTTATTTATCTTACTTATATTCTTGATGAAGTTTAATTGACTTTGTCATCCATTCTTCATTTAGCCGAATCCATTATTATGGCGATCGCTAGCCTCCGCTTTTTTTTTATTTGACATTTCTTGATGAATTTTATTAATTCAACATCAATTTCTTCGTCATCCATTCTTCATTAGTCCAACCCATTATTATGGCGATCGCTAGCCTATGAAGGCATTTGAGCATATGCGGAAAGCTGTACCATGCTACCATGTGCAGAAATGGGGTAGATAAACAATAAGTCATAAATTTCTCGCTCTGACACGTACAGACACGGTGTGGCAATAAAACATCCCAGCTCCCGAAAATCATTAATTACGCCACGTTCTTTGTCACACTGACTGTCTCGTTGAATTACCTGGAAGTCACAGTGGCTGTCTCCATGAAACCGCCGTGACTGGGCGAGACACAGGGTGGCGACACCGAAACCAATGGGAAATATGGTAAATACTCGTTTGGTGTACTGTATAATCTCATGCATTTAATTTGATAAACCACTGGTGGTTTACAAATTAAACATTATGTAATGCCACCCATTACAACTTTGTATACATCGTACATAATGACAAAATCTTAACACTTTCATGCCAAAAGTTAGAACACTAAAAAATAATTATTTTTTCCGTTTTTCGTAATTTTAGAAATTACGTTTCAGAAAAAGTGCTAGTGTTTGAAATTTTAGAATGTGGTCTATATCAGGAGCAAAAACGGTATATATGCATGTCAAAATGTGGTAGAAACGTGTTGAAAACACGGCGATATGATTCTTTTTTTTTCTTTTCTTTAATCTTATTAAACCGCCGCTAAATTCTTGCGGACTGAGTCAGTAAAATGTTGTGCGTAATTCACTCATCAGATTGTCAATATCAGTCATAAATGTGAGAAAAATGGGTAGGGTCAATCCGGGTAAATACGGACGGATTTTACACGCCCACCTTTCATAAGCCATTGTCGTTATTTGGCAAGAGTTATACATTCAGGTACCGGGTTTTATACTTGCGTAATGCCATCGCTGTACCCTGCAACAAGAGAACAGACGGTATATGGTCCGAAAACCAGGCAACTAAGCAAAAATGCAAGGGACCCAAATTCGGGTAAATGCGGACGAGGTAGGGAAACTACGGACATAGACAGGGAAAATACGGACATATTCAATTTCCATTAGGGTAAATACGGACAATGTATAGCCTTATTGCATAGGTAATTTTGAACGACTGTTGAAGCGTTCTTTTTTATTCTGGCGCCTTGTAGTTTGATGCATCGGGGAACATGGTTTGATCCTCAGCAAATATTTTGGTGCCCAGGCATGCTATCCTTCAGATATTCTGTACAAATAGCACACTGGTTTTGTTGACCTGAGGCACCACATCAATAACGGCTATGAAGATTTGGAACCGTGCTTTTTGTTATCTTAATATATCATAATTGGCCTTCAACCTGCATTCCCATAGCTTTATTTGATCTAAAATATACGTTTTTCTAAAACAATTGAGAAAATTATATCAGTGCGAAGAGAAAATCAAAGTAAAAACACTGCATCCGTATTTTTCCGACATACAAACATCGACTGGTAAAATACGGACACCTTATATTTCAAGTAACTGGATCAAAATGGTTTTCTTTATTGAAGAAAAATGTGAAGAAAATGAAACTTGAATAGTCCAATCTTTGGTTAAAGTCAATTTAATGCAATGAAATACACGTTTTATGACTTAATTCATGCAGTGAAAATGTTTCTTCCGACAGATGGAACTTTGTGATATTCTCAAAGAATCTGGATTATGCAGGGGTAGTCCCACTGGGGGAAAAAATCCTCATTGCAAAGGGTCATAATTAAGTGGTATACAGGTGTAGAAGAGCCTAATGTACACTATTGAAAGCTGAAATAAAACATTTTGTTGTCACACACCTATGTTTTTGGACATGTGAATTGTAAGCCATCTGTCCGTATTTACCCCCCTGTCCGTATTTACCCAGATTGACCCTACTTATGCCGTACATGTATATGCACATGCAAACATGCAATCATCTGATTCAACATGTTGGTGGAATAGAGTATAACAGTTTACATATTATGTTGCATACAGGAAGTCAAAACAATTACAATGTACATACAATAAAAATAGCCTATCTCACTTACATCTCTATCTTGATTTGGTCTGCCATTCCAAATGGAATACCTAGAGTGCAGAGGTTGGTGGGGAATAGGGGATCTTCTTCCAGCCCTTATTCTGGATCTAAACCGATCACCTCTATGTCTCTCTTCATCCACCTCTTCTTGCTGAAACATACATATGCAGTGCAGTCCCTTTATAAAAGACCTTATTATTAACATGAACTTGGATATAACATGGTCATGTTGTGGCTACCAAACTTTTTACCACGGAATTTTACAAAGGAATTATAGGAAAATGACCATAAAATGGTCATTTTCCTATAATTTATTTGTAAAATTGTCCCTTTATCACAGGACTCACTCGTAACCTTTTACAAAACACCTTATTAAACATGTAACATGGACTTGGATATACCATGGTCATGTTGTGGCTACCAAACTTTTTTACCATGGAATTATAGGAAAATGACCGTAAAATGGTTAATTTCCTATAATTTATTTGTAAAACTGTCTCTTTATTACAATATCTACTTTTAACCTTTTATAAAACACCTTCCTATAACACAGATTGGGATATAACATGGTCATGTTGTGGCTAATAATTTTTTTGCCATGGAATTTTATATATGAATTATAGGAAAATGACCATAAAATAGTCATTTTCCTATAATTCTTTTGTAAAATTATTTCCTTTCATATATTGTACAGTGCAGTCCCTTTATAAAACACCTTGCTTTAACACAGATTTGGACAGAACAGGGTCATGTTGTGGCTCCCATTTTTTTTACCATGGAATTTTACAAAGGATTATTGGAAAATGATCATTTAAAATGAGGAACATGTTCTTACTGTTTTGACATGTGTTGAACCAGTACTTAGCAGGGGATAAATTCTCAACACAGTGCACATCAGTGAGTCTTGAACCAGGGATCCTTTGATGTCAAGTCTAACGCTCTACCACTGAACCACTGTGCTCCTTTAAATTTTATAACCATTTAAAAAAGAATGTCCCAGTCAACAATAATTTGTTCAGTCATATTGTGACAGGTCTTCCTGGGTTGAACCAGTACTAAGCAGGGGATACAGTGTCTTGCTCAAGGACACAATGCAATGCCTTCAGTGAGGTACAAACCCACAACTCCTCAATATCAAGTCAAGTACATATGTACAGTAAAACCTGTCTTAAATGGCCACTCTAAAAAAAAAAAAAAAGTTGGTAGTCAAGACCAACTATCGCTTATTGCAGGTCAAAAGTATTGCAGAATGCTCCAACTGGAGCAGTCTGCAATACTTTCGACCTTCATTTACCTACTATTTGTCATTAAGATCTCTGTTTTGTCTATTTTTGAGTGGCGGTTTTAGACAGGTTTTACCGTACTATACAACTGAGTCACTGCGCGCCTCAAAAGATGGGGGTTTCTTTTCTTTCGTTGAGAAACATGCATTAAAACACTATGTCCTTATTGAGTTACAAATGATATAATCAAGATCTGATTTCCAGCCAGGTTTTAGAGGTACAATTTCTTGAGAAATATGGAAGCACCGTGTGGATGAAGCCAGCTGATCAGGATCCACACTGGTTTCAAAAGAGGGTGAATAATGTTGGAAGAGAGGTTTGTGCACCGTGGGTAATTTCCCGGTAAATTGTACTACTGCATATAGGCCTCCAGATAAGATTGATGCGTGTAATTCATGGGTTTAGATAAACAACAGCTTTGTGCGTAAAATTGTAAATATTCTCTTTAAATACCCATCAGTTTGAACATGTTTTGGGTGCTAAAAAGAAGCCCCTCATTGAGACAATTCTTTTGAGTACCCACAACATATGTTTTGGTTGAGTTTGGTTGATAAATAAGAAAATTATTTTTTTTGTACGCACTCTTAAATAAAGGCCTGCCCATCAGTTTCAACATGTTTTGGGTGCTAAAAAGAACCATCTCATTGAGACAATTCTTTTGAGTACCCACAACATTTGCTTTTGTTGATATATAAGAATTTTTTTTTGGTACACACTCTTAACTAAAGACCTGGTGATTGAATTTTTCTTTATTTCTCAACCAAAGCATATTGATACGATGTTGGTACTCAAAGGAACTGTCTCAATCTGTTAAGCACCCAAAACATGTGTTTAAATTGATGGGTCATAAGAAAATAATTGCAATTTTACGCTGAAAATTTTTGCATATCGTAATTGAAGTTGAATATGGTACCACTAACTGTCTAAGTCGACAACTCAAAAATACAACCAAAAATTGTTTTTTAGGACTCATTATCGCTAAATGCAGGTCAAAAGTATTGCAGAATGCTCCAAGAGGAGCATTCTGCAATTCTTTCGATCTTTATTTAGCTACTATTTGCAAATAAGATCTTTATTTTGTCTATTTTTGAGTGGCCGCTTGAGACAGGTGCTACTGTACCCAGGACTTTAGTTAAGAGTGCGTAACAAAAACATATTTTTCTTATTTCTCAACCAAAATATATGTTGTGGGTACTCAAAAGAACTGTCTCAATGAGACGGTTCTTTTGAGCACCCAAAACATATGCTAAAAATTATGGGTAAGAAAATATTTACAATTTTACGCTGAAAAGTTTTGTTTATCTAAACCTGTGCTGTACCTCTAACAGAAAAAATATTTTTCTTATTTCTCAACCAAAACATATGTTGTGGGTACTAAAAAGAACCGTCTCAATGAGACGGTTCTTTTGAGCACCCAAAACATATGCTAAAAATTATGGGTAAGAAAATATTTACAATTCTACGCTGAAAATTTTTGTTTATCTAAACCTGTACTGTACCTCTAACTGTCTTGCCAGCTCCTCATCCAAGTGCTACTGTTCCTCCATCAGTAATCTCCTTTGTAAACTGAGAGCAAAATCTTCATCTAAACCTGTGCTTTTTGTTTGATTTGATTCTTTACGTCCCATCAACAATCTTTCAGTTAAACAGGGACAGGTCTTCCTGGGTTGAACCAGTACTAAGCTAGGATGAATGTGTCTGGCTCAAGGACCACAAGGCAGTGACGCCGGTGAGGCTCCAACCCGCGGCCCCTTGGTCTTGAGTCAAGCACTCTACTACTGAGCCACTGCGCTCCCTAGCTACTATTTGCATTTAAGATCTTTATTTTGTATATTTTTTTGAGTGGCTGCTTTAGACAGGTGTTACTGTACCCAGGACTTTAGTTAATAGTGCATAACAGAAAAATATTTTTCTTATTTTTCAACCAAAACATATGTTGTGGGTACTCAAAAGAACCGTCTCAATGAGACGGTTCTTTTGAGCACCCAAACCATATGCTAAAAATTATGGGTAAGAAAATATTTACAATTTTACGCTGAAAAATTTTGTATTTATCGAAACCGGTGTTGTACCTCTAACTGTCTTGCTAGCTCCTCATCCAAGTGCTACTGTTCCTCCATTAGTAATCGCCTTTGTAGACTGAGAGAAAATCTTCATCTAAACATGTGCTGTTTGTTTGATTTGATTCTTTACGTCCCATCAACAATCTTTCAGTTAAACAGGGACGGGTCTTCCTGGGTTGAACCAGTACTAAGCTAGGATAAATGTGTCTGGCTCAAGGACCACAAGGCAGTGACGCCGGTGAGGCTCCACCCGCGGCCCCTCGGTCTCGAGTCAAGCACTCTACCACTGAGCCACTGCGCTCCCTAGCTACTATTTGCCATTAAGATCTTTATATTTTGTCTATTTTTTTGGAGTGGACGCCTAAGACAGGTTTAACTGTACCCAGGACTTTAGTTAAGAGTGCGTAACAGAAAAATATTTTTCTTATTTCTCAACCAAAACATATGTTGTGTGTACTCAAAAGAACCGTCTCAATGAGACGGTTCTTTTGAGCACCCAAAACACATGCTAAAAATTATGGGTAAGAAAATATTTACAATTTTACGCTGAAATTTTTCGTTTATCTAAACCTGTGCTGTACCTCTAACTGTCTTGCCAGCTCCTCATCCAAGTGCTCCTGTTCCTCCATCGGTAATCGCCTTTGTAGACTGAGAGCAAAATCTTCATCTAAACATGTGCTGTTTGTTTGATTTGGTTCTTTATGTCCCATCAACAATCTTTCAGTTAAACAGGGACGGCTCTTCCTGGGTTGAACCAGTACTAAGCTAGGATAAATGTGTCTGGCTCAAGGACCACAAGGCAGTGACGCCGGCGAGGCTCCAACCCGCGACCCCTCGGTCTCGAGCCAAGCACTCTACCACTGAGCCACAGCGCTCCCTAGCTACTATTGACCATTGAGATCTTTATTTTGTATATTTTTTGAGTAGCCGCTTAAGACAGGGTTCATACAGACTGGACAAAAAAAATTCCCTGACATTTCCCTGACTTTTCCCTGACGCCAATCCAAATTTCCCTGACATAAATGTCCTCATCGGAGAAATTTTATTTTATTCAAACCTTTGTATATAGCTACAGTGAACAGCTCTGTTTTCAATTTAAAGTGATAAACTTTAATATTGGAAAGATTAATTCAACATTTACAGCATAGCATGTCTATAAATTTATAAATAGCTATGCTTTCAATATAGAAATTTATAAAATTGTCAAATTACTCACGGTGTTAAAACTGCTGTCTTCTTTCAAAAAAATTTGTTGTTAACCTCTAAACCTCCCTACAGCCACCCATAATGTGACCAGTATATATACAGATAAAAAGGAAAGCAAAGCATTTGTAATCTGATGTTGTGGAATATTTCATTGTAAAAGCTAGAACAGAAAAGGTTTTTGATAAAATTCTACTAAAACCCTGAATGTAGCGAAATATTGACAACGGATGGCTCACAACAAACATTGAGTGAGTTTGAGCACAAATAGCTTAGGTGAGCTAACAAGAGGCTTAATGAGCCTAAACTGCTCACCTGAGATGTTGACTTCAACGTTTCAGAAGATTTTTTGTTTTATTTTTTATGAGTATTGAAGCAAATCACCAACAGGTGTGGCAGTGGTCAATTTGAACCGCAGGGTTAAAGACTACAAAGGGTCATCTGGATTTACACAGTGAACAACTATGTATTGCTAGTTTGCTACATACTAAATATAAAAGCTATTGGCTTCATGGTTTTCAGAAGTTTTTCCCCATTATAAGGAAGCTGATGATAGACCCTCAGGGCATGGCCGTTGGACCCCAAGGGCACAGTTGGCACGATTTATGCAGGGGGCCACAAGACATTGCTATATACTAAATCAGGGATTTTCCTAGGCATATTTTGGGGTCAAATATTGGCCCCTGCCCTATCCAAAAAATGAACAAAAACTTCCCAAAATAGTGAATAACATTCCCAATTCATTAGCTCTACAGTTTGGGAAAAATTTCACGAAAATAGGACCAAAATAGCAAAGTTACAGATGTTTATATTCACACATTGATGTATATATCCGTGAGCAATTATAAAGTCAAGGCAGTTACACTGATATTTATTATGGTTTTGAATCTAATAATTTAAATGGAGATCTAGTTATTTTAGACCAAATCTAGATTGCTAATATGATATTTTCCTAAATTCAGCAGACCCCTGGCCCCGCCCTCAGTACGGTAGGATTATCCCTGTAATTATATCAACTATGGACCTCATAGAAATTTTTTTTTTCATTATAAGTCTATGAGAGCTATTGATCAACCTGGACTTTGCCAGTTTGCACCGAAGGGCCTTGATTGGCAGGATTTAAGTGGGGGAGCCAGAGCTCTCACTAGGATTTTGAAAACAGGAGTTCAGGACTCCCATCTGGCAAAAAGTAGGAGTATATTTATTCCATTTTAGCGGGAATTGATACATTTTAATAATTTTTAGATCAACTGATTTTAACCCTTTAAGCATTAATGGATTGTTCCTACTTAACAAAACAAAATATTTTGGTATATTTTTTCATGTAACCTGAACACACATTTTTGTTTGGCTTATCAAATAAATGATTAAACTGTTGGTACTTATTCATTCATTAACAAGACAGACAGACAAACAGACAGAGAGGCAGGCAGGCAGGCAGGCAGGCAGGCAGACAGACAGACAGACAGCAGTCCTCTGTTTTGTATAATCTTATGCAGATGGAAGTCTTTTTTCTTCTAAAAAACGCATCTCGCTAGTGTCTACTGCGATTGCAATGAATGGACTGACATTACTTAGCCATTTAACATGGCTTCCATGATTTAGAATGAACGATTTTACTTGCTGAAAGTGATTTGTTTGTGTTTATTCATCTAGACACTTGGTTATTTCATCGCACAGCTTGTAGTGTAGCTTCAGTTGGAACTTTTGTCAGTCGGATGTTACCGTATACGGCTTACCGCTGTACTGTTTTTTTTTCAACAAATCTCAGACTCTTTTATTTGCCGTAGCAATGAACGAATCAAGAAATGCAAATCCGTAAACTTCATGTTTTTTTCTCCAATTTTATGTTGCTCAAATCGCAAACGAGTGCAATTTAATATGTTTTCTCTTTCATCCCTATTCAGTAGAATTCGGAAGTCGGTAGTCCGATGCTGTTTACAATACCCTATTAGTTTTTCTCCCTTCAATTAACGGTAAATCGGTAGTGCATCTGTTTCAAACAATTACCCGATAATCCTTGCTTATTTACTTTAATAATCACCTCGTTATAATCACACTGTCCCGCATCGGTAATCCTGTCAATCACCTGTCAGAAATTGCCGAGTCATACGATTGGTCAACAGAGACAGGAAAGCGTGTCGCGATCGATAATATCAAAGGGCTTTTGATCTCCCAGAGTGTATTTATCTCAGCTACTGGATTTTTAGCCTGTGCCGACTAAAAAAACATGCGTACGCGGGACTCCAGACGCGCGAAAATCATGCGTCCCAGGGAAAAAACGTGCGTACCAATAGGCGTAATTCTGCGTTTCCGAGAGCTCTGGGAGCACTAGAAGTTCCCACATACTAAATATATATGGTTTGAGAAGATTTTTTCCATTATACATGGAGCTATATTGATCCCCAGGTGTGGCCAGTTTTGATCCCAGGGGCTTGATTTGCAGGATTTATGAAGGGGACTACTAGACATTGCTACATATTAAATATATAAGCCGTGGGCCTAAGGCTAATGGTTTCAGAAGATTTTTAAAAAAATCCCATGTTATAAGTCTATGGGAGCTTTATGTTTTCCCCTACCTGATGAATCTTTACATGAAATTTCATCACATTTGGCTAACTGACATTAGAGATATACTTTTGAAAGCAATTGAGGGGCTATCAAAATGATTTAGCTTGGTATCCAAAATGTTAAGAAAACTGCCCTAGCAATTTTCTTTTTCTCATCATTTGATACAAACTGAAATTATAAAATTCCCTGACATTTCCCTGACATTTTAGCAAATATCCATTTTTCACTGACACAACATAAAATTCCCTGACAATTCCCTGACCTTGAAAATATTTAAATTTCCCTGACATTTCCCTGACGCGTATGAACCCTGTAAGACAGTGTTACTGTACCAAGGACTTTAGATAAGAGTGCGTAACAGAAAAATATTTTTCTTATTTCTCAACCAAAACATATGTTGTGGGTACTCAAAAGAACCGCCTCAATGAGACAGTTCTTTTGAGCACCCAAAACATATGCTAAAAATTATAGGTAAGAAAAAATTTACAATTTTACAATGAAAATTTTTGTTCATCTAAACCTGTGCTGTACCTCTAACTGTCTTGCTAGCTCCTCATCCAAGTGCTCCTGTTCCTCCATCAGTAATCGCCTTTGTAAACTGAGAGCAAAATCTTCATCACTTCTTCCAGCCTGCCCATCCTTTCCCTCTGCACGCACATACAATGGTTCTTCATCTGGGGACTGGGGTGCTAGCACTTCACGATGATGTTCTGTCTCATATGGCACAAGTATTGTATTATCATCTCTGTTTTCATTAATACCTTCATTAAAATTATCAGTTTCTCTCACAAGAGGTATAAAGACTGTTGGCTGGCTATTTCTATAACTATCAGCTTCGTTTGTGTTATCCTGCATTATTGAATTAGAATTTAACTCACTATCTAGTGGATTCATATTATTGATCATTCTGACTTCATCATCAAAATTTACAGAGTTTCGAAATTCTAAATCACTATCAATTTCAAGTGAATGATTACCTTCATGTACAGTGTGCTGTTCTCTGTCAGGTTCATTAAATCTTGGCGAGGTTTCATACACATCATTGTGGTACAGTGAATCTGGTTGTAAATGTTCTCCAAACATATTCTGATCGCTCATTTCTCCATCAGCAACATTTAAATTAGGCTCCAAGTTATGTAACCTAAGAGTTTCTGGAGTGAGATCATACTGATTATGTCTACACATTTCTTCATGCTCTTTATCAAACTGTTCTTGAAGCATTTTAGCTAACAGAAGGTCATTCATTTCTGTTCCATCACCAAATAATACATTTGATTGCAGACTTTCATCAAAACTTGGCAAGACTGTAGTAACAGGACTTGTTTCAATCCCATATGGTACTATAATGGGGTTTGGCTCTGTATTTGAGTTGTTTGTTTTTTTCAGTCTTTCAACAAAGTTTTGAGAATTTGGTAGGTTATTTCTATTTACATGTTGTTGCAAATCAATAACTTGTTCAAGATTATGATATTGCAGTGGCTGTGTACTCTGAACAGACTGGAGATTGGCTGAGCAATCTGAACTCAGATTATTTTCTGTATTTCTATTTCTGTTCTTCATATCCTTATTGTCAATTTTCTTAGCTGTACAAGAATCTAAATTATTTATGAACTCAATTCTACGAGGTGGACTGTTACATATATTCCTTAATTCTGGTTTAACACTTTCAAGATTTACATGATCATTCTCAGCACCTTTATCATGCAATCGATTAACATTTGTTTGAGTATCGGGTTTTGCAACTACTTTTGGGGTAGTACCATCCTTTGAAGTCTTAGTTTTATTTCTAGAAGCTTTGTTTACTGCAGCAATCCTTTCATTATCTTCCTTAATAAAATTACCTAAAACTGGGACTATGGTATCATCTACTGCAGCACCTTTCCCCTTTAACTTCACCCCTGGTATCAAAAATGAATGGCCTTCTTTATTAGGACTATCTTCCCTGTTTAAATCTTCAGATATCAACTCAGCATTATGTCTATTAGTATTTTGTCTTTCATCTATATGAATCCCTGGGTCACTATTATTGTGTCGAATTCTCAAAACTTCTGATGGTGCCTTATGTCTGTTTCCACAAACTTTGGGTCTAACTACTGGAGGTATTATATTAACTGGGTTGTCCCCTTCTTGCCTGAGCCCTAAACCGCCTAACTCCAATTCTGCACTATCTCCTGCATGTAAATCAGGTCTGATTGTTTGAGCTGTCCTGGGATCACTGTATGGGTTTAAAAAATCAACTGGGAAAGGCAGAATTTCAGGCTCATCTATATTTCCTTCTGCAGTGTTAACATCACCATCTTCAAATTCATTATCATATCTTTTATGCTGAAGCTTGAAAGGTGCTTTGAATATCTGACCACTATTCGAAGTTGAACTTCTCGTTTGCTTTTTAGTCTTAGAGTTGTCTTTGTCTTTTGTTTTCACTCTTGCGCCAGTGTTATTTTCAGCTACACTACTTTGATGTGATTGTGCAGAGTTAGCCATGCTATAGATTGGCAAATCCTGACATGCTGCTTGAACAGGTGCTTGTCTATTCAATTCTTCACCAGAATTAGAATTTTTCAAACGAATATCTGCATAATCATCACCGTCTATGCTCAAAGTTTCAAATCTTTCTGCCAAACTGTCAAAATCAAAATTCTTAACATGTGTTTCACTATCTTCAGGAAGTTCTGTATTCAGCAGATGCAATCTGGGTTCAAGGTAATAATCTCCTTCATGAATGGTGGCATTCTGTGACCTGGTTCTTAAGTCTAGGGTGTCACTGCAGCCATTACCAGATCCCGACTTGAAGAGATCATCACTTCTAAGACTTTCATCATTCATGTTATGTTATAACTGAAAGTAAAATACATCAATGTGTACATGTGAAACCCAAAACGAAGTCATGTTTAACTCTGTGGCTGCAGCTGCAAATTTTGTATCCTACTGATAACCTTTGCAAACAGTTTGGACCCAGATCAGGGCCTACAGAATGTCGGTCCAGATTTGGATCCAAACTGTTTGACACCCTGATTCTGTTCCTGAAAGAATTTTTCAAAAAAGTCAATTGTGAAAATGGTCAGCAGACAACAAAAAAAGAGTGAAAAATTACCCAGTTAAAAAGATACTGCAATCAACTAAAGCCTTTTCCATGACAACCTCGCAGACAAATTATCCCCAAGGGTCATGCATTTACTTGAATTTGTGTACTGTACATATAGTTGTTTGGTTGAGTTATTGATATTCACTCATGCAGCCATGTACATGTATACTGTATATGTTCCAACATGATAGGCCAGTGATTTTATTTGGGATTTTAGGAAGATACCTTTTCCTTCATATTTGGGAAAATATTTTAATAAAATGCTACAATACCGGTACCTGAAATTGGGAAAATAAAGGCCAGTTTTGGATTGGGAATGACTCCATATAAGGCCTTAAAAATGGCAAGATCAAATCACTGTAGGCCACCATGAGCCAACAAATATGAAATTAACTCTTTCCTAGTGGTGACTTTTGTCATCTGGGCTACGACGTGAGAAATCCTGTCTTTTGGGGGCACATTAGGCATGGCGTAGAGGTAGATAATTCACTGACGTCCAAACTATAAACACCTGTGTGAGCTGGGACCCACCCACGTGGTTCTTTAATTCGCATAGGCGTAAGATTGTCTTGTGCAACATTCTGATTGGCTGAGAGCTAAATGAGATCACACCTTCTGCAGTCTGTTAGGTGTTGTCAACAACTCTGACATTTTTGACAAGCCCTTTAGCATCGGATTAGGGGCGATCTTCTGATCTTATTGCAGAAGTGCTTTAATTTGTACTCCTGTTGTCGACTTCGAGGTTTTTTAATGAGTTTAGCACGCATCATCTGACTTAGGTTTGGCGTAAATTAGAATCCCCAGCAGGAAAATTCACACATACAAAACCAAAAGTTGGCGTAAAAATACGCCTGATTCGGCGTTTCAGAGAACCCTGCTGTCTATTTTCAGCGTAGCCCAGGACAACTATATAAACAAGCGAAAATATGCGAGAGCTAAAGTTGCGTCCTAAAGGATGCGAACATCAGAAATTTACGGGCCCTGTGGCCCTGAAATTGCGTCAGAAGAAACCCTGGCTATGTGTCACTGTGTTAACCATGTCCGATTCTATGCCTTCTTTCTGGCAAACTTACATGATTTTCACCATGAAATTCTTATCCAATGAAGAAAAATGATTATTCTATTTAATAATAGATAAATCGGGACCATTGTTTAAAAATTGATGACAACATTCTTATCCAAAGATGACTGATTTTTAAGTTCTGTAGAAAAAAGACATTCAACTTTTTGATGATCAATGTTTTACACACACAGAAGATGGCGCGTTTTTTATTTTACCTTTTTTTATTGGACAATATTATCATATGGTATAGTAATGAATGACCTTTCACAGGATATTTTTATTTTCTCTGGGAATTTCCATTTTATGGGTCATTTGATAGGTTCAAAATTGACAATATTTAGGATGATGTCACTCCCTAAATAAAGCTAGGCCAATAAATGGCCAATTACCACTTGAAAGAGGAATCTTTTTCTCTGAGGTCATATTATTATCTCAGCTGTAAATAGCTGCGCATAGCAGCGCAAACCAGTTCTTTAACACTACTATCTCCATTTAAATGCACTGAATCAGTACGCAATTTCTGAAACTAGCTGACCTACATTTATTGGATTTTTCCAATAATTGTAATAAATACTTTGAGAGGTGTTTGAAATGTCATAACTTTTATTTCTCATTGGATTTTAATGAAATTAACACCATTCTTTTCATATTAAAATGTAGTTTTAGATGATAAACATCAAATTGAATTTTATGAATTAAATTTCGCCTATTTTCATTTCTATAAATAAAAATCTTGCCTCTACCTGTGTATGTTGTGAGTTTATCTGCCGGTGATTTTTTTAAATTTGATTCTTTACGTCCCATCAACAATCTTTCAGTTATATAGGGACGGGTCTTCTTGGGTTGAACCAGTACTAAGCTGGTGATGCTCGAACCACAGGAGCTTGAAGTTCGATCCTTAAATCACCCCTATAGCCTCAGACCAAAAGCTCACAATTACGTAATGACCAGGAGTGAAACTAAATTTCAGACACCTTTGAATCGCCGTTACCAGGAGGTTTTGGCAAAAACTGAACATCTAACCATAAAAACTATGTCAACAGGTCATGCGAGGCATGGATAACTTTTTTTCTGACATATCACTGAGTCAAAATAATGAGCGTTTGAAAATAAGGAAAAAATAACGGTAGCCATTCCGGCCCCAGTATGCGGTTTGACGCAGTGAATCCGAGCCTTCGTCACACTTGGAGAAAATACATTTCAAAACTTACAAACTCTTTTTCCAAAAAATGAAACGATCAGTTAAATGTGTTCAGAATATTAAATAAATCAAACCCTTACATTTACTTATCATGTAAAGTTCTGTTTTTCATAAACTTTGCGGAAATTCAAAACTGAAACCGTTGTTTTTCAAAGATCGTGTGACGATGAAGTCACGCACGATTTGGCGTACAAAGCGTTACGTCAAGTTATAGCGCTTTGGGGCTTATTCCGTAGATGAAAACGTCATTGTCTCATTGTTTATGCCCTAACAATTAGGTTTCCCGGTACTTAATCGACTTAAAGTATATTTGAGACATTGTCCTGTTTTTTCTTAACGTCGCCATCTTGATCATAAGATAGAAGAAAAGTTATCGAACACTTTGACGTTGCCGTCGCAACATTCACTGCCGATTGGCCGGAAACTGGAGCCGGAATGGCTACCAAGAGCTTAGTTTCACTCCTGGTCATTACTACGTAATAACACCGTGAGCTTTTGGTTTTGAGGCTATATAGGCGATATAAGGACCGAACTTCAAGCTCCTGTGCTCGAACCTGCGGCCCTTCGGTCTCGAGTCAATATACTGGGATAATCAGCTTTCGCCAACGTAAGCAGATATGGCTCTGAGGATAGCAAAACAAAATGCAACCTGACCAGAAAAAGATTTCATCATAAAATTTCAACCTTTTATAATAATGTGTGATATCTTAGACCATCAAAATATGTTATTTAGTTTTCAAAAACTTTGATTTGTTTGTGCACCTGTTTTTCCGCCATTTTGAAAATAGTAATCTAAGTTCGACAACTCTTGTTGACCCGAAAAAAGAGGCCTCATAAAGGGTTGGATAGATAAAAAAAATCAATAGATGTTATGAGACAAACCATTTTTTTCATTCAATGAACATGATTTATTGTGAATCTTCTATGATTTAATTTACTGTAACCAAAAATATTTCAGTCATGTCTTTTTTCTATATTTCAATGCAAATTCAGATTGATTTGAACCCCTAGGTTCATTGGGGTGCTACCACACAGGCGGTAAATGAAAAAGTAGACATAAAAACTTTCTTTTATGTACTTAAGGGATACATCAAGCCACTGCAGGTGAAAGATTGATATAATTTAACAAAAAATCATTTCAGATATAGAGAACGTACAGCTGCTTATTAGCCATGCCATTGTTTCTGAGTCTAAACGTGAATAAGAACCCCCTTATGATAAAATCAATGATTTTCCCCACTTGGGACCCCAATACATCACTGAGTTTTCTTACCTCCATCGTGAGGATGTCAACAGAAATGAAGATCGAGAAAGCGATGTATTCACTGAATTAAACATATCAGGACCATGATTTAAAGATTGGGGTTAAAAAGAATTAGTGAAAATGGCGAGAAAACATTGATGCAGATAAGTGACCATAATTTTACCACTCAGATATGCATTTTCTTACTGCTTACCAACTAAACAGACAGCTTTTCTTTTGCCCTTGGGAATCCCCTTTTCAGAATGAGCCTTAGACGTCACACAAATGAAAAAATGGTGGGAATTTTCAATTGGCGAAATTACATTCTTGGCGAAAATAGCTTACTCCACTATAACTCTACCACTGAGCCACTGCGCTCCCTATCTGCCAGTGACTTTACGGCGTTAACCTTCATGCCATAAGACAGGAAGGGAAGTTTCACAACATGCCCCACATGCAAAGCCCCTGGTTAATAAATTTTTATTTGTGTTATTCATTACCTTTGTTATTGTGCGTCTCAAGTGTCAGCTTTAGAAATTAGACTTTAGCCGCGATTAGTTAGCAATAGAAAGATGACTCATTATAGTCATAGACTTACAAAATGAGATCCTCAGTAAGAGGAAATATTGTGAATCATTTCCTTTGAGTATGAAAGAAAAAGTTGGAGCATACTGGAAATTATTGCGGAATAAAAATAAATAAACTACTGCCAAAACGAAAACGGGAATTCCCAACCGGAAGTGTCTGTTAGTTTAACGACCGTGTAACGTTACGGACATAACGTCCCCAGGTCACGCTTGCCACCAAACTGTCAAAATAACTGATCAGAATATTAGAAAAACAACAGACTCGGTTTCATTGAGTCTGTTCATGAAAACTAATGGAAAGAGCAACAATTATCACGACCCCTAGCACCAGCTTAAGCGTTATTGTTGTTGATGGGGTATGAAACCCATCTAGCCCGAACCCCCAGGGGGGGCGGGGGTTACTCTATTTCTTCCTCATACGTAGGCTCGGGCCCAGCATCTACCGTTCACGCCCAAAAATATCAGGAATTTCAAGCACCCTAAAAAAATATTTGAAATTTTAGCAACCCAGAAAATATCCCACTTCTGTACCTTGACCTTAAAATAAGACCCTTAAATGCATAGAAATGTCCCCCAAATTAGCCAAATTTTGTGATAACCCCCAAAAATATCCACAAATATCCTTCATTCCCCCAAAAAATAATTATTTTTCTGAAAACCCAAAAAAATATTGAAATTCAGAATTTTGAACCAAAAAAAAATAGCCCGAGCCTAGGTATGTGTTAAAATATCAGAGTACCCCCACCCCTGGGCCCGAACCCCACACGCCAGAACCCCGTACGGAAATTACCAAATAGTCTCATGCCGCAGAGTGGGTATAAAATTTGATTGTTTTTTTTTTGTTCAAATTATGTGATATATTAATATCTTAATATCCTGAAAGTTTTGTCAAAATTGAAAATGTGATTAGGAAGAAAAGTAACACTTACTACAGTGAAAGGAAAGTTCCCGTCGTCAGTGAAGTGCCTCAGGGGTCCGTTCTAGGTTCAGTTTTATTCTTGATCTTCATTAACGACCTACCAGACAACATTAACTCAAGAACTGGACTCTTCGCCGATGACTGTATACTCTATCGACAAATAACATCTGAAACCGATCAACACCTTCTACAAGAAGACCTGGAAGGCTTTCCACATGGGAGAAGACCTTGGGAATGGATTCCACCCACAGAAGTGTAGTCTCATGTGTATCTCCAGAGCACGAGTCGCCAGAACCTTCCAGTACTACCTTAAAGGTGTATCCCTAGCAGAAGAACAGTCCTCTAAATATCTGGGAGTGGATCTGCAGTCCAACTTATCATGGAAAATCATATATAAGCCGGATTACTGAAAAGTCCAACACCATGTTAGGTTTCTAACGTCGCAATCTACGGCAAGCAAATGAAGAAACCAAGGCTCAGGCTTACTTCACCATGGTCCAGTCCATCCTTGACTACTGTTCTACTATCTGGAGCCCATACCAACGAGACCAGAAACACCAGATTGAAATGGCCCAGAGAAGATCAGCACGTTTTGTCACCAATAGATACAGGAACACCTGCAGGGTCACAGACATGCTTGACTATCTCCGTTGAACGTCGCATGAAACGAGAAGTAAACTGCAGCTGATAGTTCTTTACAAAATTGTGCATGAACTAATAATTATGCACATACCCCTTTTGGTGACTTGACCTAATTTTCATGGTCACGTCGGCGCTATGAAATGTCCAAAACATGGTTTCTGTGCGTTATCTTCTGAACCAGCTGATACATTGCTTGGAGAAGGGAAATAGTTGATTAGATTTGGTAACCTTGACTTAATTTTCAAGGTCACACCGGTACTCTGAAATGTCCAAAATAGGGTTTCCCTGCATTAAACTTTGAACCAGTGTAGGGATTTTGAGCAAACTTGCATAGGTACATTGTTGGAAGAGGTGGAAGAGTTGATTAGATTTTGGTGACCTTGATATAATTTTAAAGGTCACCATTCTATTAAGCCTGTAACAATCCGCCATTTCCACAGACTACCTTCCGAACCTGTGGTTCAATTTTAACCAAACTTGCATAGATATATTGTTAGGAGAGGGTTAAGAGTTGATTAGATATTGAATACCCTGACCTTATTTTCTAGGTCACAAAAGAACTTTGAAATGTAAAATTTTTGACCAAAATAGGGGTTTTGTACGGTATCTCTTGAATTGAACAATGTATTCTAGCCAAACTTTAATGTATTGTATCATTGTTGCAAAATGTAGAGTTCATATGATTTTGATGACCTTGACCTAATTTTCAAGGTCACCTCATTCCAAGGTCCCCATCCTTAAAAAAAACTGTAAATTCAGCCTTTTCTGAGCTGTGTCTTCTGAACCAGTGGGGTTGACCTTATGTTCACATTAACCACAGCACTTTGTAATTTCAAAGTTTGACCAAATTGTGTTTGTGCATGCTCTCCCTTGAAATAATTGTTGGATCATTGTGACACAATTAAGAGCAGTAAGCATGCTTGCTGGCTCAAAATTGCGGTTGGGGGACATAGTTTTCCTCTGAAAACACTGCTCTTATTATAGATATTAATAACGATGAAGTGACATATATAGAAAGATGGATTAAAAGATACAAGTGCAGAAGGAACAAGTGCTGCAGTTGACCACTGTATCAAATTATATTTAAACGTTGCAAAATATGAACCACTTAAAGGCTCTTTTTATTTACCTCTACCAAAGATATTTGCAAACAAAAAAGCAATAATCTATGTTATAAATTATGCCGACAAAGGTTTATTTCAGGCAATCAACTCGGCACTTAACCCTGTTTCAGACCATTCTGACAGATTGATAAAATATTGTTTGAAATATGTCAGCTAGTAATACAACATCCATCTTTAGGTACAAGTCATGATAATCGTCAAACGTATTACAGTTGAATTACTTCCATACGTACTGGGCATGATCATAATCCTTTTGACTGATAGTTTAATCTGACAGCTTACTATAGAATGCTTCTTTTGGGTGGTACTGTTAGATTAAAAACTTGTACAGACTATTAATTGATAAAAACAAACATAAATGCAAAACCTACTTCTGCGACCGCTGTCTCCATGGTTACACAAAAGAGGACTAACTCATCAAACACAAATAAGACTGTTACTTACTTTGTTATGGAATCAACACAAATTCAACAAAAAAAGAAATGCCAACAGAAGGCAAGAGTCACATCACATTTAAAAATCACCAAAACCAAATGCTCGTACCATATGTCATACATTCAGACTTGAAAGCATAATCAAACCAAAAACAGACAAAGCAGGAGACAAATCAGAAATAACAAGTGAACATTAATCCTGTGGATTTGGCTATCAAGTCGTCAGATATGATGGTCAAGCTAAAGAACCGGTAATTTACAGAGGCGAAGATATTGTTAAGAATGTGAGGTTCACAATATCAACAGCATCTTTGCTCACTCTAAACCATTAACAATGACAGAGCAAAACATCAAATACCATGAAAATGCCACCCAATTTTTGGATATGTGAACAAGAAATAGGCAATAGCAAAAACACAATCAAAACCTAAAGGATCATTGTCATTTCGTTGGTAAATACAGAGGTGCAGCACACAAATACTGCAACTGAAAACTCAAAGTAAAACCAGGCAAAACTAGAATACCTGTGGTATTTCATAACCTCAAAGGCTATGACAGGGGGAGCCATCTCATATTGCAAAAAATACACACTGCAAAAGATAACATTACATGCGTCGCCAATGTTCAATGCAGAAAAACACATCTCATTTGGCATTTGACAACTCAATTTCTTAGACAGTTTTCAGTTCATAGCATCTTCTTTGGAGAAACTGGTGGATGCCACAGACAAATCCAACTTCAAACATACAACTCAAGAGTTTAAGCAGGAAACAGATATAATCCTACAAAGGTGTCTATCCATATGAATACATTGAGAGCCAAGGAAGGTTCAAAGAAACAGTATTACCACCTAAAGAAGCATTCTACAGTAAGCCGTCAGATTAAACTATCAGTCAAAATGATCATGATCATGCCCAGCAGTATGGAAGACATTCAACTGTAAAACACTTGGCGATTATCATGACTTGTATCTAAAGATGGATGTTGTGCTACTAGCTGATATATTCCAAACATTCAGAAAAAACATGCATGGATGCATACAAAGCTGACCCTTTACACTGTTACACTGCACCTGGCTTGTCTAAGGATGCTTTGCTCAAACACACAAATGTAGATTAAGATCTCCTAACAGACGCTGACATGCATCTATCCATAGAAAAATGTATGTGTGGTGGCATAAGTATGGTATCTAAAAGACATGCCAAAGCAAACAATCTCCATACCACGGATTTTAATCCTAAGAAGGAAAACACTACGTCATGTGTTAGGATGCAAATAACCTCTCTGGCTAGGCAATGACTCAACTACTCCCATACTCTGGTGTCCAATGGACCATCATAAGAAAAAGAGAAAAATGCAAAGGTTGGATTCTCAAAGTGGATTTAGAATACCCCAAAGAGCTGCCCAAAATTCACAACGATTATTCACTTGACCCAGAGAAACGTACAGTAAAACAAGAAATGTCACAGTCACGTGACGAATGCCCCCAAAGGAATTGGTCTAGCATAAGACACATTCGAGGAAAGTTAGCTGTAATATAGGAGATATGCCCCAGACGCGAACAACCTAGAAATGAGGCCAGAAGTCAATGTCAAGGTAAAAGTGACCCAAAATGGTATGCACCACTCCGCCATCCCAAGAGGAATCAACACACCAAATTTGGGATTCTTACATCAAATAATATAGAGATATGCTCCAGACACAATAATTCTAGAAACTAGGTCATAGGCCAAGATCACAGTGACCTAAAAATGGTATGCGATACATCAGCATCCAAAGATGTATCCATACAGCAAATTTGGGATTCCCATCTCAAATAATATAAAAGATATGTTCTGGACACGATTATTTTACAAACTAGGTCAGAGGTCAAGGACAAATTGACCAAAAAGTGGTACCTGACACTATGCTATCAAAAGTTGCATCCACACACCAAATTTGGGATTCCTACCTTTAATTATATCAGATATATGCTCTGGATACCATTTTTCTAAAAACTAGGTCAGAGGTCAAGGTCACAGTGACCCATAAATGGTACAAGACACTCCACCATCCCAATATGTTCTTATAAAGGTATTATTGGAAGCAAAGACTGCACCTAAGAACTGAAACTAGAGTGTACATATTTTCTGGGCCAGACTAGCTAGTTTCTGCCATTTAGGCTTCATCAGTGACCCTCTAATAGTTTCAAAGTTCCATAATGAAACCCATCGTCCCAAAGGACAAGAAAATAAAATCTACACTATAGTCGATGCATTCACACACCAAAATTGGGATTCCTATCTCAACTTTTATAAGATATATGCTCCTGAAACAATTATTATTAAAATTAGGTCAAAGGTCAAGGTCACAGTGACCCGAAAATAGTAGATGACACTCCCCCATCCCAAGATGCATATACACATCAAATTTGGAATTCCTACCTCAAAGAATATAACAGATATGCTCTGAACACAATAATTCTTAAAACTAGGTCAGAGGTCAAGGTCACAGTGACCTGAAATGGTATGTGACACTCCGTCATCTCAAGATACATTTAAACACCAAATTTGGAATTCCTATCGCACTGATGGTTGCACAGAATTCAGCACCGGTGGTGGCGTAAAAGGTAAAAAAATCTATACCTGTTGACTTTATTATTTATTTATAAACTTGCATTTATTTTATTTGTGATGACACCTGGCGCACAGACCGCCAGTAACATTGCAGTTTATGGCTCTGCCAAGCAATTAGTGATATAATTCATGGTTTGGACTGCAAATCCAACAAAGTTCTGGAGTTTTGCCGTGACAGGTACTTTTTTCTAGTGTAGCTGCCTAAATTGAGTGAAATCTGCATGTCTAAGCGCAGCTGTTGTCATATTCCCATGAAATAACATCCCAAAAACGATTACTACTTTGGGTTTTTTTTCTTGGTAAACTAGCAAATGTTTTATTGAGGAATTATTATTACAACGCACTGGGAGCATTTTTGACGCATAGATGCAACGCACTGATGGTTGCACAGAGTTCCTGTGGTTGCTGGTACAGACTCACCACATCATTCGCTGTTCAAAAAAACGTTGCAAAAATCGCCATTTCAACCAGCACATTATATTTTGATACTGTAAAGAAGGCTCAGGCGAGCCTGTGCAAACGTGCATTCTCCCAAGAACCTTTGCTGCCAGCACAAGAGATCTTGATATTTATTACATTGTCCAGTGACTGCCTGCGCAAATGTGCAGACTCACCAAAGTATTCGCTGCTGGCGTAAATAGCACACAAATCGCCATTTAAGGCAGCACAAGAGATTTTGTACAGTGACGAAGGCTAAGGTAAGCCTGTGCAAATGTGCAGACTCGCCAGATCCTTCGCTGCTCGCACAAAATGGCATTCAATCGCCATTTGAGTTACCACATGAGAATTTTAAACTGTGGCGAAGGCTCAGACTAGATAGACCAAGCAAATGTGGCTAAAGCCATCGCTGTTCGCATGAATGACACTCAAAAATAGTAAGTATCACAAACTGCAGACAAACCCATGGCACTGAGAGGAATAGCCACACAACAATCACGAGACACCAGGAAGACAAACTTAGCAAAGCAGCCAACTCTCTCTCTTCCCAATCAAGATGATTGCAAAACAAGAGTGGACATAAAGTAACAAAATATAGAACAATTACAGAATCCTGTAATGGGAGTAACAATCAACAACAACAGAATCACCGCCTTAGAACAGATAGCAGCCTATATCTCTGAGGTGCTAAAATTGCATTTTACTGGTACCAAATCTTCGCCCTAGAATCTGCTGTTGTTGAAGCACAAAAATTTTAAGCTCGCGTGGAGGCTTCTTAACTATTGTAATGTATCATAACGGACAAACAATCTCATTAAATTAAAAGTTTTGGGGCCAATCTGAAAAATAGGCGGAAACACTCTCAAAGTGCGAACAGGGCTAGCTCTGGAGCATCTCTGGTGAGGCTACACATTTGCAGAGTCACGCTTGAGCTTTCATCAGTGTACAAAAACCACAAAATCTATGCCTATTGACTTCTTTATAAGCTTGCATTTATTTTACTTTTGATGACCCAATGCGCACAAACCGTCAGAAACATTGCAGTTTATGGCTCTGCCATGCAATTGGCGTTTTAATTCATGGTTTGACCGACAAATCCGACACAGTTTGGAGTTTGACAGTGACAGGTGCTTTTTTTCTATTGTGACTGCCTAACTTCAGGAAATTCTGCATGTCTAAGCACAGCTGCAGCTAAGTTATGATAGTCCCATGAAATAACATCCAAAAACAATTACTACTCTCTATTTTTTTTATGCAGAGAAGGATCTGGCGAGTCTGTACATTTGCACAGGCTCACATGAGTCTTCGTCCTGGTACTGAAATATCATGTGCTGGCTCAAATAACGATTTATGTACCGTTTATAAGAACAGTGAATGCTGTGGTGAGGCTGCACCAGCAACCACAGGAATTCTAAGCAACCATCAGTGCGTTACACATATCAATGCGTCAAAAAATGCTCCCAGTGCGTTGTAATAAAAATTCCTCAATAAAACATTTGCTAAATTACCAAGAAAAAACCCAAAGTAGTAATCGTTTTGGGGATGTTATTTCATGGGAATAATGACAACAGCTGCGCTTAGACGTGCAGATTTCACTCAATTTTGGCGGTTACACTAGAAGAAAGCACCTGTCACGGCAAAACGCCAGAACTTTGTTGGATTTGCAGTCCAAACCATGAATTAAATCACCAATTGCTGGGCAGAGCTATAAACTGCAATGTTACTGGCGGTCTGTGCGCCAGGTGTCATCACAAATAAAATAAATGCAAGTTTATAAATAAATAATAAAGTCAACAGGTTAAGATTTTTTACCTTTTACGCCACCACCGGTGCTGAATTCTGTGCAACCACCAGCTCGTTGTAGCAACCACCGGTGCGTTTACATTGACCAGTGTGATCTTAGAATTCAACGAAAAACCTTGGATGGAATCATGCATTCAATTGAATACAGAAATGAGGAAAAAGGCTTAGTCTACTTTAAAAACAAAAGACTTTTATAAACTCATGAACAACTCTGTGTTTGGAAAAACAATGGAGAATCTCCTCAAACGGGTAGATGTAAAATTAATAAAAACGGATGGCAGTGAAAATGAATAACTTAGAAAAATTAAAGCCAAGCCCAACTTCAACAGACGTGTTAAGTTTTCTGGTGAACTATCTGCATACACGTCAACGAAACAAAACTAGTTCTTAACAAACCAATCTATGTATGCTTCTCTGTCTCTCTCAAAATACCTGATGTACGACTGGTATTACAACAAACAAAAATAGAAGTATCGGTGTAAATGGCACCCTGTTGTACACCAAGACAGAATCATTACGTAATAGTTATTCCATGGCTTGTCCGCCTGTACGTGGAGATAATCCACGAGCTTTAGCGAGTGGATTATCTTACGTACAGGTGGACAAACATGGTATAACTATTTTATACCACCTACATCAGTGTAGACCTTGCACATCGAGTGATATTTCATGCTAAAGTTGGTAATGGTGGTATAATAGTAGATATCAAAACAGAAGACGCATACAAAGACATATCAGAAACAAAATATGTATATGACTTCTTTGATGATCCCAGAGATCACCAATTTTACGATGAAACATCAAAAGAGTCATAGGTAAAATGAAAAACGAATGTGCTGGCACTCCTATAGGAGAATATATCTGTCTGCGTCCAAAGTTATAGCCGATGATCAAACCATCAAAAAAAGCAAAAGGGTTAAAAAAGTATGTAATCAATAAACAACTAAACTTTGAAAATTACAGATATGCATTATTCAATTAACAAAAATACACATACAAAATTTACATGCTACGCTCAGTGCGACACAATACTAGTATCTATGGACTAACAGTAAACAAAACAACACTCTCACCGCTTGACACAAAAATATATATAACACCAGATGGCATTACAACATATGCATATGACTGTTCACAGTATCCCCAGGAACAATTAGCAGTTCCTCTTTAAGAAAACCTCTCTTTGGTGCTGGTGATTTCAAATAATTAACTAGCATGCCCTGTGTTATAATGGACTAATCAATCTTGTGTACATCAAGGGAACCATATTAGATCTGTTGCCCGTCTTTTACCACCACCTTCTAATTCTCCTGGTTGATACAAATACCTAAATTTTGCAAATGAACAAATTAGAGTATCAACTTTTCTTGCTACAATAGGAGGGTTTTTTCATCCCCGCATTTAATGCCTTGATAACCACAGGTAATCTCCTAAATTATTCTCATTTGCATTTGTGTGGATTTTCTAGTTCTTTTGCATATTGATAACCTAACAATCTCTCAGCCAAAGTTTTGTAAAATCTCTCTTCCACGCATTGGTTTCTGTGTGTTTCTGTTCTACCACTGCCTATTCAAACGTTGTGTTTGTCCATCAGCTGTGTCATAGGATCCATAAACTCTCTACCAGGGTCAACTTGTAATAATTTTGGGTATTTCAAATGTCTACTGTATATATTTTCAAATGCTTTAACAACTTCTTTGCTGTCTTTGGAAGTCAGTGGTTCTGCTTCTTTATACCTTGTTCCCACATCAACCAGTGTCAGATCATACTTGTATGTTTTGTTTTTTCTCCCAACCTGAACAGTATCAAATGACAGAAACAACAAATCAGCCTGTGCACTTCATCTTTTGCAAATACACCAAGTCTTGGCTTTATTATTTTCTTAGGTGCAGGTAAATAAATCTGCCGTATTGCTTGCTTTTTAAGAATTCCAATGCTTGTGTTTCCATTAACCTTTGCTTCTTTGGCTACTTTTTTAATTGCCGATTGGTCTCTCTAAACCCCTTTTGGGGTGTCGTATATTTTTCCATATCTATCTTTTATGTTATAGAAAATAAACAAGTATATAAGAAACAAAAATGTCAAACCAAGCAAGGGAGATACCAGATATCTCAAATGCACTATTCGAAAAATTACTTAAACAAAAACAAACACCTAAATATGACACACATAATTTGAAAGACCTTGAGATTGACAAAATATACACAATCGCAAAAACAAAAATATTAGACACTCAAAATTGAAGGTCTATGATTTTGTCATTACTCAATAATGGTGAGGTATGGGCGACAGAAGACCTATAAAATCAAATCATTAACGGTGATACTTATGCCAGTATACCATTTAATGTAAGACCATACTTATGGATCATGTTTGGATCATATTGTTACAAATCACTACTGGATCACTGATATGCAGTATTAGATGATGCATAATAAAGTACTTCTGGATAACAAATAGGTATAACTGAAATACCATGTAAGAAAAAAATGGGTTTAAACCCAACCAAAGGAAATAAGTGATGATTGATGGATAAATTATATTCTAGATACTTAACAGAAGCCATTCTTTTACTCCAATAGTACACGAACAAAAATAATTTGGCTCAATAACTCATTATTCTTATTTGATTCAGAGGTGATCCAATTTGCCATGCAAATGAACTACATTAAATTTCAAAGATACAGTACCTATTGCCTTTATTCAGAAAAATTTAATTCGAGATCATTAAAGCATATTCCGGAATCATATAAAGATCACTAATATATCATACTGTTGGATCATATCTGGATCATATTGTAACAAATCACTTTTTGATCAGTGATATTCAAAATTAGATGAGACATAATAAATTACTTCTGGATCATAAATTGATCATAATGAGATCACATAAAACAAATGAGTAACACATAATTAAAACACTTTCAGATAATAAATAAACCACTTGCAGATCACTTGTTGTTGTCAGTTCAAGATCACAGGGATGGTAACAACAGCAAGAAAAAAGAATCTTCATAGTTAAATGCATCAGGATTCGCTGTGGTATAGTAGATAAACCACTCACCTGCCTTGTAATGGGTCGCAAGTGTGATCCCAGGCTTTTGCTGCTGTCTGTTCTAAGGCGGTGGTTCTTTTCTTGTTGATCTATTTTTTAATGTACTTCCCATTGTTTGTGGGAGTTCCGTGTTTGTCTATGTTTTGTTATGCATTACTTTGTGTCCATTTTAGTTTTGCAATCATCTTGGAGAGGAAGAGAAAGCTGGCTGCTTTGCTATTATTGTCTTGCATATGTATTGTTACTATAAATGTTCTGTGGCTCTTCATCACGATGCCTTGTTTTGGTCTGCAGTATGTGATTGTGGTATTTCATACTCACTTACTGTCTCACCAGTCTGTCGGATGATACTTTAAGCTGTGGCCCTGTCTCCATATGACCTTAGATGTTGGTGGGACGTTTAACACAAACATACACAAAAATGCAGACAGAATAGAAGCAATGTAGACCCTGTTACTACATGCTTACAGAAAATCACTTTTACTTATACGTATTAGGATTTTACTAAGATTAAAGAATAAATCCCATGTCTCAAAAGCTCGAACTCATAGCGGTGAGATGGTCGAGTGATCAAGAATGCTTCCGTACTATCAGCCTTAATGACTAGGCCATTGGTTACCACTCCCACTTTTGTTAGCTGAATGTTACAGCGCTATAAGAAAATAATGTCAAGGATATGAATAGATCCAATCTGATATTGCTTGAAATACATAAGTACGAGTTCAAAGTTCAAATAATTATCCTTTTTTATCACATGACGTCGTGTCTGAGAGTGAAATAACCCCATGCATTAAAATCGATTAAACACTGGTGATTTACAGATTTTCGGAAAACCTTATGAAATGACACTTTTAACGTCACGCATATGGCAAAACTCTAACGTTTTCACGCCAAAATAATGATTTCAAAATAATGTTACTGTCATATGACGAATAGAATCTAACATTTGTGTTCCTGTATTATTGAATTTATTAAACTTGTTGCGTAAAAGAGATAGAACACTCGTTGCCAAAAAGAGATAAAATGCTCAGCAAGCCTCGCATTTTATCTCTTTTTCTCAACTCGTTCAATAAATTCAATAAAACATGAACACTCATGTAAGATCCTCTATATATATCTCCACAATAGGACTTAAGATTTGATTCATTAAAATACAGTATTTATTTGTTCAATGCAATGTAGATTTTAATGGAGTTATGCAACATGGAAAAGTTAAGAGATCTTTCATGCGAATCAAACATCTATCTGTTTTGATCCATATCAGAATTAAGGGTGAGGTTGGTACCTTGAAACTAGTTTAACTCCTCCAGTAATTTTCTTATTGACCATTCCAAGGCGGTACTTCTTTTGAGGATCTTTTTTTATTTGTGCCATAATGTCTGTGTCTGGCAGCCTTGTGGTCACCTGCTAGGAAAGGGCTGACCTCTTGGCTCTCTTGTATATTTTTTGGTGTTTTTGTCACTTTCCCATACGGTGCCCTGGGTCAGATGTGGTACTTGATTGTATTGATTCCTGATCTTTGCATGTCCTTAAATGACGGCACCGTGTACAAAAATAATCCTGCTACTGCGCAATTTATACTTAAATTGTTGATTAAATGCACATTCTTGTATGTAGTCAATTGCATTCAAAGGTAATGGCACAAAATATACACGCTTAAGATACATTTGTTTAAAAACAAAGAAAATGATTTTACTCTCGTACTTGAAGACTCTTTAAATATCCTATTGTTTCCAAACTCTAACAGTTGTATTAAAATATATTTTTAAAACTCTTAATAACTGCACATTTCATGGAACTCAGAACCCAAACACACGCATATACTTAAACAAGCTGGTGTCAGAATCAAATCTTCACCTCATATATACACTTTATAGATTTAAATGCCAAGTTGTTATGCAAATTATGGCTGGGTTAGATTATAAAGCCAATCACGGTTTATAGCTTTGCCATGGTTTCTTTTTAATTGCACGACGGTAGGTCAGGCCTCAGACTGAATGACGGCCCTGACGTAAAACTTTCATTGGTGGGTTGGTGTTTGATACTTGACTTTGGCTGGGCCTTCCATGGCTCAATTTGGTGTTTTCTTTAGCTCTGACTATCTGAGCGCCATTAGCCCTTTTCTTTGTTTCATACCAGTGTGTTAATTTGATTAGAGTGTTCTCTGCTCTGTGATGATGCAATGCACAAGTAAGGAAGCCTCCATGCGAGTTAAACAATTTTGTGCCTCAACAACGACATAATCTAGTGCAAAGATTTTGCGCCAGTAAACTACATTTATGCCCCCAAAAGTGTCTCCAGCTGCTGTCCGTTCTAAGGCGGTAGTTCTGTTGTTGTTGATTCAATGTTTATTGTTGCTCCATTCTTTGTGGTGGGTTTGTGTTTGATCCCTGTTTTGTTATGCAGTACTTAATGTCCGCTATGTTTTTTTTAAAAAATCATCTTGCTGAGGAGAAGTTAGCTCGTTGCTTTGCTTTGATTGTCTTCCTGATGTCTTGTGACTGTTAGTGTTCTGTGTCTCTTTCACACGATATCATGGGTTGGTCTGCAATATCTGAATGTGATATTTCCTGGTCATACTCATTTATCTTTATAGAAACGGTCTCAAAAGATAATTCCATACAATGAATTACAATCAGATTAATCTGGCTCTTTTTCAAAGTTCAAAAATATTTATCATATGACGTCAAGTCTGGGAGAGAAATAACGCCATGCAATAAAATCGATAAACCACTAGTGGTTAACAGATTTAGGAGAAACGTTATGACGTCCATTACAATGTTGCATACACTGTAATGACAAAAGTATAACGTTTTTACATCAGAAATGAGATTTCAAAGTAATCTTATTGTCATATGATAAAAGAATCTAACATTCGTGCTTTTGTATTATTGAAGTTACTAAATTCGTTGCAAAAAAGAGAAAAAATGCTCGAAAAGCCTCACATTTCATCTCTTTTCCCCAACTCGTTTAATAAATTCAATAAAACATGATCACTCATGTAAGATCTGTATTTCTTTACGTGAGAATGTTTTGAAACAGATCACTACTTGATCAATTTTATTGTTTCAGAGTCTGTCTTGATTCTTGCTAGAGGTAAACAATACAAGAATCTATTATGAGTGTGAGGGTAGGCAAGAAAAATCCGTACTGAGGATCGCCATTTGGCATCACGAGGTTTGCCGAGTGATGACAAATGGTGATTCTGAGGGATGGACATTTGTATCCTACCGTCACACGAATAATGGATTCTTTTTCTTGCTCCAGAAGTATATTTAGATCTCTTCAGGAAGGATTCTTAACACAAAGTTATGAGAAATAACTAGGGGCATTTTAATCAGTAACAGATTACATATATGGTAATGCCTTTTTTTTACAAAGTGGTCTGTCTGGTATCTGTTTAAGAGAGAACTTTTGTATCATACTACCAGATCACAATTTGTTAAATACTTATGTTTTGACCAAAGATTCCATGGATAAGCCCTCTGGTGAATGTGGCTGCTGTTTGTTGTTGTATTTTGTTGTGGTATATTATGAAGTTCATTGTTACTTTCCAGCTTAGCAATCGCCCCACTGAGGATGAGAGATCTGGTTGATTCCCTTCTTGTTTTCTTGCTTATATATGTGTGTGTTTTGTATGTTTGTTATCTAATGTCTTTTCATTAAGGTGCCGTAGGCTGGTATTTCCTGGTCATCTACACTCGTTTTTCCATATGAAAGTGATTTCAGTTGATGTTTGAACATGTCGACAAAGAAATGAGCAGCTGATCTCGTGCCAAGATTGAAGTTCGTATAAAGCTCAGGTGAGCTATAAGGAACAAACTATCAAACAAGCAACACATGTCTTGTACCTTTGTAGTCTGTTTTCATACCAGATTAAGTATTAAGGAAGTCAATAAATGCATGCACGCTTTGGCGGGTCGCTGTATCTATCGCTGTCACTTTGATTTCAGTGTCACCAAACATCATTGAAGCTCTTATTTCTCGCCTTTTCCCATACGAGCTCATTTTTTCATTCTCACAGTTCCTCACATCTTTTGTTTCACATTCACTATAAGGCTTCAGATCTAAGCGCAAAGTTCCACACTGCTTCACACCTTTGTCTGTTGTGAACACAGCATCGTTTCTGTCAGTATTATAAATATTGATAACAGTGGATGTCTGGTCTTGACGAACAGGTGTATAACTTCTCACAACTGTTTCACCCATAGCAACAGACTGGTTTACAAACACAAAACCATCAAGAATATCTGTACACCAGTCTATACCATCTTTCACGACTTTTTTACTCTCAGGATGTTTGGCAGGCTTGAATCTGTGAAGAACTCCAACACCATAGGTTAAGCGTGATCTGCGTTCACTCACAACTTGGGGATTCATTCCAAACAACACAGCTCCTGTTGAAAATAACTAAGTTATAAATTGGTCACGTCATTAAAAGTCCCTGTTTTGGTGTATGTAAAGAACAAATGTGCAGAGCAAAGACGCAGACCAGTCTGAGCATAAGCACGGACGGATTAGCGCCTTTTTTCACAGCTGGAAATGATGATTGGCATACTAATGCTACATCCAAAATTTCTATCTTTTTGATAATCTCTGTTGCTGAGAAGGATTGTCTTAATGACAGCTGGTCCCATCCAGAAGGCAGGTTTCCTAGCAGCGTAACCAAATGAGGCTAGTTAATCTGATAATGGTGCTTACCACAAATGACATGAGGGAAAGCATTAGTTTCCTAGTCTTACTTACTAACCTAATATTGTTAGTTAGGATAAGAAATACTACCACCTCCCTTCATTAAATTTTCATTATAGTTTCAATAAGATTTGTAACTTGGATGTCCTATATTTTATAGATAACAGATAGTTCCTAATTTGTCACCCCTAAATATTATAGCTAAAAGCATTAAGTGTTCTGTTTTGCAAACAGATGTAAATGTATTGAACTTAAGCATTAATTTAATAGTTTTTTTTGTAAACGCTCATGCTATTTGATCTAATGTCTATAGCCATGCTAGTCTGGGACTCAAATGATGATGCTCTTTAAATCTCTCTCTCTCTCTCTCTCTCTCTCTCTCTCTCTCTCTCTCTCTCTCTCTCTCTGTTGAACAAGATCCATTATTCTTTGATTTGTCGCACTTATTAATGAGGGTCTGGATGGGGTGTTCTGGTATTCGCTATTCATTAAAAATTTAGCCCATTATTCATCTCATTAAAATTTTGTGTTATTAATTAAAATAAGACCAATTATTCATTATAAGTAAGAAAGGTGGCAAAGAAATCTGATTACTCACTATTCATTAATTTTTTCTTCAATTCATTAAAAAAACAGGATTATTCATTATTTTAGGCTCTCATTATTCAGTATTCATTATTTTTTGGCCCATTATTCACTATTCATTATAAAAAAGGGCCATTATTCACTAATCATTATACCCCATCCAGACCCTCATTAATTTGGTTCGATCCTTCCTTGAGTAAGTTAGAAAACTTCTTTGAAAGCTAAACACTTAATGCTTTAGCTAATAAAAACAACATAACTAAGGTTAAATATTTTGTCAGTAAAATATATTGAACTCATGACTGTGGCTTATTTCTGTCCAAAGGTGGCAGATCTGCTGCTGCTTTATTTTCTCGATGTGCATGGTATCTGGTTTGGTTCTTTTACAACTACAGTAAAAACTTGAAAATTCGAACTCTGATATTTCTAAATGCTCATCCACTCGAAATACATTTGAGATACACTAGATTCATAGAAAAGGGCCTATCTATGAACTTAAAAAACTGTCTGTAAAACACTGATGATAATCGTTTTTGGGGTAAAATATTTTATGTCTACCTCCCTATAAATCGATCTTTTGATACTTTGAAATAAAACTTCTAGTGCCTGAGATTTGGAGTTTATGAGATTCGACTGTACGTGGTGCTTTGATGCTTTTGCCAAAAATTGAACTCATACTTGAGATACCTTTACTTAGGCTGGCAATGATTATGCTGCCGTAGAAAGAGAGTTAGTTGTTTTTGTTTAATGTGGCCTTGCTTATGTATTGCGTTTGTTGATCTTGTTGTGTTTTTGTGACCCTTCTTCGTGGTGCTGTGGTTTGGCTGTGATATGTGTTTGCGGGATTTCTTTATCATAATTAAGCACTTGTAATTATTTATAGTTCATGTTTTTGAGTTGTCCGATCAACATTGCTTGTCTAAGTCAACAATAATACGTTTTTGTACCTGCTTAACTGACACTGGAACATTCGAATATATCTTGCCCATGTGTTATCATTAATAACATGGTGAACTAGTCAAATTCAATGACCTATATTTTCATTCTTACCTTTGACAATGATTGTGTCAACGCCTTGTGGAATGATGACTTTCAGAATTTGACCAAAATCTTTTCTTATTTCATGCTGTAGCATCGAAGATTCTGCGAATCCTCCAACAAGGAAAAGATAAGAAAGGCCTGGAATAGATATGATCAAGCACATGCTAATTTGATGCTTGTCCCATAGGCGAACAGCAAAGTTTCTGGTGAGCCTGCGCATTCAGAGCCCTCAAGCTCCTCGCATACACAAAGTATTGAATAAGTTAAAGGCTCAGACAAAGCAATGAGCTCTAGCCCCCATTATATAGTTGTGAAATGTATATTTTAACTTTTGACCTGCTGAACCCAGATTTATACAATTTTGAAAACACTATAGATCCAGGTCTGCTGACTTCTTACGAAACCATCTGATCTGGATCTACACTGTTTCCCACTATGATACTCTGATCAGACTTGGCGTATGCCAATGCCAATTTGTGTGTTTCCCGGAGAGAGAGAGAGAGAGAGAGAGAGAGAGAGAGAGAGAGAGAGAGAGATGGCTGTGATGTTTATATTTGTCATAAATGTGTATGCGCCTTATTGGTTATGAGTCTTTTCTTTTCATCACAGTTGTTTCATTCATTTTTATTATTCTTTTGTGATGATACACTACCTCTACCACTACATTGATATAAAAACTTATGTGTTTTAACGTAAATAGAATCTGGGGGTTTCATCACATTTTATACTAAATATGATTTAAATATTTTTTTCTTCGATGATCCATTGAAATGAGTGAGTTAGAAAGCCTCTTATATGAGCAAAACAATTTTCATGTTTTAAATGGTTTTATTTTTGACTAGCTGCCAGTGTGTGCAATCACTGGTATGTACAGTGTCCTTGTTTCATTGCAGTATATCTAACGGTATATAAATTAGATGGTATTAAGTTTAACTTAACTTGCTGTTTTGTACAGCCAGTAAAATGTATCAAACCAAGCTGCCATATTGAAGTCTGTTTTAATGGTATTTGTTCTTCAAATAACATGTTTACTGTGTGCTAGTTTCTCTTTGTGTACAATCATAAAGTATAATGATTAGTAGTAGAACTTATTGCATACCCCGAGTATCTGGATGATTTAATATTTCTCCTATTTCCTGTTTGATTCGGTTTATGGTTGGCAGAAAAAGTCGTCGCATTATTGTTGGTGACATTCTCAGCATACCACTCGATGTCCAACTTATATTTTTGTCTCCATACTTTTTCACAGCATGCTCAATGTCGTTGCCCTGTTAGAACAATAAAAGAAATAAAGGCATCACTGTTTCTTCGTTTTGTTCAGCTAAATTTCTTAGCTAAAAAAGAAGGAAAACCACACCAATGCATTTCAGTTATACAGCCCAATAAACAATTGTTGCCAAAGTTAAACATACACAAATCCACATATACATACCCACACGTACATCATGAAAAATGTTTTACTATCATATCATTACATAAAAAATCAATCATTATTTCTTAGTTTATAAGTTATGAAATGTAACCGAATCTACAACATGTATAAATAGTACTTGTAAAAGCGCTGTGTGAACAACTATATGGCTTCCGACATTAATGATGTTATTTATCAAAATAATCTGGAAAAACGGATCTTTAAGCTGTAGAGAGAACCTTCATAATTTAGAAACAGCAGACTCGATTTCATTGAGTCTGTTCATGAGCATTAATGGAAAGTGCAACAGCCCTTACAAGTATGATATAAAAATATCAGTCTGCGTTTCATTGAGTAGGTGGAGCGTGCAACAACACTCAAGGGCAAAGTAAATACTTAATGCATCATAACAAGTCACAAAATGCTTTTGATCCAAATACTCCGTCTGATAGCCTCAATACTACAGTTATTAGCAAATGTTTTAAGAAACTACAATAACATTCCTGAAGCATGACGCAAGCACCGTTATTTAAGGTTTCCTACAAAAAATTATTTCGTTTAGAGATATCAAGGAAACTAGCCAATCCCATAACTGTTATGTTTTTCTACATCTTTACTTTTTTTAAAAAAAGACAAAACTGGGAGAAGACTTTTGAAGTTTTTTTCTATATATCCATATAAACGAACTAGCCCTGTCACTGATGCTATATATTAATCAATCATTTTCACAAAGAGGCCATCATAAACTTGACTGATTATTTTAGCAATCAACACTTTTTAAGTGGTTGGACAGCTCATTATGTCTACATTATCGTAAAATAAAACGCACTGGCCATTTCCAATGTTTAGAACTGGTTAGGTAAGTGAGCTTATTAAGATTTTTTGAAAGTGAAACATTCCTCCGAAATTTTAAGTGTTTGTCCATATGTACATTTATTTATCTGGCAGTGCTTCGTTTCCACTAATCTTAGCATCAAAGTTTGAGGCTTTTAATTTCAATCTTTTTAGGGGATGCGTGATTTGAATTGCAGACATAGTCTTCGATAGATATTAAATCGAAAATCATATTTTGTTTATACCTTTAGGCTGAAGGCTGGATGAATTATTTTGATATACAAACGTAATTTCTGTATATACGTTGCTTGTCAGAAGGAGGTCAACGTTTGAACTGCGCACACTACAGCCATGATAAGGATGTAGTCAGGCACAGGTAAATTGTATTTGAATGTGATGGTTGAGTAAAGGACTAGTTTAGCAATTTTGTAAGTATTGTAAGTATTGGGACCCAAGTAGATCCAGATATAAAAGGAGGAGTTGAACTGCACAGAAATAATCTAAGAATGAGAATAATGGACAATTCGACCTGATCTTACATATTGTGGATGGAACACAGACAAGAGGGCCTTGAGAGACCTATATTAAAGTGCAAATGGACAGAAAATGCCACAATCAGAGACAAGGGATTAAAAGAGGCTTATGGAGTCTTGGTGTATAAATTGAAGAAGATTAATGGCTCTAATAATTTTTCAGCGCAGTTTATTGAAATAATTTATCATTATAAAAAGATTGGCTATAACATTAATGTTTTGCAACAGACTGCATGCTTGGTGGTCAACCCAATCACGGTTGGCAACTTTTCTCTCCTCTTTAACTGCACGCCCATGGGTCAGACTTCAGACTCTATGACGGATCCGACTTAAAGACTTATCTTTTGATGAGATGGTAGGGCCTGATGCTTTGGCTGTTGTCAGGCCCACCGGGGTTTACCTGTTGAATTTCTTTTTGCTCAGGTATTCAGCTTTATGTACTGTTGAGTCCTTATCTTTGCTTTATCTCCTTTTTATATCTTGATTTATATGTTCTAGGAGATTATGCATGGATAAGTTAGTGGTCTTTTATGCAAACCAAACATCTATGTGTCTTGATCCACATCTCAACTAAGGGTGAGGTTGGCGCTGTGAAACCGGTTTGAGCCCTCCAGTCAAATATTTTTACTGACCATTCCAAGGCAGTACTTCTTTTGTGGATCATTTGTGTTATTTATGTCTTGTGTTTGTCATGCTTTCACGTCTGTTCATTGCTGCCTTGTGGTCACCTGCTGTAAAATGGCTGACCTTTTGACCCTAATTTGTGATGTTTAATTGTGTTTTTGTCACTTTCCCATGCGATATCCTGGGTCAGGTGTGGTACTTGATTGTATCGATTCCTGATCTTTGCCACCTTTCTTACTTTTATTTATTCTCTATCCATATCTTTGTTTTATATTAGGGATACTGTCACAGAAGCGGAGCGCAGTGACCCAGTTGTAGAGCGTTAGACTGGGCTAATTTGAAACTCACTGCCAGTTGAGTTACTGTGTTGTGACCTTGAGCAAGACACTTTATTCGCTGCTTAGTACTGGTTCAACCAAGGAAGACAGGAATTGTTCTGTCATGACTGAAAAATTGTTGACTGGGATGTAAAGTATAAACACAACTTTCACAGAAACTTAAAAACACTGTTAAGGGTCATTTTGCCAATCCTTTGTTCGTTAATTGTCACTACCAAGTTAATCTCAAGCATCCGCACGTAGCTATCCAAACACCACTGCCCTATTAAATAACCAAGGTAAGAGGAAGTATTCATATTTGAGCCGCGACATACGATTTCCAACAATGTGGTATGCACTACAAACAAAGCCTAAGATCAGCCTGCGCATACTTGCAGTCTGATCAGAGCCTTTGCTAGTCGCTTGAGTATTCTATGACTGTTAAGCTACTGACTTAACGCCATTTGGAGTTTCTAGGCTTAAAAGGAGGCTGCACAGGCTCGTCAGAGTCTACACTTGTCAAAATGCCACACTGTTGGAAATCACATGTCATGGCTCATTTGTAATAAGAGTTTATGCCTACCTTGCATTTCTTGAAGAAGTCAATAAATGAGTAGGGGAAGGAGACAGTGACAGCATTAGAGCGGTATGGACCAGCAGACCTTTTCCTAGACTCGAAGGAAATCATTAGATCTAGCCAACCTGTAGGACGCTTGAGTCTGAACTGTGCCACCAAATCTTTACCAAATATAGCGCTAATTAAGTGTTCGAATGCTTTGTCAATTCCTGAAAGAGGATAAAGACATTAAACAGTGATTAACCACTATTTGATAAATGTAATTTCTCATCCTTATCAATAAGGCAGGGACATTTCTTATTGAAGGTTTGACAGGGGTACTTGTTCTCTTTAATTTAAATGGACATCCTTGAAGACAATTAGTGGAAACCCTGACCAGATGTTAATCAAGCTGTTCCAGACAAGGTAACAAAAGCATGGGCTCAAACAGTAGTAAATAATTAAAGAACTGGGGTTTAGTCGCTATGTACTTTGTATCATTCAATGCCAATATATTTGAATTTTTACACTATATCGTATGCAATATATTAAACCAGAGACATAGTTTATTGAATGTATATTAAGATGGCCTGTCACAATTGTTATGTTTGAAACTGAAAATTATTTATGCTATTGGGAATAATATCAAGAATAAAACCGTCCTAAATCAATGACCATGTAACTCTTGGAAATATATATCGTTGAGTTTCTGTATAAAAACTTTCTGAATCACAATATGGCAAAAGTCAGATTACATAGTATTATACCACCCTAACCAACTTTAGCACAAAATATCAGGTCTACAATGATGTAAGTGGTATAAAAAGTTTTACCATTTTTGCCCACCTGTACGTAAGATAATCCACTCGCTAAAGCTCGTGGGTTATCTCCACGTACATGCGGACAACCCATGGTATAGCTATTACAAAAAATTCTGAATCACAATATGGCAAAAGTCAGATTACATAACATTAACATACCTAAAGAGCCATACGGCCCACCACATGCCCTGGTGATTTCTTTAAGATAACCATACGAATCAACTTCATGAACTGTAATGTCTGTTGTTCCACCACCACAATCAGCTATCATATATCGAGTGCCTACAACATAAGAAGTAGCAAATAATACCACAATGACAGGTTGAAACTGTCTATATGCACTGATACCATTTGTGAATATACATTTGCACCTGGACTATATAAAATTCTTTTCATAATCTTTTTCAGACACTTGATAAACGCTAGGAAATCTTGGTCTGTGATGTGTAACTATGGCATTTCTGGTCATATTGACTTCTTTTTCACATGTATTTGTTTGTTTGATTTGATTCTTTACGTCCCATCAACAATCTTTCAGTTATATAGGGACGGGTCTTCCTGGGTTGAGCCCGTACTAAGCTAGGATTAATGTTCTTGCTCAAGGACAAGACACAGTGACGCTTTTTCACATGTATATATCTACTGATTTGTATATAACATTATTATATAAGAGCGAGTGGACGTTCAATGTTTGTTTAAGCCCACGCTTTGCGTCTGAGGTGAACTTCAATCACAGGTTACAACAAATATTAAACTGGTCAAGTCTGAGATAGAATCTTTGAATGTTGTCACATGCCACATTCCATCTCAGTCTTACCTATATCAATATCATTAGAGATAAAGGATGCGTTATGGATATTAGATGATAGCTCTTGGGTACTGGACGACTGGGAACTGTTAGACAAGCTGTCTTCGCCAGTTGCACTTGGGACAACATGGAAAAGTCGCAAGCGCTGGCAGTGGATTGATGCAGCCTCTGGTTCCAGAGCAATCAGCAGCTGCCCGGGTCTGTCTGGGGAAACAATTCCAGCCTGGAAAAGAGAGAAGTGAAACTGAACACATGTAGGTAACATATATGTTATATATTTTGATGCAGATTTAACCGTTGTTTCATTCATTGACGATGTCTATGGCATTTTATCCTAGTCTAAAGTATTGCTGTTGTCTCTGCCTGCTGCGCTAGACATAAGTGGATCAAAACTGTGCCATTAATCTTCTATGAGGGCTAGAGATGTATTTAGTAACGTTAACAAGAGCTACAAAACGGTTACAGAATGAAATTACTAGTATTTACTCAAATATAGACCAAAATACAGTTAATAAGCTATTTTTGTTGGTCAGTGAGAGCAAAAAACAAGAATTGGGTTGCAAGCAAGGCTTTCAGTATACCCCCGCAACATTATCTTAAATATATCTGCAACATACATGCATTATTAACCATCATTCAATATGAGCAGTGGTCTAGAGTTTAAAATGCTGTAAATTTATCAAAAATTATTTTACTCCCACATACACACCTTCAATATGTCTGTAACATACATGCAAAGTATTAAAAGAATACACTAAAGACTCTAGGAGTAGTTGATTTCACAAAGTATGCACTATCAGCCATTATTTAATATGTGCAGTGGTCGAGAATTGGCTACGTTAAAAATTGTGTAAAATCTAAAATTTCATCATTACACTTCCACATGCACATCTTCAATAACCTCTGTAACATACCCGCAAAGTATTAAATGGGTACACCAAAGACCCTAGGCGGAGTTGATTTCACTAAGTTTGCATCATCAGCCAGTATTCAGTATATGGAATGGTTAAGAACTGGCCAAGTTAAAAATGGTGTTAATTTATGAAAAGAAAATAGTTTTGTATCACCAAACATTCACATGCACATCTCCAATATGTATGTAAAATACATGCAAAGTTGATTTCAAAAAGGATGCACTATCAGCAATTATGCACATTTTTAAATATGACTGTAACATAACTAAAAAGTTTAAAAAGGATACACAAAAGACTATAGGAAGAGTTCATTTCACAAAGTATGTATTATCAGCCATATTGCAAACACCATACAGTTAGAACTACAAAGTAGCACAACTCTTGCATTACTGATTCTTCAGCCCCCCTTTTCCTACCAATCATTCACTGTCTTATGGTTAAGGTGCGGTGCTACTCAAGTAATTCAACAAAAACCTTGAAATGTTGACAGAAGGACGGGATGATGGAATGACGGAGTATACCCCCCCCCCCCTAAACTACGTTTGCGGGAGGGGGGGGGCGTAGGTATAATAAACTAAGTTTGCAGGGTGGGGGGTATAATAACGTTCTTATTGACAATTAATACGTATAGTATTTTTATACGTGAATGCTCAGCTATCCAGTGGGGCTAGATGGCACGGTTTTTCATAGAGCAAAAGATAATACCGAACAGATATTTACCAGAAGATATGAACGTCTATTACCATGACACAAATCAAATCTATTTTTTAGTTGTGCTGATATCTGTTTCTTAAAAGAGGTCTTCAGAAGTCACGAAATTAGACTAAAATAATAATTTTCCTATTTTAGCTAATCATTATTTGATTTGTTTTCATCTAACCAGCGTAGACCTTGAAGAAATACCACTTCTATGACATTTATCTGGGTCTCACTTAACACCTATTTATTTGTCTCCAGTATACCAGAAGTTAGGTGGGGCGGCTAAATTTCGCATATGTTAGTTAAAAATTTACATACGTTATAGGCTGCCTGTCTCATAAACTGCTTCGCTGATGCCCTCCAGATTGCTGGAACTGTTATGACCCATTGGATCATATCGCTTGTTATGCGCATCCCTGATTGGTCAGATAATTCCTGAAGGGCGTGGTCTTTAAAGAATGCTAGCCCATAGGAGAACAGTTTCATCGCTGAAACTTCCTTGCCCGTACTTGAAACAACCTTGGCGTCCATAGTTAAACTCTGTAAACAAGAACATGGTTCAGTAAAGCCTAATTTAAAGTTGTCACGATTTACTGAGGTTCAAATAAATATAATCAATGCCATAGGCGGATCCAGAGGGGGGGTAGGGATCCCCCTCCCCCCGAAATATAAAAAAGATAGGATTTCTTAGAAATACTGGTCTGGATCCTATAGAAAATCACATAGCTACCAAGCCAGCATTCAATTTTGGGCCAACATCGGCCCGCCAGCAAACGTCATTTAAATGGCGTTTCGCTGGTGGACCAATTATGGCCTGCTTCTTGTAGTGTTAGAATTCTCTCTCTCCCTCTCCTCATCACTAGCTCTAACGACCATTTTGTTCAGTTGAGTAGAACGGTTTGTGCAAGTTTGATGGAATGTATTATAAGGAACATTTGTGTAAAATTATATAAAAATTGTACCAGTCGTTAAGGGAAAGAATGTATTTATTTTAGCTGTAGAAGCCATTTTGTTCAGCCAAGTTTGTGCAGTTTGTACAATTATAACAGATGGCATTATGAGGATCATTTCTGTGAAAGTATATTGAATTTGTACTAAGTTTTGAAGATAACTCTATTTTTAGCTCTGATTGCCATTTTGTTCAGTGGAGCAGAACGGTTTGAGCAATTTAGTAGAGGGCATTATGAGGAACATTTTTGTGAAATTATATTAAATTTTGGCTAGTTATTAAGAAGAAGATGTCGTTTAAAGATATTTTCATTTTTAACTATGGCAAGCATTTTGCTCAGTGGAGTGAAACAGTCTGTGCAAGTTTGATACAGGGTATTTGAGGAACTTTCAATGTTATACCAGTCGTTAAGGAGGAGATGGCGTTTGTTTTAGCTCTGACGGCCATTTTGTTCAGCCGATCTGAGCAGTTTGTGCAATTTTGAAAGATGACATTATGAAGATCATTTCTGTGAAAGTATATTGAATTGGGACGAGTGGTTAAGGAGATGTTAATGTTATGAAGATATTTCTATTTTTAGATCTTGTGGATGTTTTTCAGCGTGATGAGAACATTTCTGTAAAGTTATATTGAATTCGGGCCAGTGGTTAAGGAGATGCTGTTTAATGACATTTCTATTTTAGCTCTTGCAGCCATTTCGTTTCGGTTCCTTACATTTCACTTTTCCTTGTGACTAGAAATGTTGAGCTCTTGGTCTGAAGCTCATAAATGTGTGGCGTCACGTACGTAGGGGAAGAGGATAAAGTTATGTTAAATGAACCATATAATTTTAGGTACTCTAGATATATAAAATGGAAATGAATCAACTTTCAAATAGTAAGGTAAAATATTTAATTGTTTGATACCTCATCCAAATGCAGCAGCATTTTGAACCGTTCAAAGTACAGCCATCTTGATGCTTCTTTATGGTCAAGATCGTGGTAGAAATCTCTAGCAGCGAACCCAAATGAGTGAAAATTTCCCTCAGGTGTCAATAATATAGTGGTGGGGGCTTTCTGATTAAATATTCCTGGATCACCGCCCTCTGTCTTACGCATCATATAAATATTTTCTGAAAAAAAAAGCATTTGTCAACTTAGTCAATTACTAAAGAAAAGTAGGAAACATTACCGGATATTAACAGCAATTTTGCTATATAAATTTTAGAAGGTTGTAATTTAAAATATACTGACTTAAAAACGAAACGAAACATAAATTTATTTTTTTTCAAAACTCTATACCCTCTTTTGAAAACAGTGCAGATCCAGATCAGCTTGCTTCTATCGAAGCCAACTGATCAGGATCCACAGTGTTTACACCCACGCAATAAATCCATGTTATAATAGGCAACCTTATATTGAACATTTGTTGAACAGTCTATTCGTATCGTTTCTTCTTTGGGACAGTATATTATGATGGTGACGCAGAGGTGGTAGTCTCTTTGTCTTGTCGGAAGGGAATAATCATAATGGCCTTCGTGTCACTGTCAATATGACAGAGGCAAACTTTAACCAATTTATGTCAAATGGTATTTCCCATCCTTATCAATTGAATAATTCCATGTAGAATTTCAGCGCTGCCAGGTATAGGATAAGTCCCCTTTTTCTAAGAAAAAGTATTTGACTGACCCAGTTTTTCATCATTGTTAAATGAATGGTCCCATTTTCTGACATCCCTATTGGAAAATACTTATATTTTTGCTCAGATATTCAGCTCAGAAACCTAAATTGTAATATTAGTATTTGAAAAAGTATTTGACTGACCCAGTTTTTCATCATTGTTAAATGAATGGTCCCATTTTCTGACATCCCTATTTGAAGATACTTATATTTTTGCTCAGATATTCAGCTCAGATACCTAAATTGTAATATATATTTGTAAACTTTGTTTACAGACAGCAAAGAGTGTATAAAATTATCAAAGAACAGTATATGAATATGTTAACATTTTGTTCAATCAAGTATATGAATATGTCATCTTTTTCGAAGACCCCCCCCCCCCCGAGGTTAGGTGTGGTACTTGATTGTATCGATTCCAGATATTTGCCTTCGTACTTACTTTTAAAATTGGTGGAATTATAATACATGTCATCACACTTATACGCTCAAAACATTGTTTCTCTTGAGCATTGTGGACCAGGACCATGTTTTCAATAGGCGTGCAGCTCATATTGATGGTTTTGTCATATGCTATACCTACGAGCCAGTATGCAAACATTGGATTTTGGTACTTATTGCAAATCCATTCTTCAAACATGCATGCACAGCTTTCTAGTGAAGCTAAAGGATTCATTATTGGTCTGAGCCTCTATCTAACTCTATCTGCCAAAATCTCATGTGCTGGCTGATACACACTCACCTGGATCATGCGTAAAACAGTACGCATAACCACTGTACGTTGTTCCAAAATCAATGGCTATAACGGCACTATATCCGACGCCAGTGTCGAGCATAAGACCATGCGACCACCTCTTCGTGTCCTCGCTTTCAAACAACTTGTCCAAGCTTCTTCTATCAAGGAGTCCATCTGATGCACAGCGGCGATGCAATCCTTGTGTATTGGTCTTGGCGAAGCGACGCAGGTCTGCACGAGATTCTGTCGCATAATATTCCTTCCCTCCAGTTTGTTTCTTCTTCCCACGGAGATTTCTCTTTCTTTCTGTGTTCTTGTGTTTTACATGTAATTCATTTTCTGTTGGTATGTTTTCATTGATGCTTGGCTGCTCTGACAACCCTAGATCAGACACACCATTTTCAGTTGCAAGATTTGTTCCATACCATAATTTATTAATTTCTTCATAGCCACTTTTGACAGACTCGTCATAACTACACGTATCCTGGGATTCGCTTATTTCATCAATATACTTGTCTATTTCTAATTCTTGCTTAGTGCATGTGTCAACTTTGATTTCGTTTCTGCATGAACCCTCACAGGTAAAACTGTCTCTCTTATTTACTGCATATCCATTGTGATCTGTATTGCCTTTCTTTGGTGTATCAATCTCCTTTACACTGCGTTCTGCATTGCCTTTCTTTGGTATATCAATCTCCTTTACATTGCGTTCTGTATTGCCTTTCTTTGGCATAACAATCTCCTTTACACTGCGGTCTGCATTGCCTTTCTTTGGTATATCAATCTCCTTTACATTGCGTTCTGTATTGCCTTTCTTTGGCATAACAATCTCCTTTACACTGCGGTATGCATTGCCTCTCTTTGGTGTATCAATCTCCTTTACACTGCGTTCTGTATTGCCTTTCTTTGGCATAACAATCTCATTTACACTGCGTTCTGCATTGCCTTTCTTTGGTGTATCAATTTCCTTTACACTGTGTTCTGTATTGCCTTTCTTTGACGTGTCGATCTCCATTGAATCGCGTTCTGCGCCGCATATCTTTGGTGTGTCAAACTGCATTTCGTTGTGCTTTGTATTTGATTTATTTGGTATGTCTATCTCCAGTTTGTCTGTTTTAGAATGCTTTGTGTCTTTAATTCCCTTTCTTTTTGGAGGAGCCTTTTCAATGGCTCTGTCCAATCGTTCAAGAACGTATTCTATATCGTTATCGTCGTCTTTGTAGGATACGAATGTTCTTTCCGGCTTTAAACGTGGCTTCTCTGGTTTGTCGTTTCTGAGAAGTGCTACGCCCTTTCCAACATGCTCCAGCCATTTCTTTGGAGAAATCGTTCTGTGCTGCTTTGTCGTCTGTGTTTTCTTGGAGGCGAACTCCTGCACCTCCGTATCATCTTCAATATGCGTTTTGATGACATCACCATCATCTACCAAAAAGAAGACACCATTAATAATATATTTATATCAAGGTTTAACAACACCACACAGACAACAAGAGAGAGAATCTGAACGGAGCTTTTAGCTTAATAAGTTCATTTTCTCACTACATATATACAAAGTACTACTGGTCCATTATCATGTGCAATAATGCAGCGCTGGCGATGTCTTTAGAAACTTTTATAATCATGTTTATAAATAGACAAAAGGCAAACCCCTGTCATTTGTTGGATTATAGGTCTTTTAAGAACTAAGCAATAAAAATGTCGATTTTGATTGTTGGTTACCAGGATACTCTATCTGCGGTCTGGAAACGATAATTAAGTAATAGTTATACCATGAGCTGTCATCCTGTACGTGGAGATAATCCACGAGCTTTAGATAGCGGATTATCTTACGTACAGGTGGACAAGCATGGTATAACTATTTTATACCACCTACACCAGTGTAGACCTTGCACATCACGAGATATTACGTACTAAAGTTGGTAAGGCTGGTATAATTAAAACTAGGGCGTTTCTGACTGTAAAGAGAAATCCACATAAGTTTGATTTTGAATGTGTGGCAATGCATTTCATATTGTGTACATTTCACGTATGCATGTCAAAGCATTTACTTTCAAACATAATACTAATTCTTGAAAGTATCGGTTAAATGCACCTTGGATTTCAACTGCAAACTATTGCAGAAGGGCAAGTAAAGTATAAAACGAATATCAGCCCTATTACACTTTATTTTAATGTAGAAATATCACCGTTTTCGCTGGAAAATCGGTCCGTGACTTGATCTTTTTAAAAAATCAACCGCAAGTGCAGATCCAGAAGGGGGGGACAGGGGGTCCGGACCCCCCCCCCCCCTGGAAAAGCACAAGTTATATGGGTTTCTATAGGGAATAAGCTATTGGAACCCCCACCCTGGAAAAAGTTGGACCCCTCCTGGAAAATGTTGGACCCCCTCTGGAACCTTGAAAAATGATAGATTTCTTTAAAAAAAAAACCGTTGTCAGAGCTTTTTGTCAAACTGACCTGGACCCCCCCCCCCCCCCCCCCCCCCGACGAAAATTCCTGGATCCGCGCATGAACCGTTACAGAAAAGAACATGTCTCCATATAGTGCGCACCATTTTTAATTGGTTAACCCTTTTCTTTTTAACATATTTATTTGCTATTCTATGATAGATTGTTTACTTGCTAGCGGCGACCTTTGTCGTCTTCTGATAGCCCTAACAAGCAGTTTGGACCCAGATCAGGACCGATATAAGTCGGTCCTCATCTGGATCCAAACTGTTTTACACTCTGATATTTTTCTTTTTTTTTTAAAAAAAAAGTGAATTTTGAAAAAAAAAGACAGCAGACGACAACAAAAGCATGAACAATTACCAAGCATGCAGAGTTAATGCATACCTTTAGTTTCCACTGGCAGCTGTATGCAGTTGTTGTTAATATAAATAGGTCCAAAATAAGTTATTTCTCTTCTCTGTGGAGAAGAGCACTCGGCCATTATTTCAACTTCCAAGTAAGGAGATAGTGTTTCCTATCATGAATATGACACCTTTATCAGCAGTCCGAAAACAATGAACCCGAGGCTGCATACTTGTAACCTGCCCAGCCAGCACACAAACTCGAGCCACCAGTGGCCAACCAGCAATACGCTGGTGGGCCGACGGTGGCCCCCAGGGGGGTTCTTCTATTTTTTTTCTACATACGTAGGCTCGGGCCCAGCATCTACTCTTCACCCCCAAAAAATATCAGGAATTTCACGCACCCCCAAAAAAAATATTTGAAACTTCAGCAACCCCAAATAATATCCCAATTCTGTAAAAAGACCTTAAGAAAAGACCCTAAATGCATAGCAAAAACCCCTAAATATTGTCCAATTTTGTGATGACCCCCCCCCCGCCCCCCCCCCCCCCCAAAAAAAAACCCGAATTTGGTGATACCAACATCAGAAATTCTTCAAAATTGGATTTAGAGAGATTATTATTGGTTATACGCACACGTTTTGTACATATAACATCAAGAATTCATCATAATTGTGATAAAATCTTCCCATATTTTTGGTCCAAATGTGGACGCAAATGCGTTTTTGCGTATACGTAGCTACGCCCCTGCTATCCCATTCGCATATGCACAAAAGCATAAAATAAACGCGCATGCCGACGTATCTAGCAGTGCAAGAGGCTCGGGGTCTAAGTTTTGTCCTGACCCCCACCCCTACTCTGTATTAGCGGAGGAAAAATGCTTGGTCGAGGAAGCGCGCGTGTGCTGTGTGCTTCGTCCGATGCGATTAATAACAAGATATAGTTCGACCAGATAAGAGACAGTCAAAAGCTATGGTCATCTCATACGCTCGTTTAATCCTCTGTCTGCCATTGACGTCTCCTGATAACCCTTACACACAGTTCGGATCCAGATCAGGCCCAACGAAATATAAGGCCTGGCAGCAGTTTTCTTCGATTTTTGGAAAGTAGTTGCGCTGTGCAACCTTAAGATTCTACCAAAATGAGGTTGGTTGTAATTAAGATTATTCTAATCTAAGCTAGGGGCGTGTAATGGAATAAAATGCTATTAATGAGAAAGGTACTGCACGAATTATTATCGTCTCTTACACCGGATTGAGACTTGTCCGGTATTGAATCTTAAAAACTCCCTCTCGTGCTTATATTTTTCATCTTTTTCTGGTCCAACACTGTAAGAAACAAGTGCAACTTAACACCATTGATGGCAGCTGAATTGCCACTAGTTTTAGTGTTGCCTTTTAACTGCTTTATAGGCTATATTCTGTTCGATTGTATTGATCTGAAGAACAGCTACTGTCCTGCCAACCAAGAGTGACAGTGACGTCATGTTTTGTTTACAATTGTTAAGTAAAACACTAACTTGTACACAACACGTGAGCTAAAGCGAATCGATAGATCACTTGTGTATTAATCCTATCCGCAGGACAGGATAAATACATAAGTGATCTATCGATTCTAAGTCCCTGATAACTTCGTAAACAAAACATGATGTCCCTGTCACTCTTGGCTGGCAGGACAGTACAAGAAGATTTAACATTTATTACCGGAGAAAACGTGACCGTTTTATATTGCTTTTTGTAGGAAAGTATAATTTTACACCAAAATAGGTGGTAGCTTAATAAGTGTAATTTTACACCAAAATAGGTGGTAGCTTAATAAGTGTAATTTTACACCAAATAGGTGGTAGCTTAATAAGCGTAATTTTACACCAAAATAGGTGGTAGCTTAATAAGCGTAATTTTACACCAAAATACGTGGAAGCTTTAAGCTAGCAAGCATACGGAGTTATTTTACAGTGCATATTTGCATTAACGCATTTCACAGAGGTACGTTCCAGTTTCTCCACTTTTGATTTTCAGGGGGGGGGGGGGGGGTCGAGGGGGTTCGGACCCCCCTTTCCACCTTCTGGATCCGCGCATGTTCTTGTCCAGCTGTACCGTGGCCGAGAAGGACAGGTCTCCATATTGGAACCAAAAAGCAAGTACGTATATGACACCGCGAGGACGACAAACAGTATACCGACAGCAACACGACAGCGAGAACACTATTGAAGTAACGCAGCCAACTCTCTCTTCTTCAGCAAGGTGATTGCAAAACTAGAAAGGACACAAAGAACTCAGCCACAAAACAAAGAACCAACACAAAAAAAAACATGATATGGGCCTCATCGCGACAAACAATTCCCCGGGGTTTCTGACAAAGCGAGAATCAAACCAGTCTCCTCAGCTACAGAGACTAGCTAGAACATTGAAATTTCGCCCCAAGCAACTTTAGATATGATACTTTCGAAAAAGCGAATAACGAAGGCGCTGATCAGTCTGCGCGGATGCGCAGGTGCGCAGGCTGGTCTTCACCTTTGTTGTTCGCACATCCCGAAGAACGGTTTTCTTGCGTCGAGACCCACATTGGATCGACATTTTACATACCGGGGTGCATTGAAAATATTAAAATAAATGAGTATGCAAAATTTGATCCTAATATCCTAAAAGAATCAAGAGTCATGATGATGTTTTCTAACTGACCACAAAAGGCTGGACAATTATTGCTCACCAAACCTATATCTATCAAAAATGGGTGGGTTCGCATGCCAGTGGTAAGAGAATGTTGACGTGCATATGTATGCAAAATGTGATAAAACATACCATGTGGTTCGAGAGTTATGAACAGTTTCACTAACTGGTAACAGACAGATGGACAGACGGACGGACGGACGGACTCGCATAGTGATGATAGTGCAGACCTAATGGTCGTGCAGTTTCTACATTTTGTTACCAGGCTTCTAATCTCTAAATTAAACACTGGCCTTGCTGCTAGCAGTTTAATTACCCTTCTCCAATTGTTAATGGGAACAGCTGGAAATAGTTTGACGAGCATGTTATTTTCTCCAGCTTTTTGCTGGATAATGTGATCAGATATTTGAATTTATTCATGTAAGAGACCTGTTTCACCCAGGTAAACCGCATGTCTAGATCTCGGAGGGTGTTGGCTATTGGAGGTAAACATTGCGATTGTGGAAGGACAGGGTCTGTATTTATCCGTTTTTATTTCCTATAGAAAGTTTCTTGGAGACGAAAGCAGCAAACAGGTTGCTTCTATATTGAATGATAAGGACTCGGAATGTGTTAAATGCTTTTGATCCATGTCCGTAGGACCATGGGCGACTTTTCAAACGACGATTGTGAAAATTTCAATGGAAAAATGCTATTCGTTTGATCATAGCTGGATTTACATCAACCTTTGACACAATTTGCTTGTGTCGCCACAATTCTATATCATTCTTCTGCATGATTTATAAGAGTCGTGTCTCAAAATGCTATTAAAACATCAATATTTGAAATTTGCTTACGTTGATATCGTTTTGATGGTCAGCAAAATGTTCAGAGGAAACTTGACAGCTGACATGCTTGCTATCGGAGTGACAATGGTTTTGATTACGGAGATTGATACAAACTGCCGCACAATTAGTGCCTGAATCTGATATATTTTAAGCATGCCGTGATACAAAAAAATATATGTAATGCTACAAATGGAAGACTACCATGGGGGCGAAATAGAGAAGGGAATTTGAGAGGTTTTACAGTTGTGATTTGTTGTGAAAAGCGCTAATCTTCAGTCGGTGTCATTATGCATGTTTTTGTCTAGTGAGTCTGGGAAAACATATTTATTTAAAGTCTGCACTGATACATTTTTGGTGAAACCAGTATGCTTGATATAGGAAGGGGATATGATGGCTGGGTGGGGTAGGGGCGAGGGCATGGTCCCTGAAACAAGGCAAGAACATGTGCCATATCTATACTCGTTATCTTACCTGGCAACGCAGTGTATTAACAACATGAACAGGGTTACAAAATGCAGGTTCACATTTGGGCGCATTTTGTTGTGTAAATGGAGTGTCAAAATGCGAGGAAACTATTGGTTAAGATGCCACGAGTACATGATTAGTAAACCTTTGATCCAAAAATATATACAAGTAGGCCACCCAGACAATTGAAAAACCCATAACCTCCAGTCTATTGAATCGCCACAGAACACCCAAACGCACACAGTACACTGAAATACACAAAACCAGCCAACCCATTGAAACTCCCAAACTCCCTAGGCAACTGTTACACCCAAACCGCCCAGCCCAGGGAAGCACTCAGACTGCTCAGTTCACTGAAATACCCTGATCAAATCCATTGAAACATGCAACTCACCTAGTCCACTGAAACACCCTTCTGTTGCACCGCCCTTTAGGATTCTATTCAATGAAACAAACTATACCAACAGTTTACCCCCCTCCCCGAAACCGTACAAAAACAACACATGCAAAAAAAAACACAAAAATTGAATGGGTTTCACCGAGGCTCTCTAGCCGGTCGCCAACTCCCCCCCCCCCCCACCTTCCTTTTTTTCTATGCAACATCTAAAACATTTGAATGGCATTTCACTGGTGGACCGATGGTTGCTCGACATTGTGTGCTGGCTGGGATAGGGTATGTCCATGTCTTGTACCGCCGTCAAGTAGCTTTGCACTGATACGCTTTCTTAGGTTTTGTAAAACATTAGTGAGAAAAATGCACATGAATTATACAACAAAACATCTCATGTGATGTTGTTATTATCGCTTAATCATGCGCGGATCCAGAAATTTTGTCAGACGAAGTCCAACTAAACTCTGACACACTTTCGTTTTTTATTTGTTTAATTTGATTCTTTACGTCCACTCAACAATCCACTTTCGTTTTAAATGAATGGAGTGAGGAATCAAAATACCACTAAAAGCGGACCATCATCAGCCCAACAGCAAAACGCTGGCGGGGAGATAATTACCCAATATTGAATGCTGGCTTGGTAGCTTTTGATTTTCCAGGGGATCTGGACCAGTATTGCTAAAGAGCCCCAAAGGTTTCCAATTTTCCAGGGAGGGGGTCAGGACCCTCTGACACCCCCTCTCTGGATCCGCGCATCTTAATCTTAGTTAAATGCGCCGACATAACTGAAAATTTGTTGACTGGGATGTTAAGAATAAAATCAAACAAAATAAAAACCATAATAAAGAACCCTGTACATTTTGCATACGTTTTATAGCTGTAATCTTTGCGCCATTGCATACCACATGTATTTTAAAGCAATTTACCTTTTTGGTCTGTTGTCAGTTCATTCTTAAAAGTATTAGTATACATGTAAGCTTATCTGGATTTTCACTGCATATTCGTATAGGTGGACTAAATAAATCATATACATGTAACAAATACCTGTAAAATATTGAAGCTATTGCAGTTTCGGTGGTAATCCGTTCTGTTATTTTATCTTTTAACGTTTTTAAATTTTACATAGTAGTACAGGGCCCGGAATTACAACGCCTCTTTAAAGTTAAGGGAGATATTTATGTAATGATAGTTCAACATGCTAAATAAATTGCCTGGATAGATGCAGTACTTGTGGTCAAAGATACCATTGTGATCTACAGAAAAAAAAGAAACTATTTTGATATTAATCAGTTTAAAACGTTATTTTTCGCATCCTGAAAAAATTAACTTTAAGGAGGCAATGTAATTCCGTGCCTAGGTCCTCATATTCCGGTAACAGCAGCCCAAGCCCCACAATGGCATCTTTTTAACCAATATTATTTGACCCGCGACATGAGATTTCCAATAATGTGGAATGTGCGAACAGCAAAGGCTCAGACCAGCCTGCGCATACGGACAGGCTGATCAGAGCCTTTGCTTGTCGCTTGAATATTATATGAATAGTAAGCTACTGAGCGAACAAAATTTGTAGTTTCTAAGCTTAAAAGAAGGCTACACAGGCTCATCTGAGTCTATTCATCTCAAAATGCCACATTGTTGAAAATCACATGTCGCGGCTCATTTGTCATTCTATAAGAAGCAATAAAGATGAGTTGTATATCTTTAAGATATTTTTAAAAGTTGTACACCGGATAAGCGGCAATCAAAAACATTAAACTATCGACAAACGTAGATCAAAAATCGTTGGAAACATTGTTTTTGATTGCCATTTGTCGCCCGATTTTTCGATTGCCATTTGTCGCCCGATTGGCGACACATGGCAATCAAGAACACTGTTTCTAGCGATTTCCATATGCATAAAACAACATGTATTTGTAGCATGTTATATATTTGTACTAATAAAAGCAGATAGCTTCCCATTTCTGTAAAATCGAATTGTTTAATTAGATCTTTCTGCAACTTTTTGCAGTACGACTTTAAATTTTCTTTAGTTCAAGAAATGTACCTGGGTGACGTCCTTTTCAGAAAGAGATGGACAATCGGATTGTAAACTAGCTGTTACTCGTTTGGAGGTTGGGTACAATATTTTTTTAAACAGATCAAGTTTAGTGGTTTATTTTAGTTGTGATGTTTGTTCTTGTATCTATAATAGAGGCCCTTCAAGGAGGTACCTGTTCCCTAGTTCTTCTTAAATATTGGCTTGTCTCCATGTTTCATGTTTTATTTATTTCCCTGTTCTCTGACAAATTTGTTCCCCTCAATTTGGCATTTTCACTTTCCCTAGAATAAAATGGCTTGTACAAATACACCCTTACTCGTGAGAGGGCCTCATTTTTAGGCATACAGAGAACTCCTCTCTCAATTCCATGATAAAATGTTCCCTGCTTGCACGTTATTACAGTTCCTTACCATCGGATGACGTACTTGGAATTTGACAGAGGAGGACTTAGTCTAGCTCCTAGACCTTGATGTTTTTGTCATTTTACTTGACTTTTCATACAGTATTATTTGATCTCATATAGCTGGTCTCATCTCTTCTAATTTAAAATGAAAATATCATTTATTGAAAAGAATATGATATCAGGCTAGTGGCTAGTTTAAGGAGGACTGAACATGGGAGTCGAACACTCATTTCATTATATTGATATTTAAAGTTAATGACCAAATACATTGGAGAGAGAGTAGAGAGAGAGAGACAGAGAGAGAGAGAGAGAGAAAGGAACAGAGAGAGAGACAGAGAAAGAGAGAGGCAGAGAAAGACAGAGAGAGACAGACACAGAGAAAGAGAGACACACACAGAGACAGCAAGAGACAGAGAAAGTGAGACAAAGAGAGAGTAGAGAAAGAGATAGTAGAGAAAAAGCGAGTAGAGGGAGTGCGAGTAGAGGGAGTGCAAGTAGAGGTGGTGAGTAGGAGTAGAGGGAGTGCGAGTAGAGAAGGAGTGCGAGTAGTAAAGGAGTGCGAGTAGAGGAGTGTGGGAAGAGAAGGAGTGCGAGTCGAGAAGGAGTGTGAGTAGAGAGGGAGTGCGAGTAGAGAGGAGTGCTAGTAGAGAAGAAGTGCTAGTAGAAAAGAGAGAGTAGAGAAGGAGTGCGAGTAGAGAAGGACCGCGAGTAGAGAAAGAGTAGAGAAGAAAGAGTAGAGAAGAAAGAGTAAAGAAGGGGTTTGAGTAGAGAAAGAGTGCGAGTAGAGAAGGAGTGCGAGTAGAGAAGGAGTGCGAGTAGAGAAAGAGAGAGTAGAGAAGGAGTGTAGTAAAGAAAGGGTAGAGAAGGAGTGTGAGTAGAGAGAGAAAGAGAGAGTAGAATATGAGTTGGAGTAAAGAAAGAGAGAGTGGAGAGAGATAGTAGAGAAGGAGTGCGAGTATAGAAAGAGAGGGTAGAGAAAGAGTGCGAGTAGAAAAAGAGAGAGTAGAGAAAGAGTGAGAGTAGAGAAAGAGGGAGTAGAGAGAGAGTAGAGAAGGAGTGCGAGTAGAGAAAGAGAGAGTAGGGGGTGCGAGTAGAGAGAGAGAGAGAGAGAGAGAGAGAGACAGAGAGACAGAGTAGAGAGACAGAGTAGAGAGAGAGAGAGAGAGAGAGAGAGAGAGAGATAGTAGAGAGAGAAAGAGAATTGAGAGCAGAGAGTTACAAAGAGGAAAGAGAGAGAGAGAGAGAGAAATGTAGAGAGAGAAAGAAAATAGAGAGTAGCGAGAGACAAAGAGAATTGAGAGTAGAAAGTTACAAAGAGGAGAGAGACAGAGAGAGAGAGAGAGAGAGAGAGAGAGAGAGAGATATATATATATATATATAGAGAGAGAGAGATAGAGACAGATAGAGTAAAGAGAAGAGCGAGTAGATAGTAGGGAGTAGAGCGAGTAGAGAGAGAGAGAGAGAGAAAGAGATAGAGCGTAGAGAGTGAGTAGATGGGGAAGAGAGAGCTGGCTGCTTTGCTTAACTTGTCTTCCTAGTGTCTCGTGATTGTTGTGTGGCTCTTCCTCACGGTGCCTTGGCTTTGTCTGAAGTTTGTGATTGTGTTATTTTCTGATCATACTCGCTATTTTTGTTGTATTTGCTGGGTGTTCGTGTTAAGCACTTCTTGTTAAACGCTTATATTGTGTCATTTCTAGTTTGGCAATACCCTCACTGAGATAAAGGGAGCTGAATGCTTCGCGCATTGTATTCTGACTTTTGAGCGTATTCCTTATCTGTCTGTGTTCCAGTGTCCCTGTCTCTTGGAGACATGTGTCTGTCTATGATTGTGGCAATTCCTGGTCATTTACACTTGTTTTAACCCAAAGGCCGTTTTTGAAGAGGATTAACTTATGTTGGTTAATGCAAAAACACTTAGTTAAATTTATGCATCTAGAGAAGACTGATTAGACCCTACAGTTGCTCATCTAAACATCTGGTATACTAATTGCATTGCTACTTGATCCATCACCTTCACAAAAAAGTATGTGTCCATTTCATAGTATAATGCTTTGGCATGTTATGTTACTGCCAGATCGTTTCTTTAATGTGATGCAAAGGGCTGAATAGATATGGTAGGCCAAAACAAACAAAACAAACTAATGCACAAAAACTCACATTCAATGTTGAACAAAAACTCTAACAAATTGGTTTATTCAAGCTTGTTTCTCCTTTGATATATCCCCCCCCCCCCAAATCGAACCACTTGTTTTTGAAAGTGTTTGAGTGTTACACTTTTGTTTCCATATGTGAGAGCTTTTGTAATGAGCATAATCAATTTGCCCTTCTCCGAAATCAATGTTAACATGCACATGCCTTCCCTCCGACAGCTACCCAACATACCTCCGAACGGAAAGCTACCTATAAACATGATACCACCGTCATAAAATTGCAAATAAATAAGTGTTTTACATGTATTTTTGAATTGTATTTGACTGATGTATTCCAAAGAGAGGTTATACATTCCAGCGGTGGCTGTGAATCATGTAAAAATAAAATAATAGATATGAATATTAACTGATGAAATCGAAATATTCGTCCAAATAACTGCATTTCCGAATTCAAATGCGATTTAAACTCGAACAGAGTAAGTTCCAAAACATGTAATGATTTCAGAGTTATCATAATTCTGTATACTATCGACCTGTATGTTGTTCTTATCCCTCAAAACGAATCTAAATGAAATAAAATCGTCTCAATACCGACCATGTCCAACCCAAAAATCATTTGTTTACCTCCGGTAGCCAATACCCTCCGAGATCTAGACATGCGGTTCACCTGGGTGCTGTTTCAGATGTGAATTTTCACTTTTTGTGGTTACATATAAATAAAACGAACAAATTTTGCGCTCTCATAAATAACGGACTTATTCCTGGTATGGCCAATTTATTGCAATTTAAAGCATAACCATAAGACGCAGGACCGAAAGGCAACCCCCCTCCCCACCCTTTAAATGATTTTATGAGCTAAAACGGGCGTAACTTTCATGGAAATGCTTATTTAAGTGTGGAATTTTCTTTTAAGTTTAGAGGAAAATTTAATCTATTATTCATATGAAAAACAGCCTCTGTGCGCCTGTTTTTGCTTGACAGATGGGTTGAACTCACAGCCGACTCAAGAGGATGTATTGCCGATAAAACTGATCAACAAATATTGCATTCGTATATAGTGTTGCCATGGAAACTGTAAACCCTAAAATTTGATGTATAAGTTTCTTTTAAAAAGTAAATATCCAAATGAAATGCTTTATTTTCTTACAGAACAAGAGAAAAAATTCGTATCTTTAAGAGAAATCGTTCGAGAACAATTCAGAACATTTCGATACAGACAGCATTTTAAACGCTTAAAATTTGATTACTCATCTTCACAGCGAATTAATTTTAGAGCTATTTTCTTGGTAACGGCGTATTCCGGGATATCAGACTAAAACCTATGTAGACCAATAATTACAAAATATAATGAGAAATAAATGAGTAACGGCAATTTCGATTTGTTCAAATAAACATGAAACACCTCTTGTAGATGGGACATCGATTTAAGAAATATTACTTATTTATAGAGCATACATTTTCTTCGTAAAAGGATCCTCTTATTAAGCTTCTATTGTTTAACCCATTTATGCCTAGTGGACTCTTTTAGCCTTATAAAATGTATGAGTCCATTTGTCATTTAAGAGGTTTCTAATCTATTTTATTTTCGTCATTGTTTTATTTCTTTTGAAAGAGATATCATTGAACTTCTTAAGCAAACTGTGTAGACCCAGATCAAATAACGTATTCTATTGTGTCTGATCTGTATCTACACTGTTTGCCAGTGTTCCTTTGGGGACGCTAGGCACAGATGGGTTAAGATCTTAGGTAACTGTGCTTTACTTAAATAAGGATATCTCCGAAATATTTCTGCACTTTAAATTAGAAAAATACCTGGTTGTACTGCATCTAAAATCAAATGCAAAATGGAACTTCAAAACTCTGGTTAAACAGTTACAAAAATTTAACAACTAATGTGATTGGCTTGGGTCTGTTTATTTTCTGAACAATTTGCTGCTGCAGATCATATGATAACCTCACCCCTCATAGCGAGGAATTATTTAGGCAATATGGTCGGAGTGTATTTCTTTGACTTTTCGCTTACTGTAAAGGCGGCGCCTCATGAATGCGTAATTAGGACTGGTTTACCTTAGACATAGGTAAAAGCTGAAAATGAGGCGTGGTTTTATTCAAAAGTAACGGCGCCTTTATCTCAGTATAGACGCAAAACACATTACTTAGTCCTTAAAACGCCTGCAAAATAACTGCATCTGAAAATGTCTGTTTGACATACGCATAGAGGCAAACATTGTGGACCAAGATCAGACTGCTCCTACAGGAGCAGTCTGATCTGGGTCCACACTGTTTGCTATGAGACTTTAAATATATTAGTGGACGACAAAAACATTACATTTTGTGATTATGCGCTTAAAGGGTTAATGAATGTGAGTTCAGTGTGTATACGTTTAGAATTTTCATGAAATGCACGCACGTTTGCGCGGCCCAAACAACTTATTTATTCTTCACCAAATTATAAATAGAACCTGATTTACCTAGTTTAGCAGATGAAATAGCCGAACCACGCCTAGATATGAATATTAAAGTGGCCGTCTTTACTGTAAGCGAAAAGTCTATTAATATACTAGAAATCCATATATTATCGATTTACGATGTATATCAATTTTCACAGAATAGCAGATAAATTTTGGGAAAAACAAATAACATTTGATTCCAATGTGGTAATCAATTTTTCTTGGTAAAGCTGTCGCGGTTCCCGGCAAAATTGCGATTTTACAACATTTAAAATTGTGTGCTAGTTGGTGCTATCTGTGATATGGTCAGTACGATGTAGTAGATTTGCGCTTCTAAAAATCTGCAGTGGATAGTCAGATCCGCTTACCAGTACTTTCAAAAAGGAGCTGACGAGCTTCTTGTGGCGGTTCTATTTTACTGTACACTAAATCATGAAATAAATTACCTCACGACAAAAACAATTCACAATTTGCAGCTCGCATCGGCTTGGATAAGAAGTTGAAAGACTAGAGCGGAGCACTACATTCTCCTTTTTTCGAGATTTTACACCATAAAAGCAATTTTCTGTTTCCACGATTCATAGCCCCATCCAGGAGGCTGCTGATGATATCGTGCAAGATAAGATAAGATAAGATAAGAAAATTTATTTTAAGACGGCATGACAGTGAAACAGAGAAACATAAGCTCTAATGAGCTTTTGACCGTCTATAAGTTAACATACAATTATAAGATGCACAAACTGAACCAACTGGGTTCGCAATTCAAGACCTCTGACTCAGGAACAGCAAGCATAGCTAAATCTTTTTGGGCGGATTTTTTTGGAGGGTGGAGTTGTTGTTGTTGTTGTTGTTGTTGTTGTTGTTGTTGTTGTTGTTGTTGTTGTTGTTGTTGTTGTTGTTGTTGTTGTTGTTGTTGTTGTTGTTGTCATGGACAATATTCCGTATGGAATATTCATTGTCCAGCGAGAGTGAATGGGACAACCACTCTTCAGTAAAGTTAAAACAATCCAGTTGTTCATCTAATACGCTGTGGAGGAGAGGGCTGCTGTGGTAATCGCAGCTTCGATTTCCTCCAGATGTGCATGTTAATGCTGACTTACAAAAATATGCTTAAGGGTCTTGAAAAATACATTTGGGGCAGTTGTGCGCTGTCGTGCAATGTTAGTTGAAAAAATAAAAGGATATAATCAAGATAGTGCAGGGGAATAAAATATAATTGGTTAAAATAGCAAAGTGCAGATTAAAATCAGGTTAAAAACAACAATGCCTGGATCTATAGGGTCTAGAATGTTGCAGTTTGCTCACTGCGACAATATCACAAACAGTAATCAAAAGTGTGACATTCATAATATAGATACAGTTTGAAATTTGTCGGTTAACTGTCTTTAATTTTGTCAATTGTCTTCAAAATAAGTGTCGGTGAACTGTCTTGTCAGTGAACTGTGGAGTTTAGACTTGGGGCCGTTTGTGGCTTGCTTAAAAGGGAAGTCACTCTAAACGGTGTGGCTTGTCTGGTTTCCAGGTCTATCGATTAATTACGTCGAAAGATGGATAAAGCAGGGCACCATGCTTTGGCTTTCCTAGCAACGTTATTGGCGCCCTGAATTTTTTTTTTACTTTTTTTTTCTTCCGATTTCTAGCACACATTCCAAACTACCAATGCAAATAATCATTAGATTAGTACTCGCATGATATCAGTGGACAGTTGCCGAGTTGGAATATCTTCCTCAGCATTGACATTGTAATATAGATACAGAAATGTCTGAAACTGTAGGAATGTATGTGCAGCCAAGAATTCAATCTTCGTATTTCCCATCTATTCCACCGATTGCACCCAAGACTACATTGTCTTACCCAAGGTATGTATTTAATCTACAGTTTTGGGGCAAGATATGTGGGGTAGTCTCCGGTTTACTGGGCACATTAAACCATGGATAGACAAACATGTGAGGGCATTGCAGTGAAAGCGGAGCAAACTCTTCAAGAAACAGCGACCTCTCAACGTGCTAAAGACATATCACATAACCGACACAGCAAGGCAAAGGTACAGAAAGCTGAACGCTAGTGAAGTAATTCCAAGGGGAAAATATCTGGGTCCGCCAGGATTCGAACCCAGAACTCCTGCGTGACAGTCAGCCATTCTAACCATGTCGCTAAAGAGTTAACCCAACAGCGAGGCTGTTAGGAATGGCACTGTCACTACACTCTTGCCCCTTTTATTTCCTGAGAGCCGGGCATCAATCACAACCTAGGGGATCCCGCTACCGCTCCCAGAGGCCAACTCAGGCGCTACCGAATTACCGCTGCCACCAGTGAAGTAATTCCTAGGGGAAAATATTCTGGGTCCATCAGGATTCGAACCCAGAACTCCTGCGTGACAGTCTACTACTCTAACCATGTCGCTAAAGAGTTAACCCAACAGCGAGGCTGTTAGGAATGGCACTGTCACTACACTAGGCTTACTAGAAGCATGTAGAAAACATTGCGAGGAGGTGTTGCATTATTAGTAGATAGATAGATTGGAAACCCTGAGAGTGACCATCAACCCAACAAGCAGAAGAGATTCTGGTCTTTTATCGGGTAGTCTCTGGTTTACCGGGCGCACTTTACTCTATTTGTTGTTTAGGGGTTTCTATCATATTGTAATCCGAAAAGATCGTAACAATGTGGCCTACAAATGATTTAACAGCCCTTACACGAAAAGGAAGCAGGGGTGTGGGGGCGCAGCCCCCATTATTTAACAAGCAAAACGTTAACTTAAGATTTAGTCTTACGTCATAAACTGCGCCCGGTAAACCAGAGGTGCGCCCTTTTATCAAGTCCTTAAGGAAAGATAGTAGTTGTGTGGCTCCCTTAAAAGAAAACAGCAAGATACATGCAGACCCAAAGGACAAGACTAACATACTAAACAGGCAATATGAATTGGCTACACAAAGGAAAATACCAACAATGTACCCAGTCCATCAGGTCATGGAAGAGACCATAGTAACAGAACATGGAGTACCTAAACTTCTACTAAAGATCAACCCACGGAAAGCATGTGGACCAGACATGATCTCTGCACTTAGCTGATGATTTAGCACCTCTGCTTACATCCATCTACCAAAAATCCTTTGATATGAGAAGTTCCTGAGGGCTGGAGATCAGCAAATATCACACCAGTATTTAAGAAGGGAGACCAATTTAAAGCAAGCAACTACCGTCCAGTATCATTGACAGCCTGTGCTGCAAGATACAAGAGCATAATTCTATCATCACTAGCAACATCCTAAAACACTTAGAAGATAACAGCATTTTAACAGACGGCTTCCGGGCACGGGGAAGTTGCAAAACCCAACTACTAACACTGGTGCATGAGCTTGCGGATTCCATTGACAGAGGGAAACAGATGGACTTAGTCATACTAGACCTCAGCAAGGCATTTGATCGGGTACCTCATCAACGTCTTCTGGCGAAGATCAACCATTATGGTATACAAGGTTAAACCTATAAGTGGATTGAGTCCTTCTTGTCCGACAGAAGCCAACAGGTCATTATTGATGGAGCTGTTCCAGTGGTTAGCAGTGTTCCACAAGGAACCGTCCTTGGTCCTCTCTTGTTCCTGCTGTTTATCAATGACTTACCAGATTGTGTCATGGCCAAAACAAGACTGTTTGCAGACGACTGTGTCATCTACAGACCTATTAAGACTACAAAGGACTGTCTACAGCTACAAATAGATCTGCACAGACTGACTGAGTGGGAAGACAAATGGGGGATGTGTTTCCATCCAGAAAAATGCAGTATCCTTAGAGTTACTAGAACAAGATCACCAGTTCTGCATCCCTACACGCTGAAAGGACAGATCCTACACACAGATGAACAGTCAAAATACCTCGGAGTTGACATAACAAGCAATCTTTCCTGGAATCCTCACATAGATCGGATTGTGAAGAAAGGCAACAGCATGCTAGGTTTCCTTCAACGGAACTTACGAGTAAACAGCTGTGAGGCAAAAGCATCTGCTTACTTTACACTTGTATGACCGAACCCAGAATACTGCTCAAATGTATGGAGCCCTTACACCATCCAGGCAAAGAAAAGGATAGAGATGGTCCAGAAGCGAGCAACAAGTTACGCTACAAATAGATATCGGAAACACCAGCAGTGTTACAGACATGCTGGAGGACCTCAACTGGGATACACTTGAAACAAAAAGAGCCAAGTCACAAGTCACAATGATGTTTATGATCATTAATGGCCTAGTGGATATCCCTGCTGCTGACTTTGTTACCCCAGCCTCAACCAGAACAAGATCACACCATGGGAAGAAGCTGAGACAATATGCTACATCTACGGACACCTTAAAGTACAGCTTCTTCCCTTGCACCATTCCATTGTGGAACTCCCTCCCAGCTACCTAAGTTGAGGCCCCCGACTTGGTATCCTTCAAACAGGGGCTGTTTACCTTCTCATTCTAATACAGTTAGGGGCCAACTGCAAGTAGAACCTAGTGATGGCTAGAGCTATGCTGGTGGGGCTACCCAATTTCGCTCGTAACAAGTTTAGATATGATACTTTCCAGTAAGCGAATAACAAAGGCGCTGATCAGTATGCACGGATGCGCAGGCTGGTCTTTGGCTTTGTTGTTTGCAAACCACTGAAGACAGGTTTTCTCGCGTCAAGGTCCATATGTGCTTTGGCATACAGTGAAGACCCAAATGAAATGCCGCATAATGTGGCATTTCATCAGGGTCTACACTGTTTGCTAAGACAAAAACAATCTTCAGAGAAAAAATAAAAATTTATTTGCAAATTATAATATGTAACCCCTCAATATATACAATGTACCATTCCAAATTAATTGTATCAAACCAAAAAGAAGAATCTATTAGTACATAAAGGGTAATTATCATTAATTAGTTTATTAACTTGGGTGTCTATTTTCAGGGCTACACAAGATGCTCCATATTCTGCTTTGGTGGGCGTTGTAGCAGATGGAAGGCAACCAGATAGGGTAAACTATTTCTTTTAATCAACTTTAATTTTATCGAGGATCTAACATGAGTGCTCATGAATATATTGAATATATTTTAAACAAGTTGAGAAAAAGAGATAAAATGTGAGGTTTGCAGAGCATTTTATCTTTTTTTCGCAAGTAATCTAATAAATTCAATAAAACAGGAGCATGAATGTTAGATTAAATTCTATTTATCACAGGTCATTAAAATTACTTAAAAATCACATTTTTGGCATGAAAATGTCAAGATTTGCCATCTTTTGTACAATGTTATATAATGAACGTCATAACCTAATGTTATAAAATCTGTAAACCACTAGTGGTTTATCGATTTTATTGCATGGTTGGTATTATCACTCCCAGATGTGACGTCGTGTGATAATAGTGAATCAATGATTTAGATTCAGATTATTTAAAAACTATTTTTTTACACTGATATCACACATCCTCTGTGATAATGTAGATTTTATTTATAGTTTTCCAACCTTTCAGATTTTATTTATAATTTTACACATTTTCAGAAAATGAAAACCTGGCAAATATTGCATTATATATGGGCTGCGCCTTTGTTGTTGTCACACAACTCGAACTTGGCCCAAAGACATGCAGGTTTTCTTGGGTCAAGACCCATATATAGTTCTATACACAGAATTATGGATATACTGGGGTGTGGGGGAGTAACAATACATGAATACATGGACTTATGCATTTGGCGTGTAGTGAATGCAGTATTCACCCAACCAACAAAATATTTATGCAAATGTGAAAAATACTATGAAATGCAATAGGCTGACTTTCTATGGAAAGTCAGCCTCAAAATTCTGAATTAGGCAGATTTTAACAACTTAATCTCTGATTAATTTTCAGTTTATTTAAATACTATTGGTCATTAAAACTTGAAAAGGATAATGTTTTGTAGGCATACTGCAAGTTTTAAAGTACATGGCTTTCAGCCCCTGCAATAATATATGCTGATGATCAGTCACTTTCACCAACTGAATCAGACTGTACAGTTGGGCAAATCTGATCTACTTTGAATAAAGCCATGTTTAGAACTATATGTATTTTGTTTACTCTTCACACAGATTAATGCTATTTTACAGTAAGCAGGTATTTTTGTGTTGTTCTCAGAGGCCCAATGGAATTTAGGTGACTTTTTCCCAATTTTGAAAAAAAAATCCCAATCTACAATTATTTTTTTTAAACAGTCAACGCACACACTCAAGCTACATGGTGATGTTCTCCTTCAATTCAATGGCAATAGTATGTGTAATAGCTAATTGGTTTCTTTATTGCCCAAAAATGCCATAATTATGCACAATAAAAAAATCACAATTTAGGGGTTTACTATGCTACTTTTCCAAATCTGAAAGGCCCTAGGGCCCCTTCCCAAAATTGCCAAAAAATCCCTGGTAAGTTAAGATTTTTTACAGTACAGGCCTTTGAGGTTATAAAACTTTTTTCATGCTCAACTCAGCTGAGCACACAATTTATCCTGCTCATAAATGTTAAAATGCCTACAATTTTTGGCATTTTAACATTCAAATTAGCATGATAAATACAACATCTGAGAGACTTAAAGCAAGATACTTCTTTATTTGTCGGCATTTTAGATTTTATGAGCAGTTGAAATTTCGTGCTCAAATGAGTTGAGCATGGAAAAAGTTTTTTTACCTCGGGACCTGGTATAAATTGGGCCGCAATGCGAGAGAACCTGTCTTCCTTCGTTGTTTGCAAACAACAAAGGCGCAGACCAGCCTGCGCATCCACACCAACTGATCAGCGCCTTTGTTAATCCCTTTTGTGAAAGTACCATATGTAAACTTAATACAGGTGAAATTTCAACTTTCTATCTAGTCTCAGTAGCTGAGGAGAAAGGTTTCAAACTCATTTTGGCGGAAACCCAAAAGACAGGTTTTCTCGCTACGAGGCCCAATTTTGGTATGTGTATGCTGCAGTTATTAATGTTACACCAAAAACTTTACCCTTACCATGCTGTATCTTTTTTGTATTTTGTACTACACTCCTCCCCAACCTTTGTCTGATTAATAGACACTGTAGGCTACAAAAATACATAAGCAGATGGGAGAGTGGGCAACAATTATCATGTATGGCTAGTAAAGGGTTAAATAGTAATCTGAATAATCCCTGCTCCCTTAGAGCTGCATGTAGTACTATATGTATGCATCAAAATTAGGGTATTAAGTGGGTACTGTAACTGTTTTTTGAGGGCCTGGATGGGGGTGGGGGTCTGAAAATCTTGCTAATCATTAAAATTGTGGCCACTTAATCAGATAAAAATTTGCCTAATCAATAAAATTCACCTGTTGACACATAAATTTTACATGTACAAAAACAACTATATTCACCATTGTACCAGCTACTTGTTAAATTTTAGAATGTGTTTAATTGCTGATCACAACTTTTATTTGATCCTGATTTAATTTTAGGCAGAAAATCATTAATTTTATTTTTTGGGCCTAAAAATCGCTAATCAATATAAAATATGGCCAAAAATTGCTAACAGAAACTTTTATTCTAATTTATGTTTCATCAACAGCATCCAGTTACTTCAAGATGTCGGGTAAGAAGACAAGTTGGTATATCAAATAGGTGGCGCCTTCCTGAATCACTTGGCAGTGATCTCCTTGGCAGCTCACAAGCCATTAAGTCTATCAGTATGCCATACAACCAGACACTGGTCAATATTATTACAGGTAAACATAGGTCCAGTTAACTCTTTTAAGCAAAGATTTGGAGCGTAAAATTGCTATTGTTTTCATACCCATCACATAGGCCCAGGTAAGGATAGTTTGTGCACCTAAAATTGCATTTATTTCCTTACCCATCAATTTAAACATGTGTTTTGGGTGCTCACAAGAACCGTCTCATTGAGACGGTTCTTTTGAGTACCCACAACATATGTTTTGGTTGAGAAATAAGAAAAATAATATTCCAGTATGCGCTCTTATCTGGAGACCTGCCATCAGTTTAAACATATGTTTTGGGTGTTCAAAGGAAACGTCTCACTGAGACCATTCTTTTGAGTACCCACAACATATGTTTTGGTTGAGAAATAAAAAAAATATTTTTCAATTACACACTCTTATCTGGAGGCCTGAGGTATTTACCTGGAGGCCTGAGGTAAAGTTATCACTGTATTCAACCTAATAAGCACACTATGCACATATAAAGCTTTTTCAGAATTCTATACCCTCTATGAAAACCGTGTAGAGCCTGATCGGCTGGCTTCTGATGAAACCAACTGATCAGGATCCACACTGATGTTCATCCACCCATGCAGTGTATCCGTATTAGTATTGAAATTGCACCCCTGGATTGACTGCAAATCAGAAGTTCATGTGGTGTAAATAACCTATACAGTACTCAGTGTGCCCGTTTTGGTCAAACATGTTCATTTCCTATGAAAACAATAATGTGATAATTAAATCACTGATATCCTCTGTCACTTGCCTATAAATGCAAGACAAATGTAAATATGGAAATAATAATGAATAAATATATTTATTATATACAAAGTAATGAAATACAGGAAAATATTTATTAAATATAATGCATATTTTAAAAAAGCTTTATTTCACAGCAGTGAAAATATAAAAAGCTGTATTCACTGCAGTGAAAATATAAGTTGTATTTCACGTGTGAAATTGGATGTCCTCTGCTTTCTGCATTGACTTCCTTGAGCCCACTTTAGAATTTCAAACGCCTGTAACTTTCTTATTAGTGGACAAAAACAAAAAGGGTGGGTATTCATTTTCTTAGTTAGATGGCGAGGAAAAGTTTGGTAATTAATTTGTCGGGATTTGCTGAAATTTTCAATTTCTCTACTCCTGCTCCTATGGTTTCAGTTTTGGCCGACATTGCACGTTATGCAACGTCATCATTAATATGACGTAATGTGTGAATGTGTATGACGTCATTTAGTGCAAAAAATCTGTCACCCTAAAAATTGTATATAATAAAAAGAAAATTCAAATTTTTGGAATGAATATGCCATTTATTTCATCTTGTGAAACGAAAAAATGTATATTTCATTCCTGGCTTCACCACTCATGAAATATGCATTTTTCGCTTCACTCGATGAAATAAATGGCATATTCATTTCAAAAATTTGAATATCCTCTATATATTATTGCATGAAATAGTTATATTATAAATCTAGGATATTCTCAAATTTTAGAATACTATTATAAAATATAATTGTTTCTCTTTCAGCTGAGAGTCCCCTGATGAGCATGAACCTGGATGTTACTAATGCTTACAAATTTCGCCAGACAGATGATCGCCCTCTTCATGGGTCGGCTTATCCTAGACTCGAAGCAAGAGAATCATTTGCAGAAAGGGAGTCATTTACGGCACAAATGCCGCCATCAGCACCTGCTGGTGTCTACAGGTGAGCTGAGAAATACAAAGCCATACTGCATAAGTCCTGATAAACAAACATTTTGAGTGTGAAATTGTGAACATTTTCTTATCCTTCAGTTGAAACATTTGGTTAGAGTGCTCAAAAGAACCATCTCATTGAGACGGTTATTTTGAGTACCCACAACATATGTATTGGATGAGAAATTTAAAAAAAGAAAATTAATGCATACATCTAAAGCCCTGTATAATCAAGGTTATGAGAAGTCAGAATTCGAACTTTCGCGTCTGTTCATTAACTTCATTGCTGCCTTGTGGTCACCTGCTGGGAAAGGGCTGACCTCTTGGCTCTTGTTTGTGATGTTTTATTGTGTTTTTGTCACTTTCCCCATGTGGTTTACCAGGTGTGGTACTCGATTGTATCGATTCATGATCTTTGTCGCCTTTCTTGCTTTTATTGAATGCACTTTATGACTCACTCACAAAAAAATTTACCCTGTTCTGAAAATATTTAATTTAGATCCAGATCAGCTGGCTTTAACACATTTACTATGATTTTACCCAGTTTACACACAATTGTCATTTTTTGCAGAGCTCAATAGTTTGTGCTAGCTATTTTTAAACCTTTACAGACTGGAACTCCAGGTATTTTGCAAACAGTGAAGACCTAGATGACATGATGCATAATGCAGCATTTTATCATTGCCAAACACAAAACTGATCTTTAGAGAAAGAAATTCAATATTAATTGGAAATTATAATAACCTGCAACCTCTCATTATATACATTGGACCATCCTGTCTTAGGCTATCCTTAAAAAATACTTCGTTTGCTGTCACACAACAGACTCACTGAAAAAGCCACATACCCAAAATATTTTATGGCCATTTCAGAGATTTATTTTTTTATTGTAATTTTAGACATTTTTCTTTTTTTTTAATGTCTTGTCAACATATAAGTGAAAAAAAAATACCTACCTACCTACCTACCCTCTTTGAAAATTATGAGTAGGGTGACAGCAAACAAATTTTTTTAAGGATTGCCTTAAATGTATCATACTTCCATTAGTCTACAAGTAAAAGGGTTAAGAGTTTGAAGTATTAAAAGAGTTAAAAAGAGTTAAAAACCAATCTTTGGCAGAGCAAATAATAGTCTGCAATTATGGACTTTTTCCGAAAAAATTTCTTTTCTTTTTAAATCATTTGTGAAAATAGAATTAAGTTATTTTCTCACAGTAAATCTGTTTACAACAGTTGAAAACTGCATGGAAATGTGAATTATCTTATAAAACAGTTGTTGTTTTCTTGATGGTAATTATTTACATCACTCCAGAAATTCATGACAGTTACTTAGTTAACATAAATGCTGTTGTTTTGATAGTGATAATTTGTTAAGGATTACAAGGCTGGTAAAATGTATACCCAAATTTTAGCTATTTTACTTTATATAACATTATTTCCAAAAGTAGAGGATCAAAAGTAATAAAGACTTTGCAGCTTTAATTAGAGGATTAAATTTGTTTATTTCAGTGTAAGAACCATAACACCTTTCAAGAAATTTGTACCACATAATGCTAGACCAGTTACACCTAAAGATATATTCCTCTATCACTCTAAAAGAAGCAAGAGCAATCTTGGTCCTGGTATGTATTATTTATTACCTCCGCCAAAGCTTAAGATAAGAATATCTTTAAATCATGACATCTCCTCCTGAACCACTGGTCCAAATTCAAAATATTCCTCATAGTATCCTATACCAAAATTGCACAAATGGTTCCGCTCCGTTGAACAAAAGAGCTTCCAGAGCTGTATATAAGAAATATCTTTAAACAATATCTGCTCTTGAACCATTGGTCCAAATTCAAAATATTTCACAGAATTATTCCTCAAAATTTCCTCTACCAAAATTGCACAAATGGTTTCGTTCTGCCAAACAACAAGGCTGCCAGAGCTGTAGATAAGAAATATCTTTAAACAACATCTGCTCCTGAACCACTGGTCCAAATTCAAAATAATTTCACAGAAATGTTTCTCATAATGCCCTCTACCAAAATGACACAAATAGTTTCATTCTGCCGAACAAAAAAGATGGTTAGCTGTGGGTAAAAAATATCTTTAACATCTCCTCCTAAACCACTGGTCCAAATTCAAAACAATTTCACAAAAATATTACTCAAAGTATTGTTGCTAACTTGCTAGTAGGGCTAAAATAGATTTGTTTTTAAACATCAACTCATATGAGCTAGGACTCAGGTAAGCGATCCAGGACCCCAGGGTCCTCTTGTTATACTTTAGATAGTCTATTATGTCTTATGGCATATATACACGTATTATTAGCAATGTAGACTTATATAGTGAAGTATTTTTTTCAAACTGTTCTTATTATTTTCATTAAAGTGGTTTATAGTCTGCCGCCTCTAAATTCTATGAGGACCCCTGATGGCATTTTTTGTTAATGCTCGGCATCCAGGCTAGAATTATTCCTTGGACTATTACAAACAATATAGGGGTGGATGCCAAGCGTGATTTTTCGATTTAAGGTCACAGTGAGGTCAAAGGTCAAGTAAGTGCAATTATGCGGAAAAAATGACATATAAATACAACAACTTCTTTTCTCCCTCACAAAATGCTAACAATATGAACGAAAACAAATGCAAATGAATATAAAGTGGCACCGATGCATGCCACAGCCTCTAAACTGACATTTTGCAGAAAAATGCCGTCTTTATGCTAATAAACGTTCAGGCGCAGTACGAATTAACGAACAATATAGTCTGGGGGCAAATTTAGCTTATCTTGCACCACCATTACATTTTTTCATGGATGCCAAATTGTTCATCAGGATCCCCTAAATACGAAACAAAGTTCCCCTAATAATAAACCTGTCTGGGCTATGTGAAAATGCATGGTTTCCATGGCAACCCCTAATGCGATTCTAGAATGGGGATGTGCCTTCAAAATTACTCATATCTCAGCTGCTTCTAATCCTAGACTACTAAACATGGTATCAAATTAAACCTTAGACATCTGCCCTTCATTCATTTGTCGCATATGCAAATTATCTACTTTGCATATTCACAAATATTTATGAAAATATTGAAAAATGTGATTCAAGAAGGAGGGGCGTACCTAAAAAATATCAGTAATATCTCAGCTGCTACTTATCATAGACTACTAAAATTGGTACCAAATTAGTTTAGACATATGCCTTTCATTTCATGGTCAAGATATGGACAATAGCTTATTTGCATAACTTGCGTGTATTTATGAATATTAATAAAGATGTAAAAAAGATAAGGGGAAATCATTTAAAACAAAAATAAGCTGATTTCATGATTGCCATATTATTATTGTTGCATGTTGTTATGTCATCAGTGAGTGTGGGTGATTGGCAATTAGACCTTTCTTGCACCCCTTGGAAGGACATTTTCTCATGTATGACAAAATGTTTAGTGGGACCACCGGAATAGAAAAAAGATATTGTCCTAATATTAAACCCATTTATAAAATATGAAACTTCATGGTTTCCACATGGCAACCCTTCATAGATTCTGAAGAATGAGGGTGTTTGGGGTCTCCTAAGGAACAATTTGGCGTTCAGGGTATGATTGCTTTTACCATACACCTAGCTTCTAATAAGTGCCCATATGTTTATAATTTGAGACACCTTTTTGCAGGTAACCGAAATCTTTACAGGCAGGACTGTAGAAATTCCACTCATTCAGCATATTCAATTGCCAAATCCTACAGGATAGGCACATCCCGCTGCATCGCATCCGCATTGTATTATGCATATCTGATTAGACTGTAACATTTACATCTGGCAGAGCTACACGCACAGCTGACCGTCTTGCGTTTAGCACCAATAGTAAGTGAGTTTGATCAGGAAATACCACAAACACACACTGCAGACCAACCCACAGCACCGCGAGGAAGTGCCACAGAACACCCACAGCCACAAGACACCAGGGAGACAATTAAAGTCTGGCAACCAGCTCTCTCTTCCTCGTCAAGACGATTGCAAAACTAGAAAGGATACTACATGTGAGTAATGCATTACAAAAACAAAAAACAAAACACACAGTCCCCACAAACAATGGGAGCAACATCAAACAATGTATCAATAACAACAGAGCCACCGCCAACTTTCCATCCACCTGTATCAGTTGCTGTTCCAATATCCATTTGAGCATTATTAGCATTCAGCCAATGTTTTGTCTGATAATCAACTCTTAAACAGTGTAATTCAAAGGCATCTTTTGTAGGTGATCCAATCCTTTTCTCGCCTTGGAGAAAATTTTGAATTGTATCATATCAATATATGCTTTTTCCGTTTTACGACGTAGTTGCCATACAGGCAAAACAAACTCAAATCTTTTACATGATGACTGTAGCAGTTTCTAAGCTTCCTGGAGGTACTGCTACCAATGTGTTTTTATTTTACTGATGCCAGAGAATGATGAGCTTGTATCACAAACTGTCTGGCCATTAAAACCAAGTATGTTCTCGGGTATATCAGTATCTAGTTTAAATAAAATAATGTACACTGGATATCCCTTTTTCTGCTTTAACGTTCCTGACATCATCCATACCTAATATTTTGTACAACCAAGATGGTAAAGAAGAAGTAGCACATCGGTATATCTGCAAATAACAATTACTTGCTTGTACTTGTTCTGTAGTGCATCTTTGGCATTCAAAACCAAACATGTTTCTGCCTCTTCATTATTAGTTTACTACTGGATCCTGAAAGCCACCTCAAGCAACAACTTCACCCTTACCAGCCAATGATACAGCTTTTTTTGTAAAAATTCTAAGTAAAATTTAAGCCCCCGGTGGCTAAGGCTGATGTCCGTTCTAAGGTGGTGGTTCTGTTTTTGTTGACTTTTTGTTTATTGTTACTCCAATTGTGGGAGTCTATAATTGTTCTATGTTTTTTTGTACGTTACTTTATGTCCATTCTAGTATTGCAATCATCTTGATGGGGAAGAGAGAGCTGGTTGCTTTGCTTAATTTTTCTTCCTTGTGTCTCGTGATGGTTGAGCGGCTCTTCCTCGCGGTGCCACGGGGTTGTCTGCGGTTTGTGATTGTGGTATTTCCTGATCATACTCACTTTCTATTTTTTAATTGTTGTATGTTTTGTTGTGCGTTACTCTGTGTCCATTCTGGTTTTGCAATCATCTTGATGGGGAAGAGAGAGCTGGTTGCTTTGCTTTGTTTGTCTTCCTGGTGTCTCGTGATTGTTGTGTGGCTCTTCCTCACGGTGCCACAGGTTTGTCTGCAGTTTGTGATTATGGTATTTACTGATAATACTCACTTACTATTTTTAAACCGTCTTGTCATTATGTCATCTTCAGATGACCATTCTGAAGAATATGTCTCTGAATAGACAAAGAGTTCCTTCTTTGAGGTGTTTGTTAATGTTTTACGAATGACAGTGTCAGAATAATCAATCGGATACATGAATAGTGGGCCTTTATATTGAAAGAGCACACACAATTATCGACCAAGATGCATTCGTGTACCATCAATAAATGATTGTCGTCTTGATAAATATCTCTGTGGTATTTCAGATTCGTGGTTTCTTCCATAACTTGCTGTTACATGTACTTTTCCCAGAAAACTCATATCAAACACATGGCAAAGAGCCTATCCATGCCCAGAATTGTGCAAAGTTCACCCCCTCCCCCGTTCTATGTCACATTTAAACACCACTTAAATGTATTGAAGGCCCTATTACCAATCAAATAACACAATCATTCGTTCTGAGAGGTCTATGACTAAGGCATGACTGAACATGTCCTTAAAAAAGACTTTACATATGAAAAATCTGCTCCAAAATCACTGTTTTTATGTGGAAAGTACATTTTTCTATCCCATAATAGCTATAACATTCTACAAACTATTATTTTCAACATTTCCATATCTGAATTTTTAGTTTTCAGCATATTAAACATAATTAGAATTATTTAGATAGCATGTATAGCTATATAAAACACCCGTATAGCAATTCTAATACAAAATGCACCTGTTTGACCTTTGACCTTGCTGTGACCTTAATTCGAAGTTTTAGACGTGGCATCCACCCTGGGGCACTTTGTCATACCCCAAAGAATAATTCTAGCATGGATGCCGAGCATTAACAAAAAATGCCATCAAAACCATTTTCTAGGGGCCTTAGAAATTATAGGCGGCAGACTATTATAATATCTTGTTATTAATTTTAGATACCCTTTTGAACTGCCTTGGGATGGACTGGGAGCTACATAGACCCTTCCTACAGAAGTCAGAAACCATTACCAACTTATTAGAGGGGGCAGATGAACCAAAACCAAAGTTGTACTATAAGAGTGCTGCATCAGAAACGCTGGATAATTACATCAAGAAAAGTAACTTTTACAGGTATGTACAGTAAAACCTGTCTTAAGCAGCCACTCAAAAATAGACAAAACAAAGGTCTTAAAGACAAATGGTATTACTTAATGAAGGTCGAAAGTATTGCAGAATGCTCCCCTTGGAGCATTCTGCAATACTTTTGATCTGCATTAAGCGATAATCTGTATTGAAAACCATTTTTTGGTCTTTTTGAGTGGCCGCTTAAGACAGGTTTTACTGTAACAGCAAAAAGAACTGCCACAATCATACTAAGCAGTTTACTACTCCACCGAAAATGAAGGGATATAGGTTTGGTTTGTCCATCCATCTTTCAATCCTCAGCCATAACTAAGTAACAAAGGGAATTTCATGAAACTTAAACTGAATATATATATATGACCATGGTGTCACCCTAATAGTTGCTGATTGTTAGTTCTGTTCACCTCCTTATTCCAGAATATTTATTTACTTTTCTCCGGAAAGAAATTTATTCAAACTGTAAATCTTTTAATACAGGAATTAATTTTATATTTGTTGATTTTATCTATGTGTAAACTAGGACGAATCACTCACAAACTGAGTAAATGTAAAGTTTGTGAGTGATTTGCCAGAGTTTACACATCAATAAAATCAATAAAAATAAAAGTTCATTCCTTATACAATGTAATTCCAACTTTGAAACAATGCATCACATTTGTAAAGGGTTGTTAACATTATTTTAAATTCAAAGCCACTATCCATGGAAGAAGGGGCAGCCATCATGAAAATTCTGTCATTTTAAAAATGTGTTGTGAAGGAAGAAAATGAAATTCTAGGTAGCGAATATTTATATATGAGCTCAAAACAATTCCATTTATTGCATACAGCATGCTGGGCTCATTAAATAGCATTTAGATTAATGTCCTACTATGGATCAAATCACAAACAACTAGAGGTTTTAAACAGCACTAACCTTCACAAGTTTTACCTAAAATCTTCACAATAGTAAAGTTAAATTTAGAATGTTAGTTTTGGCACCATCAAACTGCACTTTCATATATAGACGTTGTTTTGATGACGTAATTATTCTGTACTCTTCAACAGTGACATATAATATGACATACGTTACTGTCTTCAAAGAGGTTGCTGTTTGCTCAGTAATGTCACATTAAGTGACACACCATTTTGAAGGCAGATATAAAATATTCTTATAAATGCAGGGAATTTATAGAAGTATAAAAGTCTCCCCATCAACCGATCAGAAGGCAGGAGTTTGATACAGTTGGAATTACCATACTTGTTTTTTTATTTCAAGTAATGAATACCGTGAGATCAGTAATCGTCTGAGTGCAGAAGAAGGCATAGCTGACACTGAGGAAATGAGGAAAGGATTAGATCATCCATCTTTTACATCAGAGGAACGTGTGAATAACGTCAGCTTCATCAAACTAGAGATCAGAGACCCGGATATAACAAAGACAGGTATGATTATAGCAACTCAATGACGGTATCAATTTCATTAATTCTTTTGCATGCTGGGTAATTTTACATGCTTTTTTGTCGTCTTCCCATTTTTCAAAATCAATTTTTCGAAAAATTCTTTCAGAAATTCCACCAGAGTGTAAAACGGTTTGGCTCCAGATCAGGCACGACATTTTGTCAAAGGTTATCAGCAGACAACACTAGTAGGTAAAGAGTTAATATACAGGCCATGACATAAGATTTTGTTGCTTATCATCTTAGCAGCAAAGCCTCAGGCAAGCCTGCACATTTTTTGTGCGCAGACTCTTCAGAGCCTTCACTGCTTGCATACACTAAGTATTGATGTAGATGAAGGCTCAGACCAAAATTTAGGCCTCTATAGCCACACTTGATACGTCAGCATGGCCATTTATCAGAGGTCTTTGCGCATATGTGATACGAACTAAAATCTCATTTGCTGGCCTGCAGGTAGCAAGTTTATGTTCGTTTCAACCTATTTTAGATAGTTTTTCTCAAATTATGAAAGATGCCTTTGGTAGATGTGGAAAATAACAGGATAAAGAAATTACCCATTTGCTGAAGGAGCAGTCTGGTCATGGTTTTCACTGATTACCATTCTGTCATTACATTTTACATGCCGAATTACATAGTCAAATAGATGGTTTATCCCTTTTCATGCAATTTATTTTGTCTTGATAATTCAAGACTATATAGTCTGCTTATTACTTCTGCTGCAAATATTTAAATATACTCTAGAATACTTATACAAAGGAAGCAAACACTATGGACCCTGATCAAACTGGTCCCTTAGGAGCAGTCTGATCTGGGTCCATATTGTTTACAATATTGGGCTATCACAGTACATAAGCAGATGAGAGAACAGAAGAGTTAAGTTATAGGAAAGATATTGCAAAAAGTAAATGCATCCAAATGTCTACAATTATTAACAGTGCTTGGTGTCATTCGATGATCTTTAGAAGTAGAAATTAGCATATAAATATTTTTTTATTTGGTGTTTGAACTTACAGCCATGGCTATCGCTATTGCATTAGGAAACCTGCACTATGGACTGTGTAAAATTTACTCTATTTAATTTGTTGGTTTTACAGCCAAGAAACCTGTATGTTGCATGATGGCTTATATGTTGACAGTAAAATTGACTACATGTATTTAATCAAATTGGTTTTACAGCCATGGCTATTGCATTAGGAAACCTGTATGGTACATGCTCATTGATGGCATATATTATATGTTGACAGTAAAATTGATTCTAATTAGTTTGATGTTTTTACAGCTATGGCATCTCTACCATGATGATATATGTTGTATTATAGCATAAAAAGCCATGCCGCAAGCTATTAACAGCCATGTTTTAACCGGCCAAAACCCATGTATTAATCAGGCAATTCATGTGCTGTTGATGCACGTTTTTTGTACTTTACATATACACATTCTAGGTTGTCACAAAAATTGACGTCATCAACAGTAACATGCATAGAAACGAACGTAATTTAGTGACATTAGGATGATGTTAGTCTTTGCTCTAGAACAGGCATTTTTAAAACCTACGAATCCTTCATGCTTTTGTGTGCATTATAGTAATACAAAAATGAACTTCTTGAATCATTTTTCCAAAGTTTTTAAGTGACAAATTGACTTTATGCAATAATAACAATAAAGCATGGTTTTCTTATACACTAACATCTGCTAGAACCCTCTGGGGTTGTTAAAACCCTGGCCTTTCAGGCTTGGGTTTCAACACCACCCTTGGGGTCCAGCATAGAAAAACATGTTTGTCAGATCTCTATATTGTAACATTGACTCTGTTTTATTTATCTGTTTTCCAGCCATAGCTATTGTATTAGGAAACCTGTATGTTACATGATGACTTATATGTTGTCTCTTTAAAATTTGATGTTTTTCCAGCCATGGCTATTGCATTAGGAAACCTGTACCATGATGATATAGACATTGACTCTGTTCAATTTTTTTTTTTTTCGAGCCATGGTTATTGCATTAGGAAACCCGTACCATGACGGCATAGGTGTTGGCTTTATTTAATTTGTTTGTTTTCCAGCAATGGCTATTGCATTAGGAAACCTGTACCATGATGATATGGATGTTGACTCTATTTAAATACAGTAAAACCTGTCTTAAGTGGTCACTCAAAAAGAAGACCAAAATTGGTTTTCAAGACCGCTATTGCTTAAAGCGGGTCAAAAGTATTGCAGAATGCTCCAAGAGAGCATTCTGCAACACTTTCAACCTTCATTAAGCTACCATTTGTCTTAAAGACCTTTGTTTTGTCTATTTTTGAGTGGTTGCTTAAGACAGGTTTTACTTTAGTTGGTTTTACAGCCTTGGCTATTGCATTAGGAACCTGTTCAGTATGTGATGATTTTTATGTTGACAGTAAAATTTATGATTTATTTTGTTAATATTACAGTCATGGCTATTACAAATAGGAAACCTGTAACCTGATACCATGATATTGTATATATGTTGACAGTAAAATTGACTGTTTATTTTGTCTGTTTTCCAGCCATGGCTATTGCATTAGGAAACCTGTACCATGATGACTTAGATGTTGATAAAGAACAAGTAGCTGGAGTTCTTGCAGCAGCCTCTGTGTTGCAGTTTAAATCTCTCATCAAATTGTAAGTTCCTTTAATAACACTTTTCAGACCAGTGGAATTTTCCATAAAGCTACCTACAATAAAGTCAGTTTGATCCATTGTATATAGTGAGGGGTTACAGGTTATAATTTCTATAAAATATTGTATTTCTTTCTCCCGCATCATGCGGCATTTCATCTGGGTCTTCACTGTTTGCTAAAGTACCTGTTTAAGGGTTTCCGGTCTAAAAAAGGGTTAACTTAATTAATTATGACTAGTGAATTCTTCTACACAGACTTTGGCATACTGATAGGAATGAATTTAATTATTCTGCTTTTTATCTAAGTATGACATGCAAAGTAAGTAAATTCCAAAGGTACTTGTGTAAGCTGTGAAAACCCCCCAATATTATTGTACATTGAGAAAATGAAAAATATTTTTTTTTGCTTCAAAAGTTCGACAAAACCCACAGCATGTAGCAAGTGTCCATAGCCATCATACTTTATTATAGAGCAACTTATAAGGGCACTGATTAGGCTGTGTGGATGTGCAGGCTGGTCTGTGCCTTTGTTTTTTTTTTAGTATGCAACATGCAACAAAATCAGGTTTGCTCGTCACAAGGCCAATATGTATATTTAAATGCTTTATTTTCAGTTGCTGTAAAATGATGCTACACAGCATTTCCTATAGAACAGTCTGCAAGTACCATGCTGTTGCTTCTAGAGTAAGAATTTCAGTTTATTTTGGCCCCGACACGAGAAAACCTGTCTTCAGGGGTTTGCAAACAGCACAGGCGCAGACCAGCCTGCGCATCCGCGCAGTCTGATCAGAACCTTTTTCATTCACTTTTTGGAAAGTTACATATGTTAACTTGCTACAGGTGAAATTTCAATTATCTAGCTAGTCTTTATAGCTGAGGAGACTGGTTTGAATCTCATTTTGTCGGAGCCTCCGAGGACAGGTTTTGTTGCGACGAGGCCCATTTAATGTTAACCCTTGTCATGATTGATATTTTTCATGTACTACACTCCTCTCCAGGTGATTTAACCTGTTAATCTGTAGCATTACAGCTGTAAGCATGTTTTTTAATCAGATTGGAAAGCAGTGTGGATCTGGATCAGATGGCTTCGTCAGAAGCCAGCTGATCTGGATCTACACTGTTTTCTAAAGAGGATATATCTGGCAGGACAAGGGCTAAAAGTTGTCATTCCCCAGCAGGGCTCAGAATTTGTTGTAGCCAACACTTTAGCCAAACAGAAAAAGTTAGAGTCAAATGACTTTTGCCAAGCTTTTAGTCAGAAATAGAATCTGTTCTGTACTTAAATATAGCACATTACTAAAGTGTGAAGGAATAATACAAACCAAATATGGAAAATCCAGAAGCTGATTTCGCAAACATGTCATTTTTGAACTACCTAGTGTGAACTTTTAGCCAATGACTTATATTTGTAGCAACTCTTCATTTTTTGTAACAAATGGCTACAATGGCTAATGGTAGGGTGAGCTCAGCCATGAAATGGCTGACATACATAAAGTGTTTGTCTTGTACGTGTTTGTATGTTACCAGAATATGTCAAGCCCATAATAATTTAAAATACTGCTTCATGGGATTTAAGAATCTAATTGGCAAGACAATGTGTTTGCATGCAAGGGTCATGTCTCTAGCTTAAAGGTCAAGGTCACAGTACTAGTACACACTTAAACTTTATGAATAAGAAGTTTATCATATTCCTATATCTCTTGAAATATTGAGTGGGTTAGGTTTATAAATTCGGCCTCAATGCGAGAAAACCTGTCATCGGGGGTTTTCGAACAACACAGGCGCAGACCAGCCTGTGCATTCACGCAGTCTGATCAGCGCCTTTGTTATTCGCTTTTTGGAAAGTGTCATATGTAAACTTGCTACAGGGAAATTTCAATATTCTGGCTAGTCTCTGTAATTGAGGAGACTGGTTTGAAACTCGAGTTTTTGGAAGCCCCGAAGACAAGTTTTCTCCCGACGAGGCCCAATTATACACAGGTATGTTATAAAACACAGATCAAGTTTTATTTTAGAGTTAGAGTTATGGCCCCTTTTTATCTCAAATACATAGATACAGATGAGGTAAAATTTTTGAGCATAAAATTGATTTTGGTTTACTCAGAAATTTTGCTTGTGTGGAAATAGATTAACCAATGTAGGCCAAATAGACTTTCCTAAACTGATCAGTTAGAGAAGTCCATTTCCAAGGTTATGTTTTCATTTTTATTCAAAGTTTAAACAAACAATTCACACATTATGTGGTGTCTCATTAGAGTCTGCACCATTTGCCTATGTCCCGCAAGAAACAAGCTAGCTAGGCTAATATGGTACCATTATCTTATATTGAGCCGTGACACATGATTTCCAACAATTTGGCATTTTTTTCAAGTATAGACTCAGACGAGCCTGTGAAGCATCCTGTTAAGCTTAGAAACTCCAAATGATGTTCAGTCAGTAGCCAATAAAATCATAGAATATTCAAAGGACTAGCAATGACTCTGATCAGACTGCGCGTATGCGCAGGCTGGTCTGAGCCTTTGCTTGTTGCACATACCAAATTGTTGGAAATCTCTTGCCACTGCTCAATTATCATAGCTCATTTGTATTTTTAGCATAGACAAGAAGATGTTGTACTTGTGTGTGAGAGATGGTTGGAACTGAATCTAATACCCGAGGTAGGTTGTTATTATGCAGCATTAACTCTTTGCATGCTGGGTAATTTTGCAAGCTTTTTTGTCGTATGCTGATGTTTTTTCGAATCAATTTTTTAAAAAAAATCTTTCAGTAATACCATCAGAGTGTCAAACAGTTTGGATCCAGATCAGGCCTAACATTTTGTCGGGCCTGATCTGGGCCCAAACTGTTTGCAAAGGTTATCAGCAGACAACACTAGTAAGCAAATAGTTAATAGGTTTTATTTTGTTTTGTGAGAAAATCCTTCTACAGGGGTTTGTGACCAAGATAGGTCTAGATGAACAAAATTTTTTAGCGTAAAATTGTGAATATTTTCTTATTTGCCAGCTTTAACATATTTTTTGGGTGCTCAAAAGAACCATCTTATTTATCATGTCGATGTCGTCTGTTTGTCATTTAAAGATATAAGTAGAATACTGATTAAAATTATGTTTACAAAAAAATATAAATAAAATTAAAAAGAATGACACGACCTTTATGTTATTGACTATATATCATATACAACTTACCTTAAATTACGCAAAACGGAGCCTGCCACAGAGTAAGGCTGAACATGTCAATGACATCAACTGGGGTCCTTTTCAACCCAATCTTTCATTTCCTGTTTAAAACACATATTGCCAAAACAAACCTACTATTCATTTGTGTTAAAACATGATAATAAACTAACTAGTTAGTGCACATCAACCATGGCTGATCTTAATTACTGTAGATTTGGGAATTCGTATACGGCAGTCCATGTATTTACGAATCAAAAAATGTGCAGACTTGCAAATAGCCTCTGCAAGGTTTTCCTTATTATACCGGTTGAACTTATTTATTACCAGTATGCTAGCTATAGTGGAAATGTTTTATTAGTCAATGTTTCTGTTGTTTTTAAAAAGAAAAAAAGTAGCTATTTTAGAGGCTTTTTAACCTTGAATTTTGGTTGCAACTGAATACAGCATTTTGATTTCATCATCATCATAATCGGATTTTTGATTAACCAGCAGGTGCAAGTGCATCATCCACTTCAGTGAGCCCCTTCCAGGTAACAGGCTAGCTGCAAGCATATCAGATCTCATACCTGATCTCCAGGTGCACCTTTCTTGAGGGTCTAAAGTCGTGAGCTCCCACATACGGCAGTCTCTCTCTGTCAGTTTCTTCCATGTTAGTCTGGGCCTCCCTGCCCCCCGCCTGCCATCAATCTGTATATCACACTCTATTCTGACTGCACGACTAGAAGGCTCCACATGCCCATACCAGCTATTAATGTTGTGTTTAGGAAAAGATACTGTGGTATCAGATCATGTTCTGAATTGCTAAACATAGAATTAAGGCTGCACATTATATTTTAATATTGGAACGTTTTGTTACAGCTTTCAAGTCAGATACAATTAAGAGACATACCCATGGACCTGATGCAGAAAGTTTTGAAGTCTAACAGGTAAATCTTTCATGATGACATTTGGGTTTTTGATGCTTAGTAATTAAACTTTAACCCTTAATGCGCCAATCGCAACAAAAGTCTTCTGCTTTTCTCGTCTTCTGAAATATTTAAGAAGCCTCTATGGCAAACAGTGTAGACCCAGAACAGACTGCTCCTATAGGAGCAGTCTGGTCATGGCCCACGCTGTTTGCTTCTATTCTTAATTTTTCAGTAATAATAGGCAGTTATTTGCAGCAGACAACTTCAGCAGACGACATTTTCAAATGCATTTTTTCTTGGCGCTTTAAGGGTTAAAAATATACTTGTCTGAAACAGCCGGTAGAAATTCAAAATAATTTGGCAGTAATGGTCACTAGGTGACCTTCTATAAAAAATTGATTTGTTGAAAAACATGGCTGTCAGAAGTCGTGGCTGGTTTCCTTTATACCTTTATAAGAACTTTAAACATCTTCTCGCCAGAAACCAATGGTCTGCATGTGCAGATCCAGACAGTTTTGTCAGAGGTGGTCCAACTTTCACAAAGGTTTTTGTTTTTTTTTAGTTTGATGAGGGGAGAAAGGATCAAAATACCACTATTACATTTATATGGCAATTCACTGGCGTGCCGATGATGGCCCTACATTGAATGCTGGCTTGGTAGCTTTGTGGTTTTTAAGGGGATCCGGACCAGTATTGCTAAGAGACCCTATATTTTTGTGATTTTTCAGGGGGGGGGTCCAGACTCCCGGTCCCCCCCCCCCCCCCCCCCCCCCCCCCCCCCCCCCCCCCCCTCTGGATCCGCGCTACATGGTCTGAATTGAAAACTATTTGGCTGGAGTTGTCACTAGGTGACTTCACAAAAATCAGTCATCTGCTGTACATAAGAATTGAACATATGTTGTGGGTGCTCAAAAGAACCATCTTATTGAGACAGTTCTTTGGGTACCCACAATATATTTTTGGGTTGTGTGCAAGGGATCAAGAATTGAACCAGGTTTTAAAAAAAAGCAAATAATGATCTTTGGCTTTAATAATCACTTGTGCATGTATATGTTTTCAGGTTGTTTGTAACAATAAGGAATACAGTGTATACAACTCAAATCAACTCAAATGTATTTGCAAATCACATAACATTTGACAATGGATACATGAAATGCTCTCATAAAAGACAGAGAAAGACAAATATGTGACAGTAGGACATTACCATCAGCTTAATCCTCATAAACAGCTGATGCCAAGTCTGACAAAGCTCAGTGATCTCATACTTCATAACACAGCTCAATATAACATTGATTTGGATAATGCATGCTCATTGTTGTGGCTTCCAAATTGTTTTTACCATGGAATTTTACAAAGGAATTATAGGAATATGACCATTATTGTCTTTTTCCTATAACTTATTTGTAAAAATGTCTCTTTATCACAAGATTCACTTAAAACCTTTTATAAAACACCTTCCTATAACACAGACTTGGATATAACATGGTCATGTTGTTGCTCCCAAATTTTTTTTACCATGGAATTTTACAAAGGAATTATAGGAAAATGACCATAATGGTCATTTTCCTATAATTCCTTTCTAAAATTGTCCCTTTATAACATATATTATTCACTTATAACATGATCTATTCCTATGGACCCCAAAAATAGCATTATCAAGGGACTACACTCTGTATATATTTTTTTCAGGTTGTTGGTAACAAATGAATACATTGTATACAGGACATTAGCCTATTGGCTGTTTATGCAGCTGAATCCTCATATACAGCTTATGCCAACTCTGACAAAGTTTGGTGATCTCATACTTCATAACACAGCTCAATATAACACAAAATTGGATAAAGCATGGTCATGTTGGGGCTCCCAAATTGTTTTACCATGGAATATTAGAAAGGAATTATAGGAAAATGACCCAAAATATAGCATTATTAAGGGACTGTACTCTGTATATTTTTTTTTCAGGTTGTTTGTAACAAATGAATACAGCGTATACAGGACATTAGCATGCTGGCTGTTTATGCAGCTGAATCCTCATATACAACTAATGCCAACTCACAGCTCAGTGATCTCATATTTCATAACACAGCTCAATATGACATTAATTTGGATAAAGCATGGTCATGTTGTGGCTCCCAAATTGTGTTTACCATGGAATTTTACAAAGGAATTATAGGAAAATGACCATAATGGTCATTTTCCTATAATTCCTTTCTAAAATTGTCTCTTTATAATAAGTATGACTCACTTATAACATTGTCCATTCCAATGGACCACAAATATAGCATTATAAAGGGACTGCACTCTGTATATGTTTTTTTTTCAGGTTGTTTGTAACAAATGAATACAGTGTATACAGGACATTAGCATACTGGCTGTTTATGCAGCTTAATCCTCATATACAACTGATGCCTACTCTCAGCTCAGTGATCTCATATTTCATAACACAGCTCAATATAACTCAAATTTGGATAAAGCATGGTCATGTTGTGGCTTCCAAATTGTTTATACCATGGAATTTTACAAAGGAATTATAGGAAAATGACCATAATGGTCATTTTCTTATAATTCCTTTGTAAAATTTCCCTTTGTAACGTTATTAATTTATAACAGCCCATTCCTATGGACCCCAAACATAGCATTATAAAGGGACTGCACTCTGTATATATTTTTTTCAGGTTGTTTGTTACAAATGAATACAGTATATACAGGACATTAGCCTACTGGCTGTTATGCAGCTTAATCCTCATATACAACTAATGCCAACTCACAGCTCGATGATCTCATACTTAATAACACAACTCAAAATAACACATTTTTGGATAAAACATGGTCATGTTGTGGCTTCCAAATTGTTTTTACCATGGAATTTTAGAAAGGAATTATAGGAAAATGACCATAATGGTCATTTTCCTATAATTCCTTTCCAAAATTGTCACTTTATAACATATATTATTCACTTATAACATGATCCATTCCTATGGACCCTAAACATAGCGTTACTAAGGGACTACACTCTTAATATATTTTTTCAGGTTGTTTGTAACCAATGAATACAGTGTATACAGGACATTAGCATACTGGCTGTTTATGCAGCTTAATCCTCATATACAACTTATGCCAACTCACAGCTCTGTGATCTCATATTTCATAACACAGCTCAATTTAACACAAATTTGGATAAAGCATGGTCATGTTGTGGCTCCTAAATTGTTTTTACCATGGAATTTTACAAAGGGATTATAGGAAAATGACCACAATCATTTTCCTATAATTCCTTTCTAAAATTGTCCCATTTTAACACAGATGATTCACTTATAATGTTTTCTATTCCAATGGACCCCAAACATAGCGTTATAAAGGGACTACACTCTGTATATATTTTTTTTTCAGGTTGTTTGTAACAAATGAATACAGTGTATACAGGACTTTAGCCTACTGGCTGTTTATGCAGCTTAATCCTCATATACAACTAATGCCAACTCACAGCTCGGTGATCTCATATTTCAACAGGTTTGTCCTCATACAATGACATGGGTGAAAGTTTTCAGGATTATTTCTTACAATTTCAAGTTTAAATGCTCAACTGTTTAAGGAGTGCGGTGGCTCAGTGGTATAGTGCTTGATTCAAGATCAAGGGGTTGCAGGTTCGAGCCTCACTGGAGGCACTGCATTGTGTCCTTGAGCAAGACACTTTCACCCCTGCTTAGTACTGGTTCAACCCAGGAAGATCCGTCTCGACATAACTGAAAAATTTTGACGGGGACTTAAAGAATCAAAACAAACAAACAAACAAAATGCTCAATTGTCTGAAGATGAATTGAATATAAATCAGAGAAGCTATTATAATCTGCTTTATTCAGCATGCAGAGTAAGCCTCAAAATGCTAAATTATTTGCTCTTTGCATGCTGGGTAATTTTTCATGCTTTTGTCGTCTGTTGACTTTTTTTTCAATATAACTTTTTTCAAAAATTTCTTTCAGGAACACCATCAGAGTGTCCAACAGTTTGGATCCAGATCAGGACCGACAATCAGTTGGTCCTTATCTGGGTCCAAACTGTTTGCAAATGTTCAGCAGACGAATAAAGTTACCGCACCAAGGAAAGAATTAAGCAGATTATAATAGCTTCTCTGCTTTACTTTCAGTTTATCTTAAGACATTTGACCATTTAAGCTTGAAATTAATTTGTTAATACATTGTATTTTGTAGTCATACAGGAAGTTTTTAGATGTGAATTTCTTATGTTCAGGATTTTGCAATATTTGAACTTTCACCCGTGCAACTTTGCATGCACCATAGAGGAATCCGTAGTCATTATTGTCCCTTAGTTGCTTTACACCCACCATATTATACTACTTCCTTGATGTACACACATACTGCATTATACTTCTTAACTCTTTACCTCCTACTGTCGTCTGCTGATATCTTTTACAGACAGTTTCAAACCAGATCAGTCTGACAAAATGTCTGGCCTGATCTGGATCCAATCTGTTTGACACTCTGATGGTATGCCTGACAGAATAATTCAAAAAGGTTGATTTTTAAAAAAAAATCAGCAGATGACAAAAAAGCATGAAAATTTCTCTGGGGGCAAGCTTGGTCGTCTGCTGTCTTTTTTCAAAATTAACTTTTTCAGAAAATTCTTTCAGGAACACTTTAAGAGTGTCAAATAGTTTGCATCCAGACCAGGACCGACATTCTGCCGGTCCTGATCTAGGTCCAAACTGTTTGCAAACCTTATCAGCAGACAACAAAAGTCGCCGCTAGCAAGGAAAGAGTTGAGAACTTTCACACCTTCTTTATTCATTCTATATTTCAATAGCTTACTTTTCTTAGTTTTATCCTTGATTTTCATTGCATCAGATGACCATAAATGGCATTAAGAGGCAACTTCCATTTAAGTTCTACCCTACATTTTACCATTACTTTTTTCTAAAACTATCCAAAATTGTATGAGCCCATCCTTTCATTTATGGTGCAGGCATTTGTCAAGAGTATTTCCAGGTTGGTTATTAACCCTTAGCATGCCTGTCACAATTTTTGTTGTCTGCTAATTTTGTCTGCTATTATTGTAAACAATATGAACCAGACCAGACTGCTCCCAAGGAGCAGTCTGATCAGGGTTCATATTGTTTGCTTTCGATGAAAAACTCTCGTCTGAAATGCACATGAATATATGCAGAAGGCGTGAAAAGCAGACAACATTTTTAGGACAAGGGTTATCTTATTGTAACATTTTTTTTCATGTGTCAAACATTTAGTGTGGGGTTTTGGTCACCTTAAGGATACTTACAAGTACCAAAATCTAAGGTGCTTATTTAAACAAACTTAATTTATGAAAATAGCCAATAAGCACATTCTGTAATCATTAACCATTTACTCCACAAGCTATTTTTAGATCATGACATCATTTCCTATTTCTAGACAAGATTGAGAAAATTCAAGAAAAAAATTAAGTTAAGTTTTGAATACTTTTGAAAATATTATGGAAAATAGAACAATTGCTCCAGAAGAGCAAATGCTCCATTTTCCTAAATATTTTCAAATGCATGATATTTCAAAGGCATCAAAAGGCCTTGATATGGAGTAAAGGGTTAACGCACAGAACATTCAGTAGTACTAAATGTCATATTTTTTGTCTTTTTCATAATTAGATTCTATACTGTTTTCTTGCTTTTTAGCAAAGTCATTGTCAGCACTGCATGGATGTGCAGACTTTGATAATTAAAACATTAAAGTCAAAATTTCGTATGAGTGGTCAAGCTTAAAGCAGAAAGACACAGGGATTTTTTAACACATATTCAGGGTTGATTATTTGTCACATTCCCAGAACATCGAGCCTGGTCTGACTTAGACTGTTTGACATTCTGATGGTATTCCTAAAATAATTTTTAAAAAAAGTTAAGTTTTTTAAAAAAAGCATCAGACGACATAAAATTTCGAAAAATTACCCAGCAGGTATGGAGTTAAGGTCCCTAGCCTCAAATTGAAAAAGGTAGGACGATCATTCCAACACTGTTAGCCATGACTCATGATGACTGTCTAGTCCAGACTACCTAATCTCACTATATATATACAAGTTTTATTATTTCCTTGTTGCTTGCTGTTGTTATGTAATTATTTTGCTTTTGATATATGGCCAATAAATTTTTTATTAATTCTCAGATATCGAAGAAAAGGCAGCCATACTAAACATTTTCTGCAGACAAGCACATCTGCAGCCTGTCTTTTTCATTCTATGGATGAAATGGAAAAAAAGATTGTTTGCTATGAAAATTACAACAAATTCACCAAAAGTGGTACATTTGATTCTTAAATTTCAGTTTAAATAGAGGATCTTACATGAGTGATCATGTTTAATTGAATTTATTAAATGAGTTGGGGAAAAGAGATAAAAATGCGAGGCTTGCCGAGCATTTTATCTCTTTTTTGCAACGAGTTTAATAAATTCAATAATACAAGAGCACGAATTTTAGATTCTATTTATCATATGACAAATACTTTGAAATCTCATTTCTGCCATAAAAACGTTATACTTTTGTTATTATGTACGCAACGTTGTTATGGACGTCATAACGTTTCTCGTAAATCAATAAACCACTAGTGGTTTACAGATTTTATTGCATAGCGTTATATCACTCTCAGACACGACGTCATATGATAATGAAAAATACAGGCCATGCACATATTTAGAAATTATTCATGATACTTTGTCAATGACTGAAGATATCTTTAATCGAAAAGTTAATTCATTTGAATTTTTAGGGGGCAACAAAATAAAATCTGTGCCCTTTTTGTCTAATTAGAGGAGTGCATTGACTCAGTGGTAGAGTGCTAGACCATAGATTTTGGGGTGGCTGGTTCTAGGTTTATCGCAGGCACTGTGTTGTGTCCCTGAACTCTGCTTTGTACTTCTTCAACCCAGAAAATGGACAGTTCAGACATGACTGAAAAAATTGTTGAGGGGGAGCATAACTGCACAAAAAACCAATCTACCTGTGTCATGTAGTGAATTGTTCAAGCTTTTTAATACTTAAAAAAAGCAGATTTGTAGAAAACAACAACAACAAAGCAACAGCAAGGAAACGGTAACAACAAATTTTAACTAATTTGCTTCATTTCAGTTTGCCAAAAAGCACATGTTTTATAGAGCGAGATGATGGCCAAATATATGCACCTTTATTTGCTACAGTTAGATTGCATGGTGTCACCGATAGTAAGTTTGATTTCAGTCTAACATTTCGGGTGAATAACTTTAACATGCGCGGATCCAGAGGGGGGGGCGGGGGTCCAGGGGTCCGAAATACTCCCTCCCACTGGAAAATCATGTGGCGATAGGTTTTTTTTAATTAAAGGATACTGGTACGGACCCCCTCGAGAATCAATTGGACCCACTCATTAAAACAAAAAAAAAAACAAGCAAAAAAATAAATGCTCAACTCAACTGAGGGTGAAATTTGTCACACTCATAAATGTTAAAATGCCAACAATTGTTAACATTTTAACATTTATTAGCATGATAAATGCAATATCTGAGAATTTGAAAGCAGGAAAAGTCTTAATTTTTCAGCATTTTAGTTCTTTTGTGCAGTTGAAATTTCATGTTCAGTTAGACCCCACACCCACCCCTCTGATGAAAATTTCTGGATCTGTGCATGTTTCCCTAGCAGATATAAGGAAGTGATAAGTACAGTTATACAAATTTAAGTGTGAAATTGTCATTATTTTCTTATCAATCAGTTTAAACATGTGTTTTGGGTGCTCAAAAGAACCGTCTCATTGAGACGCTTCTTTTGAGTACCCACAACATATGTTTTGGTTGAGAAATAAGAAAAATGATTTACAACTAAACACTCTTATCTGGAGGCTTGGGAAGGCTTGGGAAGACAAACATATAACTACCATATCCAAACTAATCAGTGCACCTGCTCTTATAAGCATGCACTAGGTTCTTTTGAGTTTTAAATGTAATATTCACTTTTTTCCAACCAACATAAAGAAATGCAGGATAAAAATTTGAGTTGATTAAAAGTTAGGGTATTTTATGCTAGATATAAGCTACAGGAGTAGATGTGTTCTATATTGGTGGCAATTCATAATGTTTGTACGAGCATGGTACTTTATATTTTTGCCTAAAGTTGTTTTTATATTCATAAATAGATATTGTTTATAATATCGAATATCACTATATTATAACCTGCAGTTCTTTATGGATTCAGTATATGTCCAACAAAGCATGTTTTCTTTAAAATGTCTCAAAGGGTAAAAACACTAATACATTATCATACAGAAGTTTCTCCTATCGTCAATTTCACTGATGTTCAGTAAAATCTGTCTTAAGCGGCCACTCAAAAAAGAACACCAAAAATTGGTTTTCAATACCGATTATAACTTAATGCAGGTCAAAAGTATTGCAGAATGCTCCAAGGGGGAGCATTCTGCAATATATTCGACCTTCATTAAGCTACCATTTCCAATTAAGACCTTTGTTTTGTCTATTTTTAAGTGGCCGTTTAAGATAGGGTTTTACTGTACCAAAGCAGGTATCACTGTTGTATTGTTATGTGACATTTCAACATTATTATCTTGTGTAATGATCAAATGTTGTGATATAAATGGACAGGACTCATTTGCAACTTGACCTGAGATGTTGTGGAGTATGGTATGTAGTATATGTTAAGCAGATTTGCATTTTAGACCTGATTTTACTAACACTTATGTAGATAGAAGAATTATACTGTTTTCCCCCGTCACAAAAGATGTACTAATAATCATTACACTTCTAGTAGGGTTTTGATCCAGTGCATGAAAAAGATTTACACTTTGGTAGAACTTTCATAATTAAAAAAGTACACTCTTTAGATAGTCTTTAGATTGTTACACATTGGGGAATATTTTCTTCAAATAAGACTTTTTCCAGCAAAGTTGCAATTTTTATACAAAGCAATGCAATCATTGTTTAAAATTGCCTAAGAAACGGTTACTATTATTATCATATATCCGGGATGATATTTGCCGCGGAAACCCTAAGTCTGCATATGCAATAAGCTTTTTCCTGCCAACTGTTTATCAGCCTGCCATGATGATAACCGGATGTCATGTATTTTAAACGGAGAGAGGTTATCATGCCCGGCACGAGATGTTGATCATTAGATGATGTCAGATGTAAACAAGTGGCGTGACGTAGTGCAGAATTTACGCCAGTCCTCTGTTTTAATTACATTTTTGTATGTCTGAAGCATTAAAATAGTGAACTGGAATATGTGATAAACAGATTATAACACGGGGTTTTGGTTATCACCCTTAGTATCAACCCTCGACCACTAGCCCTCGAGCTAAAGCTCTACGGCTGATAATGGGGTCTCAGGCTGATACTTCGAGCGATAACCAAAACTCTGTGTTTTAATCTCTAATTATATGGGTATATTTTCCCTTCTATATAATTGTGCAGTGATAAAAATCCAGATGTACATGGCCTATACTTTCATGAATTAGCTGACTTCATGTTTAAACAATAGTTAAAATGCATGTGATGGTCCTATTTTGCTGTTACAATCGCAGCAAGTTTACAAAATATGAAACCTGTGCAAAATTGCACAGGTTTCATTTTTTGTAAACTTCCTGTAGTTGTAAGTGGACATTTCATATGTTGTAATGGAGATATCAGAAAATTGTCTAAAATTTTACAACAGTGTTATTTGAGTAATTAGGCCAGAATATTTTTTTATTACATGCTACTTTAATTTTCTGGAAAGTAGAAAAAAATCTTTATTTATTTTTTTTTTTTATGCGCCAACTCTAAATATATATATTATTTGTTTCGTTGAAGAAAAATATTCTTGAGGTTCAGTCTGTGTATTTTTGAGAGTGACTCTGTAAAAAGTGATAGTCCAGTCCAGAATTTTAGGGGCGGGGTGGGGGGGGGGGGGGAAGCTCTGAAAATGACCAGTGACTGGTCATTTTTAGTGCTTTTTTTGCATTTTTTTGTCCGCCCAACCCTAAATCTCTAAAAAATCTCGTAAATCAACTAAAATTCTGGCCTTACTATATATGGGCCAGCAGGTGAGATTTTGGTACCTCCCACATGTGCACAAATGCCTCTAAAAATGCTCATGCATGGTAAAAAAAATTGGAGCCACAACATAACCATGCTATATCCAAATCTTGTTATAATGAGGTGTGTTTTAAAGGATCTAACTGAATTTGGGATACTTGATCAGTTCATTTTGGAGCCTTGTTAGCAATTCATGAATAATAAAAAGAAACCAAGAATTTAAGGCATTTGATCTGTTCATTTTTGGAGTCTTGTTAGCAATGCATGAATAATAAAAAGAAACCACGAATTTAGGGTATTTGATCTGTTTATTTTTGGAGTCTTGTTAGCAATGCATGAATAATAAAAACAAACCATGAATTTAGGGTATTTGATCTGTTCATTTTTGGAGTCATGTTAGCAATCCATGAATAGTAAAAAGAAACCACGAATTTGGGGTATTTGATCTTTTCATTTTTTGAGGCATGTTAGCAGTGCATGAATAATAAAAAGAAACCACGAATTTAGGGTATTTGATCTATTCATTTTGGAGTCTTGCTAGCAATGCATAAAAAGAAACCAGGAAATTAGGGTATTTGATCTGTTCATTTTGGAATCTAGTTAGCAATGCATTAATAATAAAAAGAAACCACAAATTTAGGGTATTTGATCTTTTAATTTTTATACCCCGCCACTAAAGTGTGGCGAGGTATTATGTTATACCCTTCGGTGTCTGTCCGTCTGTCCGTCCGTCCGTCCGTCCGTCCGTCCGCACCATTTCCGATCGATAACTTGAGTATTTATTCACGGAATTTTTTCAAATTTTGCATACATATTGTTATCGGCGATGAGTGGTATGGGATTGTTAATGGGCAAAATCCGTCCATTTTTAACGGAGTTACTGCCCTTTTTCGTATTGGAAAAATGGTTTCTGGCCTGTTATTCCTTTACTATTCATGATATCTGAATGAAACTTCACAGATATGTTGCACATCAAAGGTTACATATTCTGACTAAGGACCGTCACTCTGACCTTCCCAGTTTGTGAGTTATCCGCCCTTGATAGGTCTGAAAAAAGGTTTTTGACCTATTGTTCCTTTACTATGTGGAATATCTGAATATAACTTCACAGATATGTTTCACATCAAAGGTAACATATTGTGACTAAGAACCGTCACTCTTACCTTTCCCGTTTGTGAGTTATCAGCCCTTGATTGAATTAAAAAATGTTTTTTACCCGTAGTTCCTTTACTATGTGGAATATTTAAATGAAACTTTACAGATATGTTTCGCATCAAAGGTTACATACTGTGACAAAGAACCATCACTCTTACCTTTCCAGTTCATGAGTTATCTGCCCGTGATTGATCTGAAAAATGGTTTTTGACCTGTAGTTCATTTACTATACGGAATATCTGAATGAAACTTCACAGATATGTTGATCATCAAAGGTTACATATTGTGACTAAGGATCTTCACTCTTACCTTTCCAGTTCATGAGTTATCTACCCTTGATTGATCTGAAAAATGGTTTTTGACCTGTAGTTCATTTACTATATAGAATATCTGAATGAAACTTCACAGATATGTTGAACATCAAAGGTTACATATTTTTAGTAAGGACCGTCACCCTTACCTTTCCAGTTCATGAGTTATCCGCCCTTGATTGATCTGAAAAATGGTTTTTGACCTGTAGTTCATTTACTATATGGAGTATCTGAATGAAACTTCACAGATATGTTGACCATCAAAGGTTACATATTGTGACTAAGGACGTCATATCACTGTCTATCTCAGTTCTGTTGCTATTTAGGCATTATATATCTCACAAAATAACTTTTGGTGCCCCCAGCAGTGGCGGGGTATTACGCAGTGCTTGCGGTGCTTTTATTTGAGTCATGTTAGCAACGCATGAATTATAAAAAGAAACCAGGAATTTAGGGTATTTGATCTGTTCATTTTGGAGTCTTGTTAGCAATGCATGAATAATAAAAAGAAACCATGAGTTGAGGGTATTTGATCTGTTCATTTTTGGAGTCATGTTAGCAATACATGAATAATAAAAAGAATCACGAATTTAGAGTATTTGATCTTTTCATTTTTGGATTCATGTTAGCAATGCATGAATAATAAAAAGAATCCAAGAATTTGGGGTATTTGAACTGTTCATTTTCGGAGTCATGTTAGCAATGCATAAATAATAAAAAGAATCCAAGAATTTAGGGTATTTGATCTTTTCATTTTCGGAGTCATGTTAGCAATGCATGAATAATAAAAAGAAACCATGAATTCAGGGTATTTGAACTGTTCATTTTTGGAGTCATGTTAGCAATGTATGAATAATAAAAAGAAACCAAGAATTTAAGGTATTTGATCTGTTCATTTTTGGAGTCTTGTTAGCAATGCATGAATAATAAAAAGAAACCACGAATTTAGGATATTTGATCTGTTCATTTTTGGAGTCTTGTTAGCAATGCATGAATAATAAAAACAAACCATGAATTTAGGGTATTTGATCTGTTCATTTTTGGAGTCATGTTAGCAATGCATGTATAATAAAAAGAAACCATGAAATTTGGGTATTTGATCTGTTCATTTTTGGAGTCATGTTAGCAATGCATGAATAATAAAAAGAAACCAGAAACTTGGAACTTATAATGTCTCTAAAGTAGAGCAGACCTGTTGTTTAAGGTTTAGATCCCTTGGGCATTGCATTTAGCTTTATCAGCTATATGGCACAGTCTTTTTTGCATGGTTTCTACTAAATGGGTTTAAGTATATCTTCCTCCTCCTGCACCTGGATTTATACTTGTTTGAATCCACTCTGAAAGAAAATGCATGTTTTCAACTGGAGTGTGGCAGGTTAACAGGATCAAAATTGGGGAGAAGTGGAGTACATTAAAATATCCTGCATTGCAGGGGTAAAATTATCAGCTCAAGATGTTAATTAAGAAAAATGCTTAGATGAGCTCAATCTGAACTTAATGCATAAAGTGAATACAAAAAAAAAACTGAAATGCTGTCTACTTAAATCATTGGCTGCATATTTTTGCTAACATTGTTTTACTAAAGTAAGTATGGGGCAAACAGTGTAGAACCAGATCAGACTGCTCCTTATAGGAGCAGTCAAGGCTTCTCAAACATTTCAGCAGAAGGCAAAGCAGACACTTTTTGTTGTGAATGATGCCTTAAGATTTAGATATTGTAGGGCTGTTTTCTGATGTTTTGCTTTAATGCTAGTGTGTGCTAATAGTATTGAGTTACTACCTTGATTTTTGCAGATAACAATATCCAGGATATGCAACTGATGAATATACTACCTCAAGAGAGCCTGATCAGTCTGCTTACCCAGCACTACCATGCTGTAAGTAATAATTAGTCAAAGTACAGTAAAACCTGTGTAAAACAGCCACTCACAAAAAGACCAAAAATTGGTTTTTAAGACCAATTATTGCTTAATGCAGGTCAAAAGTATTGCAGAATGCTCCAAGGGGAGCATTCTGCAATACTTTAGACCTTCACTAAACTACTATTTGTCATTAAGATCTTTGTTTTAATGATTGTCTATTTTTGAGTGGCTGTTTTACACGGGTTTTTCTGTAGTAATATAAGAAATAGAGAGTTATGACTGATTGCTATATTCCATTGTATAAACGTCAGATTTCTTCCATTTATAGTGTTAACACTAAAAGGTGTTCTAAAAAGCGAAGTTAGATAAATGTGCGAAGAGCAGTGGCTCAGTTGGTAGAACCTTAGGCTGGAGATGGAAGGGTTGCTAGTTCAAGTCTCACCTCTGGCGGAGTCACTGTGTTGTGTACTTGAGCATAGACACTTTATTCGCGGAGTAGTACTGGTTCAACCCAGGAAGACCTATTCTGATCTTTTGAAAAATTGTTGCTTGGGACATAAAGAATCAAAACAAAGATGAATGTATAAGGATGTATTCATTTGTTATTACCATATTTGACCCTAATGAATGCACTGTGCCCATAAATTTACACAATTCTAGACCTCTAATAGAAAAAAGTGAAGATCCAGATCAGCTGGCTTCATAAGAAGCCAGCTGATCAGAATCTACACTGTTTTTCATCCACATGATTAATCCATATTAAAAATATAAAATTGCACCACCAGGTTGACTGAATAAGCAAGTGAGTATGACCAGGAAATGCCACAATCACAGACCACAGACCAACCCTGTAACATTGTTAGCTTATTTGCATAGGCTCCGCCTTCCAGCATCCTCATTGGATTACATTATATACCCACTTCCATTAGTGTACCTTTGCAGAAACCAGACAGTATCATTTTAGGCTTATCATAGTAAACATCTGGCTTTACGTACAATAAACATATTTTGAGTTATGTTGTGTCTATACATGTCTTAGCCCAACAAGCGATATTACAAACCCATATCTTGAAATTTCATACTTGTATTACACAAAAACATAAAGAACATAAAAATTACCCATTGTGCACTTATAGAATCATGTGCAGTTATTAGGTTGAATAAGGTACTTTCATAGTTAACTCTTTTTTTTTTTCATTCTGTTTCATTCTTTTTTGCCCTCTACTGATTTTTTTTCAAAATCAGCTTTTTCGAAAAATTCTTTCAGGAATACCATAAGCCTGTCAAACAGTTTGGATCCAGATCAGGCTTGACATTTTGTCGGGACTGATCTGGGTCCAAACTGTTTGCAAAAGTTATCAGCAGACAACACTGGTAGGTAAAGATTTAAGGAATCACCTTCAAATTATTTATTTCAGTTACAAGGTGGTGGTGATATGTCCTTGTTGAAGAATTTTAACACACAAGCTGTGAGACAAGGCTTTGTTATAGATGATGTAAGTAGCCTGTTAAAAAGTGAGTATGACCAGGAAATGCCACAATGATAGCACACTGTTAACACTTTTTTCTATGTTATGGCACTGACAAGGAACCAAAACAGTCCCATTTTACATCCTGCTTTAAGACAGTCAAACATTTTAAATATTTATAATATGCATAATGCTTCTCATCAAATAAAAGTATATCAGTAATTAGGATGATGGTAAAGGATGGCAATTAGGGGACCTTTCCTTTCTCTGGAAGGCTAAAACATGGGCCTGTACCTGAGATTTTGGTACTTGTCACATAATTAGAACGCTATTTGCCGCTATAACCCAAATTCTGCATATGCTATTAGCACTTTCCTGCCAACTGGTTATCAGCCTGCTGTGAGGATAATCAGAAGTCATGTATTTTGAACAGAGAGAGGTATTCATGCCCGGCACAAGACGTCGCTCATTAGATGATGTCAGATATAAACAAGTGGTGTAACGTAACGCAAACTTTACGCCAGTCCTCTGTTTTACTAACATTCTTGTATGTCAAACGTGTTAAAATAGTGAATTGGAATATGTGATAATCAGATTATAACACAGAGGTTTGGTTATCGCCCTAAGTATCAACCCTAGACCCTATGGTCTAGGGTTGATACTTCGGGCGATAACCAAACCTCCGTGTTATAATCTCTAATTATCACATTTGTGCAAGAGACTCCAATAAATGCCTATGGTGATGTATCCAGCAAACAAGATGATGTTAGAATCTGCTTTTTGTGTTTTAACCCTACTGGGTAATCTTGAATACTATTTTGTCATGCTGATTTTTTTTAAATCAACTTTTACGGCAAAATTCTTCCAAGAATACCATCAAAGTGTCAAACAGTTTGGATCCAGGTCAGGCAGGACATTTTATTGGGCCTGATCTGGGTCCAAACTGTTTGCAAAGGTTATCAGCTGACAACACTAGTAGGCAAAGAGTTAAATCTTACACTGTTTTCAGACTTTGTTGGTTGGTTTTATTTTTTTCAAACTATTGAGTAATATCAGTTTAATAAATTAGCCTTGTTATAACCTGAATTACCATTTATCTCAAGATAGCCTAATGATCTATTATATGGGCCTTGTTGCGAGAAAACCTGTCTTTGGGGTTTCCGAAAAAGCGAGTTTCAAACCAGTCTCCTCAGCTACACAGACGGGCTAGAAAATTGAAATTTTACCTGTAGCAAGTTTACATATGATACTTTCCACAAAGCAAGTAACAAAGGTGCTTATCAGACTGGGATGATGCGCAGGCTGGTCTGCGCTTGTGTTGTTCAAAACCCCCCGAAGGAAGGTTTTCTCGCGACAAGGCCCATATAAGGGCCAGCACATGAGAGCTTGGTACTTATCACATATACAAGCAACGAAGGCTCAGACAAGCCTGCACAAATGTGCTGCCTCTACAAAGCCTTCACTGCTTGCACACACATAGTAGGGACACTGATGAAGGCCATAGTTTAGACATCTAGCCCCCACTAGATAGCTGCACATACATGTTTAAAGATGACTTAATACATATTGGCCAGGATATGACAAAAGGTACCTTATGGCTGTGTTGATCAAAATCTAGCTAATGTCGCCTTTGCAAAGTACTATATCTAAGAAACATTTCCCGTATATTTGAAGCAGTTACCTTCAATATTGAGGATTATATGGTGATTTGAAGCAGCATATGTAATTTGGTTTGGAATGTGATGTTAAGAAGAACGTTAAACCTAATATGACGTCAGAGTGTTGGTCTCCAGTTGCTCGTTGGCTATTTTTGACTCAGTATAAATATCTAACAAATATAATGTAATTCGCATGCAGTATCTATGTCATTATATAAATACAAATGAAATTGTATGAATTAATACTTTCTAATTCGTATTATAGGCAATTGAAGTGACCCACTCTTCATTTTGAGTCCTTGCAGGTGTTATGGCCTAATTGTTGCCATGGCAACAGGCAGTATACAAAACTTTAAATATAATCAGAAACATTTGCTACTTTGATGACATTAAGCTATAGAAACACTTTCGTGGTAATATAAAAGCATGTAAAAATTTTGTCATTTTAGGCATTTTTCAAATGTCTCTTATGTAATAATTGATGGAATGCCTCAAGGACCCTTTTCTCAGATCCGCGCTCATATCAATTCAGACCAAAATCTCATGAGCTGACCCATGTGTTCTCATACGTTGTGTCTTCAGGAGCCAATGTACCATTCAGAAGTGATGTCTATGCATGGTTTCCACTTTGAACTAAAGGCTGTAGGAGGAAGAGATGGAATATATTCATTTTACTTGCAGGTAAAACATAGCCCTTTCACTGCCCTTTCACTGCTGTGTTCTTCATGTACTTATTTCATCCAAAGTCTAGATAGTAGATAGACTGGCTCCAGTCCTTAAAACAATTTTTCATCAATGTGTCATATCATAGCCAGTCTAACTCTGATCGCTCTGTAAATTTCTGTAGACCCAGATATTGGAAATATTGATGGTAAACAAGTTGTTGTAAACAAGATGTTTATTTGATCATAAGATTTTCTAGAAGGATGACTAATCATCTAGAAATCAAAAATGTATTGTCATGGAAGATTCCGGAAAATTCTGGAATTCCCTAGAATTTCCTTTTCCATGCCAATAGAAACTTCTGGAAGTAAGTGGAATCATTGAGAAGTTTGTGGAAATTTCCAGAATGATTTATATTTAGCATATGATATCATAGTTGTTTCCTGATTGTTCTGGAACTTTCTTAAACAGTATATATAAGAGTAAATTTTTCATAAGGACATCTTTGAAATAATTTCCATTTAAAAGTCTAAACTTTTCGTGCTGGAATTCATACCTGGAGTACTTTGTGTTTAATTTATTCATTTTGGATTACTTTGGATTATTCAGTTTTGGATTCAGACTTAGTGTTCATTTGGATTTAACTTCAAAATCTGGGGATCAGAAACTGCTGCAGAACTTGTGTTGAAAAATATTCTAAGGGACAGTTTGGACATATAAGGTACTGTAAATTAGACTTTCTTTGATTGTAATATAAATATTTTCCATTGCTTTTGTAAATGATAATTTTGTTATTTTTAATAAAATTTGTTAAATTTTAAAAGTGCTTTTTGCTGACTTTCCAAATACCAATTTTGGTCTCCTGAATTCTTTTCTAGTTATGCCTGGCACGTAATAATGTTGATCCAACATGTCCCACTTAACAAGTTAACAGAATCATTTTTTTTCGGTCGAGACTGAAGCCCGGAGATCCCATTCTTAGTTTCGGTCAATGTGAGCGGCACACATTCTCGATGAGATCAGATCATGAAGTTTGTTACTGTATAACAATCCAGTATGCTGATGATTCAACATGTCCCATTTAACTGAATCAATTTTTCCACAGAGACTGAAGCCCGGAGATCCCATTCTTAGTTTCCGTCAATGTGAGCGGCACACATTCTCCATGAGATCTGACCGCGAAGTTCGTTATTGTATAACAGTCCAGTATGCTGATGAGCAGGAAAATCATATCCGTACAACAGGTGTATGTAGTCACAAGTTTGGACTCGGTGATAAGACAAGCAAGTCAGAGGTAAGAAATTTTTTAATATAAGTACGGTAAATGTTCTAAAATTTCGAACATTTATTGCTTTCTGCTCTTAAAAAAATGTTGGCTTTAAGGGCTGGAATTCACAAAATTCTTGTCAGAAGCAGTCTGATCTGGTCTGGCCAGTTTGTCTAGGGCTTTTCGATGGGCAACTAGTGTTAGAAATTTTAGAACATTTACTTTTTAGCTGTCATTATCGCCTCCATTAATGATTTGGACCCACGCATGGCCGCGTAGCGCAGTCGGTAACGTTTCTGGCAACAGATGCGAGTCTGACTGCAGTTCCTGGGGTCGTGAGTTTGATCCCGGCCCGGTCCCATACTTTTGTGGAGATTGATCATAAAATAATTTCTACGGTCATTCTCCTCACTTCCGCTGAATCATTCAACAAGGGTTGTTGTCAGTTACAAGCGAAAGTATGTGCAGGAAGTACTGGTTAACTGCTTGTTTAAGCTTGCCCAGGAAAAAGTGTGGTTAGGTGAACTGACCGTTCTGCCATGACCATAGCTGTTGACTTGGGATGTAAAGCAACAAAACAAACAAAGTACTGAATTAGGCAAATTCTATTAACTTCTCTTATAATTGTTCAATTTGTTTAAAGTCAATTAATTATTTAAACTGGAAATTGTTCATATATTTTTGGCATTCTGCAAGTTTTAAGATTTTATTTCAGGAATTGGAAATTTTGATTTTTCACCTTTGTCAGAGAACTTGGTGACATATAAGCAGCTAGCATAAAGTTGGAATCTTTTTTCATACCATTTGTATCTTTAAGATATCTTTGCATGTTGTTGTAACAGTTTTGAGTTTGTTCTTTTTTGGTACCCAAAGCAGTCATCCTATACACACTGACAGAAAAGGGCTGCATGAAAAATTTTAAATATTGTGATTTCACCATGACATTGGTGAAGTAATGCACAGTCAATGACTTTTTAAAATGTCCTAGCTACGTTAATGCTTTTTCTGCACTTGTCGATTTTTAATGCATGCCTTTTCTGCCCTATGATGCACAATAATTATTAAAATATGCAAAATTGACAGCTAGATTGATGTCATATTCTGAAAAGGTGGGTGTTTTGTAACAATTTATTATGTGCAAATGTAAAATCATCCTAATATCAGGTCTTTAGGTAAAAGTGCAAATTTTTTTTAAATTCTAAACAGAACATATGTTCTGGGTACTCAAAAGAACCGTCTCAATGAGACAGTTCTTTTGAGCACCCAAAACAAATGTTTAAATTGATGGATAAGAAAATATTCACAATTTTACGCCCATTTTTTGTTTTTCTGGACCTATATGATATACATCAAATTGAATCTAATATATTTTAATATCACAGTATAATATATTAAGACAAGCATTAGAAACCTGATCTAATTACATGAAAATGTATTATAGTTTATTCAGTATCCAGTATACATGTATAAAGAAAAAATCTGTTCATTTGAGAAAGCTGTATACACAGTATCAGTCAAATTTATTTAGCCAGATGGCCATCTGGCTGGCAGATGGAGGTGATGCATATTATATATTTTCTGTCATGTCTCCTGAATGATGCATTCAGTGAACAACAATGATGCTGATCAGATTGGGGGATGTGTAGGTTTTCAGCTCTTATGAACATAAAGACAAGCATGCTTGTGAAAGTTTTGACCCCTCCACAGGGCCCCTAATTTGGGGGAGGGGGGGCAAAATAAATATGCTTTTGAACGCCGCTATTGTGTAAGCAGGTCATGCACTCAACTTTAGTTGGATTGGGTCTACCAGTTTAGGAGGAGATACATATAGCATAATGGAAGGATTGATAGACAGAGGCAAACCCAATATCCCCAATGCTTTTCAAAAAGCGTGGGGATAATAAAAGAAAAAAAAATCAAAGTAGATTTAGATAAACATTAAAAGAAATCGGATCTAGACATCATAGTTAATTAAATATTCAAGAAAGAGTCAAACGTTTTGATAGGCCCTTGTACATAAGTCAGATCTCAAGATTAAAGTGCAAATTTTTTTTTTTAATTCTCAAAGATAACATATGTTGTGGGTATGCAAAAGAAGCATCTCAGTGTGGTGGTGGTGGTGGTGGGGTGGGGGGGGGGGGTAGCACCTTAAACACAAGTTTTGATTGATGGATAAGAAAATAATCACAATTTTCCTCACAGTTTTACAAGCAACATTTTTGCTTTTCAGGACCTGTATGTAAGTGCATTATAATCCCTGCTAATTTCTTATATGGCCATCATACAAGATTTCAGTTCTTATTCAGGGATATTTCTTAGATGGGTCCAAACTATTTTATGAGAAAACTATGCATTATAGAGTAATTCTGATTGCATTTTGGCTGGGCCCCCATCCATAAGCTATTCAAATCTGGTGTTCATTTTACTGTAAGGTGGATATTAAGGTTTCTTGGGCCCATATTCGTTTTCCAAATGGCCCATCGAAATTTCAAATGGCCCATCAAAATCTTGATTTTTGCATGCAAATGAATGGGACATGGGCCATCGATATTCTGGACTAGAAATAACCCTGCTTATTGCATTTCCTAGCAGCAAAGGCTCAGATGATACACACGGTCTCACCAGAGTCTTCGCATCTCACATACACAAAGTATGGAATTAGAGAAAAGCTCAGAACAAACATTACATGCCTTGCACCTCAGGATACTTCAGCATGGGCGGTTAACTTTTAGCCTCCTAGTGTCGTCTGCTGATAACCTTTGCAAACAGTCGGGCCTGATCTGGATCCAAACTGTTTGACACTCTGATGGCATTTCTGAAATAATTTTTCGAAAAAGTTTATTTTGAAAAAAGGCAGCAGACCACATTTGTTTATTGTTTGTTATTTATTTCAGATTGTTCAGCTGACATCTTTGAAGAAACCTATCTATGTTCAGTTTTCTGTACTCTTCCCATCATCATAAAGCCAGATTTGGATACCAGCTTTACCCTTTGTTTACTAATGAATTCTTCCTTCTGATTTGATACCCTAAACATGGCAGGGTCCATTGTTTTTATATCGAGGGATCACAGGTTATAATTTTTTTAAAAAAAGTGTATTCATTGGCTGAAGATTATTTTTGTCTTGGAGATCTCATAAAGGCAGCTTTTGATACCAGCTTAACCCTTAATGCGCCATTCGCACCAAAAGTCGTCTGCTTTTCTTGTCTGCTGAAATGTTTAAGAAGCCTCTATGGCAAACAGTGTGGACCCAGATCAGACTGCTCCTAAAGAGCAGTCTGTTCTGGATCCACGCTGTTTGCTTCTATACTTTAATTGTCAGTAATGTTAGGCAATTATTTGCAGCAGACGACTTCAGCAGATGACATTTTCAGATGCATTTTTTTCTTGGCTCTTTAAGGGTTAACCCTTTGTATACTAATGGATCCTTCCTTCTGATTTGATACCATAAACTTTGGCATGGTCCATTGTTATATCAAGGGATCACAGGTTATAATTTAAAAAAAAAGTGTATTTCATTCACTGAAGATCATGTTTTTGTCTAAGCAAACAGTGCTGACCATGATGAAATAAAAGCATCTTGTGGCATTTCATATGGGTCTTCACTGTTTGCCAAAGTACCCCTTTAGGAGTCTCCAGTTATTAAATAAGTGCAGTTTTTCACTTTATAATATTGTTATATGTTTTTAACCCCCAGAAGCCCAAACCAAGACATCAACAGATGGCAAATTTTGTGATGTATTTTTTTTTATTTTTAGGGAAAATATGCTTGACATTTCATGCAAAACATCTGCAATGCAGATGATTTGCATGAAATATCAAGTCCAATTTATATTGTCAAAGCAAGGGGAAAAAATTGCAAATGTTGTTTACCGCAAATTTTGGGTAATGTTTTAAGGGTAAAACATTGTATATAGTTCAGTCCCTTTGCAATGCTTATGCTCATTTTCCTATATTTTTTGGTCAAAAAAAAAAATGGGAGCCACAACATGACTGTTATATCCAAATCTGGCCGGAGGTTATAAAACTTTTTTCATGCTCAACTCAACTGAGCGCAAAATTTCAACTGCTCATAAAAATAAAGTTAAATGAAGATGTTTCTTGCTTTAAGACTCTCAGATGTTGTATTTACCATGCTAATAAATGTTAAAATGCCAACAATTGTTGGCATTTTAACATTTATGAGTAGGATAAATTTTGTGCTCAGCTGAGTTTAGCATGGAAAAAGTTTTATAACCTTGGCGCCAGTTGTATAATGAGATGTGTTATAAAGGGACTGCATTGTATAAACCATATGTTGAGATAATTGTATGATTTACAAGAAATTTAAAAAAATGTTTTGTTTTGTTTTTTTATCTCAGACTGAAACAATTCATGAAGATAAAACCATTGGGCAAGGCCTCTTATTTGCAGTAGAGGGCATTTTCTATTAATTCAATTATTACTAATATGCTGTTTATAAAATCATTGCCTATCTTTTAGGATAATTTTCCATATCATTACGTTGGCATGTCTATTAGTAATCATGACTCATTGCCAGAATCTGAAATTTAATATATATTGGTGGGCTTTAAGATAAGCTATGGATACCTGTTAGTCATTGCTTATTTAGGATATTTATGTTGGCATGTCTATTAGTAATCATGACTCATTGCCAGAATCTGAAATTAAATATATTTTGGTGGGCTGTAAGATAAGCTATGGATACCTGTTAGTCATTGCTTATTTAGGATATTTATGTTGGCATGTCTATTAGTAATCATGACTCATTGCCAGAATCTGAAATTGAATATTTTGGTGGGCTGTAAGATAAGCTATGGATACCTGTTAGTCATTGCTTATTTAGGATATTTATGTTGGCATGTCTATTAGTAATCAAGATTCATTGCCAGAATCTGAAATTGAATATTTTGGTGGGCTGTAAGATAAGCTATGGATACCTGTTAGTCATTGCTTATTTAGGATATTTATGTTGGCATGTCTATTAGTAATCAAGATTCATTGCCAGAATCTGAAATTTAATATTTTGGTGGGCTGTAAGATAACCTATGGATACCTGTTAGTCATTGCTTATTTAGGATATTTATGTTGGCATGTCTATTAGTAATCATGATTCATTGCCAGAATCTGAAATATAATATTTTGGTGGGCTGTAAGATAAGCTATGGATACCTGTTAGAGCTTTATATAAATTCATTGCCTATTTAGGATAATTTTCCATATCATCATGTTGGCATGTGTATTAGAAATCATGATTTATTTTTACCATAATCTAAAATCTAATACTTTGGTGGGTTGTAAGATAAGCTATCATATGGATACCTGTTTGAGGTGGTTCTGCCAAGCACCCACAATTAATCTGTAAATCTATGTTTGGAGTCCACAGCTTTACACAGGAATTATAGAAGTCACAACATGACCTTTGTAAAATTCAAGGTTAAAAATTTTTGGAGCCACAAAATGACTGTGGTATATCCAAATATGTGTTATAATGAGGTGTGTTTTAAAGGGACCACGCTATACTAATAAAAGGATAAAACATTCTTTCCAGTGTATTAACGTTTGCCAAGCCCGAGTGTGATACGGTGTTGCAGCCTGAATCGGGAAGTGGTGAGGGCTGCAACACATTATCACACAAGGGCTTGGCAAACGTTAATATGGAAAAGAATGTTACTTCATCATTGTTACATACCTTAATGTGCAGCACACCGGGTTTAAATGGCAATGAAGCCCTCTGCTGCCGTGTATTAATAGGGATGAAGCCAATGGCCAGTGATTGGTCAACGATCAGTGGCATTGAGACATATTTTATCTAAATTTAACAAATGACAAATGATTTATTTAGCACAAACACATTTACAAAAAATGGTTAAGGCCAATACAAACAAACAAAAACAGGCATATGGAAGTATCTATACATGTGGGAGTCATAGTAGTCAGGACACAATTCTTTGTTTTAAAACACATCAAGTTTCAATAGTAAACACTTATTTGGTATATAACAATGATATGATAATCATTAACAAATTTGCATTAACACATTTTGTGCCAATTCCTATGATTCACCTCTACTGAGAAAATCCCACTAATTTACTAAGGCCCCATTCACATGCACAAAATTTACACCTGTAAGTATTTTACTATATGGAGCAAATATACACACGTAAGTAAAAGTATATTTACTCTGCGTTCACATGCTAATAGCGTCCACATGAGTATTTTATGAGGTACACAAACTTGTTACACGCCAAACATATTTTGACATATCATTTGTGCACTGGTCTTGGACTAGGAGATGGTTCATTGATAAGTAAGGGATCTTTCATGCCAAACAAACATCTGTGTGTCTAGATCCACATTAGGGTGAGGTTGGTGCCGTTTAAGCCCTCGTTTTTTTCTTACTGGTACTTCTTTTGTGGATCTTATTTGTTATTTGTCTTTGCCATACTGTCATGTCTGTTTCATGCATTCTTGATGACACTGTTGGAAAAGGGCTGATGTCTTAGCTTTCTTGTTTGTGATGTTTTAATGTGTTTTTGTCACTTTCCCATACACTGCCCAGAGTCAGGTGTGGTACATGATTGTATCGTTCCTGAGCGTTGGCTTCTTTCTTGCTTTGTCTTATGAAAAACTATTTGAATGAAAGAGTGATCTCATGAGGGATGGACTGATATTGGTAAAGGGACATTTACTGACAACCAATGGATGGAAAATAAAGGAGTAAAATTAAAGAGCTAAAATAGCTATGCCCAAGTAGTCAAGAATTAAAGCAGTGAATTCAGAGAAAAACTATGACAAACTCCACCCACCAAAAACAAAAACAACGTTAATTGAGTCTGCAAGGATGCTTCCCCAAATTTCAATCAGCTCATTTTTCACAAAGATGCAATATCAAAAGAATAATATTTATTCAAAGAAAGAGATAGCATGCGGAAACACAATTCGGGTCAACATTTGAAAATACAAAGTACTTGTGTGACCATAAAGATAAGGTCAATGCCATCAAAATATTATTACTCTTTTTTCCCTCCAAACAAAGTATCATTGCAAGCTTGATGAAAATCCTTCCACATGTTCATAAGATACAGCTCCAAAAATGCTGATTTTTACAGTCTTTAAAGAATGGTGGTCTTGAAAAGTAGGTCAAGGTCACACCAATCTTATCAATACTTCATGTTGCCACAATGATACAATACATAGCATACCTAGAGTGCCTTCTTCGGTTCAAAAGATAAAATTTGGTAATCCTATTTTTTTCAAAATCTAACAAATCAAGAGTGCTGAATTTAACAATCAGGTCAAGGTCATCAAAATTTAATCAACTCTTTCCACCCTCCCAACACTTTATTGGTGAAGGGTTAGTCAAAATCCAGTAACCAGTTCAGAAGATAGTGTGTGAAAAGGGCTGAAATTTGCAGCCTTTATAGAATGATGACCATGACATGTTGGCAAATGTCACCAATATCTAATCAACTGTTCATTGTGCCACAATAAATCCATATATAAAGTTTGATCAGAATCAACTATTTAATTCAAACGTTAAGATATGTTAAGATATGGAAACCGTATTTTTGGTCAAAATTTGGAATTTCGAAGGGCTAATGTGACCTTGAAAATAAAGCCAAGGTCATCAAATCTAATCAACTCTTTCCCCCTCCCAACAATGTATCTATGCAAGTTTGGTCAAAATCCACGAACTGGTTCAGAAGATAGCGCGCGTAAACGAATCTACATAGACGCCGGCACAGACGCCGATGGTATCAACTCCAAAACCAATGTCCCCCTTGGATTGGGGGCCTAAACATAAATTTGCTTATATATGTAAATCTGAAGTCTGTTCACATGACATTCAATTTTGCTCATGGAGTATACTTACCTATAAGTAAAATACTTTTGCATGACCTCCAGAGGTGTGCAAATTTACTTTTACTTAGCCCTGTTTACTCTAGGAGTATTCATACTAACATAAGTAAATGCGTTCACATGACACCATAAGTAAATTTGCTTGTGTAAGTATCTTTACTTCCATAAGTAAAGGTGTGAATGGGGCCTTAGCTACAAATATGATGGTTTGATGCCAAAATAGAAAGAAAAGACTCACAGCCCCTCCAATTAAGTAAACCAATATTCTTCATTGAATGAATGAAAACAAATGGGCCCCGACTCGAGAAAACCTGTCTTCCGAGTTTAGCAAACAACATAGGCGCAGACCAGCCTGCCCATCTGGGCAGACTGATCAGCACCTTTATTATTCGCTTACTGGAAAGTATCATATCTTAACTTGCTTCGAGCGAAATTTCACTATTCTAGCTAGTCTCCATAGCTGAGGAGACTGCAGTGATTTGCTTATGGGTCCTGGGACTCGCTGTTTCCCATATCAATGAGTCCAGCTGCAAACTTACATGTCCAGAACACTATTTTTAAAGACAAGTCTGCAATACTATTGCATCCTGGGACTTGCTGAAATAAAAACTTTGCATTCCAGAGACAAATTATGCGCAAAAGATGCAGGATGCGCGGGTAACAAAACCACTGAGACTGGTTTGAGTCTCGCTTTTTCCGAAACGGCAAAGACACGTTTTCTCGATTTGTGACCCATATGATAAGGCTATTTGATGGAATTTATCACATAATAAAAAAATTTTGAAACAAACATATGCAGCTAAATAGAGGGCTACAGTGATAATTTGTGATCAGAACCTTCATTTACTGCTAAACTTTGTGTGTGCTAGCATTGATGGCAAGCGAAATTGCACAGATGGGCAGGCTCATCTGAGATTTCACTTATCATCAATGGGATAAGACCAAAATATCATGTTTGGTCTTTAATATAATGATTTTATGCTTATTTATACACAATCATGATAAAACCTGATTTGCCATATGTAAACAATGAAGCCTTAGACTACACAATCTGATCAATGAAATTGTCTGGTTTCGGGTCTCGGTATTCAATCTCTAAAAAGTGTGATGTGAGCTTAACTTCTTCAAAATTCTGTACCCTCTTCTTGAAAAAATGTAGATCCAGATCTGCTGACAAGAAGCCAGCTGATCAGGATCCACATTTTTTCATCCACGTATGATAAATCCATATTGATACTGAAACTGAACCACTGGAGTGATAAGAATCAGAAGTTGGTATCGGATTAATGTTAACTCATGTGCGCTTATTTAGTTGATAAAGTTTATTGGCCGGCACACAAGAGTTTAGCACTTGTCACATGGATGAAGAGCAAAGGCTCAGACATGCCTGCACATACTGACAGTCATATCAGAGGCTGTGCCTCTCGCATATGCAAAGTATGGATATTGATGAAGGAGGTTTTTGAGCATACCAGATAAGTACCAAAATCTTATGTTCTGGCTCATATGGTACAAAAGCTATGCTTGCTGATTTTTTAGATGATGGTGTCTGTAGCTGAGCAGCCTTGTTTGAGTGCTACTTAGTCTAGAACTCTGTGAACCTAGCTGCTAATTGATTAATGATAATTTATACCATCTTTTTTAACATTGAGAATTGATTACATTTTAATGATTTTTAAAAGTTTATACTATTTTATTACGTCACCCACTCATTATACATGCCATAATTGAACTAATAAGCAAAATACAGTAAAACCTGTCTTAAGCAGCCACTCAAAAAAAAGACAAAACAAAGGTCTTTAAGAGAAATGGTAGCTTAATGAAGGTCGAAAGTATTGCAGAATGCCCTCTAGCATTCTGCAATACTTTTGACCTGCATTAAGCGATAATCGGTCTTGAAAATCAATTTTTGGTCTCCTTTTTGAGTGGTTGCTTAAGACAGGTTTTACTGTATGTGAATAACTTTATAAAAAGTTTACACCAGTTCTTGAAAACTGTGTACAAGACCGAGCTGATCACAGCAGAAGAAAAGAGATTGCAAAATCAGCTCTGCTGACATCTTCTAATGTATATTTTTACTAAAAGAACATTTTAGCCATGGCATGAGATTTTCAACAATGTGGTATGTGCAACCAGCAAAGGCTCAGATCAGCCTGCGCATATGCGCAGTCTGATCAGTGCCTTTGCTAGTCGCTTGAATATTCTATGAGAGTTAAGCTACTGACCGAACATCATATGGAGTTTCTAAGCTTAACAAGAGGCTGCACAGGCTCGTCTGAGTCTACACTTGCCAAAATGCCACATTATTGGAAATCATGTGGTAGGGCTCATTTGATGTTATAATAAATCATGTATCATCCTCATACGTCCTTCAGTGAAAGATTTCCAGTGTTGTTATGTGTTCATCCAAACTCTATAACAATTTTTTTTATTGTTTTTTTATTTTATCAGTTTGATTAATGAAGCACCTGTTGTAATTTTCAGCACACAATATTTATTATAGGAGAAAAAGGTTGGGGTTTTATGAGCGAATAACAATAAGGCTTGAAATCGCGTGTGAAGCATCATTGATGTAATTCTCATCAAACACCCTGCCTTATTTCCACTGCCTTATTCAGGGCTTATCCTAGCTAAGAATTTGTTGTAGCCAACACTTTTGCCAAATGGAAAAAGTTGGAGCCAAATGAAATTGACTTTAGCCAAGGTTTTAGCCAGAAAGTAGTATCAAGAAGTTGTTCTTTATTTAACTCTTTGTCAGCTAGTGGCAACTTTTGTCATCTGCTGATAACATTTGGAAACAGTTTGGACCCAGATCAGGCCCGACAAAATGTCGGGCCTGATCTTGATCCCAACTGTTTGACACCCTGATGGTATTGAAAAAATCCAGCATCCAAAGAGTAAATATGGCACAATAGAACCACTTAGAGTGTACTTTTAGCCAATGACTTATAATTGTAGCCACTCTACATTATTAGTAGCAAATGGCTACAATGGCTAATGGCAGGGTGAGCCCTGCTTATTTGTCATGAAAATGAAAAAAAAAAAGCAGTGACACAAAGTGTTGATTTAGCCTGTTTCTAACAAACAAGCCACGACATGTGATTTCCAACAATGTGGCATTTTGACAAGTGTAGACTCAGACGAGCCTGTGCAGCCCCCTTTTAAACTTAGAAACTCCAAATGGTGTTCAGTCAGTAGCTTAACAGTCATAGAATATTCAAGCGACTAGCTAATTAGGCTCTGATCAGACTGCGCGTATGTGCAGGCTGATCTGAAGCTTTGCTGGCCGCACATACCACATTGTTGGGAATCTCATGTCGCAGCTCAAATATTGTCTGCTTTCTCATCTACTGAAAAAAAGAAGTCTGTACTGAATTACAATATATACAGCAGGTGTAATAGGCAGAAAAAACATTTTTAGGTCAAAAACCTTTTGGACTGATAAGGGCTAACTCATATAAGGCATGATATAAAGGTTAACCCTTAAAGCGCCAATCATGACTGCAGCAGATGACAAATTTAGCAACACCTTTCCCAATTTTCAGAAAAAATAAGGAATGATATTGAAAAAGCCGCAAAATTTGGAATTGTCATCTGCTGCAAATTATAGGTGGCACTTTATGGGTTAAAGTATTCAACATCTATTGTATTCCATTTAATATCTATACTGTAGATAATAATCACTATTTTCTCACTCTAACTTTTGTTATTCTTGTATAGTATTTACCTAACATAGAACTACTGGCATAAAGTTTAATACGCCCACAGAATGAGCTGGCCCTTATTACCTTTTGTATAGTGTTAACCAAAATATAATGGGTTGTGAGTCTTCTTTATTAGCTCATCTGAGCTGAGGGCTCATGGTCCAGCTATTAGTAAACCAAAGGCTCTGGCATTCATCTGTGTTTTTTTCCAGTTTCTCCATCCATCAACATTTTAAGCATCGGCTCTGTAACCAGTAGGCAAAATCAAACCAAAATTTCAAATGGAGAGTTCTACTGGTCAGGGGAAATAAGTCTGGTCACTAAATCAAGATGGCTACTACACCCATAAATGGTTAAAAACTCTTTAAAATCTTCTCCCGAACGAAAAGGTAAAATACATGACCAACATGGCTGACATGTCTATGCTAGGTAAAAACTCTTCAAAAATAGTTTTTCTCTGCAAACGGCAACTTTCATTGGTCTTCATATGCATCATGGATGAATGCCCAACAAAGTTTGTTCAAACGGTGATCCTTAATTGACCTTGACCTAGTTAAACCTCATTATGACTCAGCAGCAAGTGGGCACTTCTTCTTGTATCTGTATTAGCTTCCAGTAAGGAACACCAGACGAAAGTCTGTAAATCTTCTTGAGTGAACGTAAAAATTATACTTTATCAAAATTAAAAGTCCATGAGGGCTTGAATGACTATATACACTTGGTAGAGTAACCATATAAAACACTGTCCTATATACACGAGGGTTGAAGACACTGTACTTCGCTCCGCGACATTTGTAGATTAAGCGTTAAGTTTATGAAGCCTTGCCACATGCAGATTGTGACATAATTCAGTTGTTGCTCTTACTATTTTGAGATACTCTGGTTTATTATGGAAAATTGGCAACTTGGAGCTGTCAGGAATCAGTTGGACTAATTTTGTTTTATTGTTAAAAGTTTCTTCCCATTGCCCTTGTCCTATACAGTCTGACACCATCGATTTGACATTTGGAAAGTACTGTTTCCTATGAACATATAAAGCAGGGCACTCTAAGAGCATATGTATCACGTCCTCGTCACCCAGACCACAACATTTACAAGTGGTACACTCGTTTGATTTACTGAACTTGTGCTTATTGGACTGTAGTAGGCACTTCAGAATTTATGGACATCTTGTTTATGATCAGAAAACTATATACTGAGTGGTAAAAAGGAATATTAGGGTAAACAACCATCTATAGATTTTTTTAAATTTATAATATCAGTTAACCCATATAAGCCTAGCATCGTTTTTGTTGGACAATGACAAACAGTGCAGAACCAGATGAGAATGCTTCGTCTGATCAGCTTTTCCACTGTTTGCTTACAGAATGTTCTATCAAAATTTGAATAAAAATGCCACCATCGTCCCTTAAAATGGAAATGGACTGGTCCAATTGCTAAGAGTGGGAAATCCTTTTGGCTTAACCCTTTACTCCCCACAAGCGCCTTTGGAGGCCTTTGAACTTTAAGATTTTTGAAAATATTATGAAAAATGGAATAGTTGCTCCTGAGGAGCAAATGTTCCATTTTCTATAATATTTTCCTGAGGAGCAACTGTTCCATTTTCCATAATATTTCCAAAACTATTGAAATATAAAGTATTTTTTAGAAAATATTTGAAAATTTGAATGAATTTTAGAAAATAATGCAATGTTCTAAATATAGCATATAATGGGTTAAACATATTATTAATTGTTATACTTGTTAATTTTGTAAAATGATAGCCTGTGATATTGTTACTTTTATTGATTGTTTTTATTTTTATTGACATTTTGCTCACCTTTTTCACAGTATTGTATAATGGGTGTTGTTTGAGCAATGAAAAATATTAAAGTGTGAAACATCAGTTTTACTTTTGTTCTTTTTTCTCCCAAGGCAATGGTCTTACGACATGATAGCCGTAACAGAGTAAAGCATAGCCGTGCCGTCGCTGGGAATCTAACCTGGGTCTCCCCGGTAAAAGACCAATGCTCTAACCACTGAGCCAAAGAGTCGACTCTCTGACGCAGTTGTCAGAGATTTATTACATACTAGAAGCTATGCGAAATCTACCTTATGTAGATATATAGGCGAGAGTGCCTGGCCCATAACACTCCCCCTCTTCAAAGAAGTCATCATTTATGATGACGGAAAGCCTTTTTAGGCGAAACTAAGGTCCAATCTCGGATGTGAGCCCCCATCTTACGACATGATAGCCGTAACAGAGTAAAGCATAGCTGAAAAATTTCCCCTGCCGTTGCTGGGAATCGAACCCGGGTCTCCCCGGTAAAAGACCAATGCTGTAACCACTGAGCCAAAGAGTCGTCTCTCTGACACAGTTGTCAGAGATTGATTACATACTAGAAGCTATGCGAAATCTACCTTATGTAGATATATAGGCGAGAGTGCCTGGCCCATAACAAATGGCTAGGGAAGGAATTTGGCTGAATTGAGGATTTGGGGACAAACTTTCAACAGAATGTCTGTCTCAAAATCTCCAATTAGGCACACTATGTAAAGTTCATTGTTTGATTGATTTCTACAGACAACCAACCCCTTTATTCTGAAATAAGGAATAATATGGAAGTCACTGATTGAACGGAAAGGTAAACATATATCTGGGTTTCAAGATTGATTTCTAAGGACAACTAGACTGCACTTTTATGGTACAATATCTGCTTTCTTTTTACCTTGATGTCAAGGTTACATGATAAATTACCCTCTAAATCATGTGACCTATGCACCTGCAAAGTTTGAAGTTACTACATCTACAAGTTCAGGAATAGAAGCATATATAATAAAATACATTATTTGACCTTGACCAAAAGACCTTGACCCCAATGTCAAGATCTTTGGGTCAAGGTCACACACAATGTTGCCCTGAACCCTCTACAACATGTGATCTATGCACCTGCAATGTTTGAAGCTTCTACGTCCAATGGTTCAGGAGACATTATTTGACCTTGACCCCACACGAAACATTGCCCAGTACCATCTACATCATGTGACCTATGCACCTGCAAAGTTTGAGGTTGTTAGGCCCAAGAGTTAAGGAAGGAGGAGATGCATTAAAAAAAAAGAAGATATTATTTGATCTTGACCTTTGGGTCAATGCAACACGAAGCATTGCCTAGTACCCTCTACATCATGTGACATATGTACCTACAAAGTTTGAAGTTGCTACGTCCAACGGTTCAGGATTAGATACATTTACTTAAGAAATTAATTCAGTTTTTGGATGCCCATGGAATCATGAATATTTCGGGTCTCTTGCGAAGTAAGTGACCTTTGCAAGAGACCCGAAGAATTCATGATTCCATGAACATTCCAAAAAATGTTAATATATATAAGAAATAAATTCATTTTTTGTGAATACTTTGGGTCTTTTGCAAAGTTGGGCTTTACTTACTGTGCAAGAGACCCAAAGTGTTCATGATTCCACGAACAGACAAAATATCAAATTGATTTCTTAAGAACATAATGAGGACAACAAAATTTTAAAACAAATCAAGTGCCATCACTGTTGAAAATTAAACTAACACTTTCGTTGACAAGCACCTTAAAAACCAATACCTCAGTGCCAAACATGTTTCAAGGACTCCTGAGAATTGAGGGAATATGGGTTCAACACAGAGTATCTCAAAAACCATTCAACCTATGGCTGTGAAACTTTCACAGAATGTTGATAATATATAAAACTTTAATTTGAACCAATAATAAAAAAGAAAGTCACGTGACCTTTGGCGGCCATTTTGGAAGCCATATTGAAAATATGAAAAATGATTATAAACAACTATTTTATGCAAAAAATAGATAAACATCCATCTACATCAGATGCCTGGTCTATGGGAGAAGTAATTCCTTTGCATAAAAAGGTTGATAAATCCAATGTTGATAATCATCGAGGGATAACTCTTTTAAGCGCTTTTGGAAAGTTGTTTACCCCATTATTAAACAATCGCCTGACGGGTTGGGTCGAGAACTATGCTGTTTTAATTGAAGCACAGGCTGTTTTTCGTGAACACATGTGCACAGCTGATAATATTTATGTATTGCATGGCCTCAGGACTCATCTTTTAAACAATAACAGACAATTATACTGTTCTTTTATTGACTTTCCAAAAGCTTTTGATTATGTTGTAAGGGATATCTTATGGTTCAAGTTAATAAAATATGGCGTTAGAGGTAAAATGCTGGATATTATTATGTCAATGTATGAAAATATTAAGTCTAGAGTTAAATTGTACAATAAGTTGAGCCAAGAGTTTTCATGTATGGCAGGTGTCCTTCAAGGTGAATGTCTATCTCCAATACTTTTTGCTTTATATGTTAATGATTTGGAACAAGAATTAATTACTAGAGCACATATGGTGTTGACACTGGCCTACTTAAACCTTTCCTACTCCTATATGCGGATGACATGGTAATATTTTCCAAAAGTGCTAGTGGTTTACAGAATGGTTTGAACATACTTCATGATTATTTTCAAAAATGGAAGCTTACTGTAAATGTCGATAAATCTAAAGTCATGGTATTTCGAAAAAGTGGTAGACTGGCTCAAAACTTAATATTCATGTATGGAGACATAAACTTAGAAATTGTCAAGAAATTTAATTATTTAGGAATTGTTTTTACCCCAGGTGGTTCATTTTCTGAAGCACAGGCTACCCTCTCAGGTCAAGCTTTGAAAGCAATATTTGCTATGAATAGGTATTTAAATAATTTTGTTAATTTTGTTCAGAAATGAAATATGTTAGGATAATTTACAACATGTTGTATAATGATTGCATAAACTTCCCCAATAAGGTTACTTGGGTAACGCTACTTCGCAATTTACTTGGTAATCTTGGTTTCATGGATGTTTGGCTGCAACAAAGCGTTGGTGATAGAGTTTTATTTCTTAACTTGGTTAAACAACGCTTAACAGATTGTTTATTCAAAATTGGAATTCAAGGCTTAACGATTCAACCAGTGCTCTATTTTACAGGAACTTTTCATTTGGGTACAGACTTATTTGGACTTTGTTTCTGTTGGTAAACACCGATTTGCACTCTCCAGACTCAGATTATCTTCTCATCGTCTCGAAATTGAAACTGGGAGATGGGCCAGACCAAATGCAATTCCTTTTGAAGAGAGATGCTGTACTTTGTGTCATTCATTGGAAGATGAGTTTCATTTTGTGTTAGAATGTTCTAGATATAACGATTTAAGGACCTTATATATACCTAGTTATAACAGAAGAAGGCCAAATATGTTAAAGCTGGTTGAACTATTTAAATCCAAAAACAAGAAAACTCAGATAAACTTATCTCTGTACGTATTCAAGGCTTTTAAAGTAAGGGAGCAATTTGTCTTTGGGTAAAATTATCTTGGTATTGATCTATATATAATCACTATCCACATTATTATTGATAATAATAATAATTATGAAATTTTTATTATTATTGTTTTTATTATCGTTATTATTCTGTTGTTGTGGTTCCTTCTCCACTGTCTATTTACATTTACACTTGTATACATAGTTTCTGTATTTAAAAGCCAGTGACAATAATATACTGGCTATATATTAAAAGTGGCATTGTCGCTTGTTTGTAAGCCTGAACATATAGATTGAATACCGGGGACCATGATCAGTCTACTCTTATATAGGCTGTTTTCAGCCCTTGGTATTCGTGAGACTAGCAATTGAATATAGTTGTGGCATTAGTCCGCTGTCACTTTATTTGTTATATGTCTTATATGTTTTGTAACAGATGGGCTGATAGGCCTAGTGTTTAATAATAAACTTCCATCAAGTATCAAACATCAGGATTTATTCTGATATATAGTTTCATCAGAAATAAATCAAAGTAAAGCAGTTGAAGTGCTTAATGCATCCTATATGTCATCCCCATGGACATGTTTTCGATACTTTTGATTTCCGAGAAATCTAATGACATTACAAACATTTTTGTAAAATCTATTCTTGTACAGAAAATTGTGTGTACCTCCCTATACAATATTATTATGTCTCCTGAACATTTGAAATAAAAAACGTTCCTTATAATGGTTAAAACAGACAGCTATCAACTGTGTCTTTAATTTTCGACTGTAGTCGCGTTTGGCAGTGAACGGTAAATTCGACTACAGTCGCATTTGGCAGCGAAAGTGTTAACTTAGTTCACGGATGTGCTCAATAAAAATGAACATAGACTGGTTCACTTTCTGGATAGGTCTGCACCTTTTATGGATAGTATTTGTGTTTCCAAGGAAGAAATAACTTAACTTCTTAAAGGATTAAACCACTCATAAGCTTTAGGACCTGTTGAGCTTCATCCCAGCATCTTTAAGGAGTTAGCACCAGAGTTAAGTCCAGTGTTCGCTCATCTTATCCAGCAGTGGTATCCCACAGGAATGGTCTCTCGCAAATATATGCCCCTTTCAAGAAAAATAAGGGATCACTTGCATCCTATTGTCTAGTCTCCTTGACTTGTGTACCTTGTAAGAAGTTTGTTCAAATAGCATGGCTCATCTGGATGAATATAAATTTCTATCGGACAGGCAAGATGCTTTTAGGAAAAGACATAGATTGACTATAGTTATAAATGATTGAACTAAAAGGATACATTCATATTGGATTTTGAGAAGACCTTCGATACATCCCTCATGAAGTAAACTGTTCAGCTATGGAATTGAAATGGTAAGATTCTTTCCTAGATGCTTAAGACAATAATGGGTTGTAAACGGTGTGAAGGCAGATACAGACTAAGATACTGGGCAAGAGAATAGGGTACGAGATTCCAACCTGTCAAATGCAATATGGTGGAGTTGACATTTAAACGGACCAAAGAAATAGATGTTATACAGTTTAGAGGGTATAATTCTTCAGAACGTCGACAAAATTAAATACTTTTCGAACAATAGTTAGCGAGGATTTGAGATGGAATATACATGTTAGCAATATTAGCACAAAAATTAACAGAACCATTTCGACCTTAGGTCATGTCCCAAAGACTTAAAGGAAGCAGCTTACAAAAGACAGGTGCATCCAGTCCTGTAGTATAGTGATTCTGCATGGCATCCACAGGGTGTTATTCTTCGGGAGAAATTATAAAATGTGAAAAAGCGCTACCAGCTTTGTAACAGGGAACTACAAATATGAAACTGGGAGTAGGATGGCATTCATGGACAATTAAAATGCAATACAGTAAAAACTGTCTTAAGCGGCTACTCAAAAAGACTAAAAATTGTCTTTCAAGACCCATTATCCTTAATGCAGGTCAAAAGAAATTGCAGAATGTTCCAAAAGAGCATTCTGCAATACTTTCGACCTTCATTAAGCTACCATTTGTCGCTAAGACCTTTGTTTTGTATATTTTTGAGTGACCGTTTTACACAGGTTTTATTGTACTCATATTAAACAACGACCTTAAAGGTAAAACCCTTAACCTCGATTAGAAGAATTCAATACTGAATGGAATTTCAGACTCAGGTAGCTTTTAATGTAGTTTTTCAAGGAGACTTTCTCTATATTTTTCTGCAAGACATTTGCCGGTATGATATAAAAAAACTACAGTGTTTTGACAAAAAAAAAGGCAATATTGATAAATAAGGTCACAAACTGAGCCATATTGACGATAATTGTCAACTAAATATTCAAACGCATATGTCATGACATTTGATACAAATAGATGTACGACACACCTAAGTAGTTAGGCAAAATAAATTCAATGTATATGGTAATAAAGCGTCGTAAAAAGTGGCGTCGCACCTGTCGAAGGCAAATGCTAAGCCATGAACATGCATCCTGCATTAGCGCACATGATAAAATAATCGGACACCTTTCACGCAAATGGAAAATTGGAGTTTTATTTAAAGAATCAAGAACGATTTCAAACAGCTGCATTTTGTTCATAAAAGGTACATGTACATGAATATTGGAGAGAGGTTTTGAGGGTTGTTATAATTGCAAAAGCTTAATTTATTAAGCTTCTATTGTATGTCATTTCATAATGAAGACCTCCGTCATTTGCATACAGTAAAATGGAAATGGAAGCATCAAAATCATGACATACTTTTTTTTCAAAGGTGTCACTCTTATAATTACTTGGGCTAACTGAATTGGGACACCAAATGCAATGAGAATATATTCAACTATTTATACACTTAAACTACTATTTGCTTTTCTACTGTAAAGTAGATTACCATAATTTTGTATAGATTACCATAATTTTGTATGGGAATCTGCAGATAATTAAGTAAAAGCGTAATAACACGTTTTCAAAATGTAATGAAAACAACATATATTTTTAATACTTTACAATGGATAGCTTGCTTCTGACACAAATATTTTATTTGTTCAAGTCCGAGTTACAGTCCCTGTAATATAACATAGAAAGCAGGTTAAAAATCCCCCAAAAATAAACAAGAGGTTTCATTTGATAAACTTTCACATCTGTTACCCTTTACCCTATAGAGGCGCATTTTAATGCTTTTGCAAACAGAGCAGATCCAGATCCTGCAGCTCATTTGTTCTTTGTATCAACATGAAAGTTTATTTATATATATAAATTATTCCTAGTGGATGGAGCCTAGCATAGATACTCGTGAAGTAAAGGATTAACATGATTGATAAAACGTTGCACCAGGCAAGACATGATTAGATATTGAAATTCCCTAACAATTCGTTATATAACACAAAAACACAAACTGTAGTTGTACTTTATCACATTTTCAGAAAGATCACACATGATGAGTCAATTTTTATTACAAAGGTTCAAAGCCATGTCAGTTTACTGTTGCATGGAGCATCTTTTGCAACCAGGAGTCAAAACTATATTTCAAACTAATGGCCAGAAATCAGGCGGGGCGTAATTGTAAAATCCCATAGAATTTTCGACTCGCTGGATTAGCTAACATGATGGTAATCGTCACAGCAGACCTCGTGGTACCCTGACACGTATTATTTGCGATGTTTTCATGTTGAAAACAAAAACCGATGTCAGTGGGGACCTTAATGGCACGTCACTATATTATGTGTAATAATGAACGGATGCGGATATCTCGGACCCAAAATAACATTTCTGGGTCCGAGCGGATACGGCTCAAAGGGTCTCTGTTGTTCTCATGCAACAAAATCAAGTTTCCCGTGATTAGACCCATATAATTCTATAAAGGGAACCGATGGAGTGTTCATTGCATGGTCTCCTATGCACAAGTTATTTGTGGTATTTTGATACTAGCATTTTCCTCTTCCCTAGTAAATCATCATCAATCATTGGGCGACCTGGTGACCCCATATTTCAACCAGTATATCTTTGTCTACTTTACGCCTTAAATTCTTTGCCACGCTGAACTTAAATGCACTCTGCAAACGTGTAGTAAAGTGTGAGTCGTCGCCCAGCGCGTTATACATTAGTAACTTACCATTTGAATACGAAATAAGACAACCCTGCATAAACCATCACTACTAAGAGCTAAGGAACTTATGTACAAGGGAATCAAGAGGGATTTCAAAGCTATGGTAAACGATCCTTCGGTGTTTGAGCACAGGAGCTTGACGTTCGGTCCTGATATCACTTATATAGCCTCAAAACCAAAAGCTCACAATGACATTGTGAGCGTTTTGTTTTGAGGCAATAGAGGTGATATAAGGACGGAACTTCAAGCTCCTGTGTTTTTACCCAGTGCAAAGTGAATTGTGTGTCTTCAGCCTTCAAGACAGTCTTCATCGTGTCCAGCGTTCTGTGGACAGCGAAGATTCTGATCAACATGAGAATGTTGGTTTTGTTATACACTGGTTCATATGAAAATATATTGTATAGACCAAGTGTATTAACACCCACTACACACCTCCCCCACAAGGCGTCAGGTACAGACATTTACTTTCAGTAGATGTCAAACTTTTTCAACTAATGTTGTAAAAGTACAAAAATGAATGGCTTCAAATAAAAGTTACACACGCGCGGTATGCTATCAGTTTGAAATTTCGCTGACCATAGTTAAAGAACTTTAATGAATGTTAAGTTTTTGCCATTGTTTCCTATCATAATCGATCACTAGAAACAATATGTGACGGAAATGCTGTGAATGACTGATTGTCGATTAATTAAGCAGAGAGATACAAAGATGTAACATACAAATCATGCCTCATAATCTTGAAGCAAGTTATGAAATGCGCCAGCAATTGAAAGTTTGATGCAGCCAAGGCATCCGCACAGCCTCGCCAGAATCCTGACTGCTCGCATGCACAAAGATTATTAGAAGGTGAAGGCTCAGACCAAAAATTAGAACTCTCGCCCTACTAGATAACTATGTGTGCATGTTTAAAGATAGGCATTGCGCATTTACCAAAAGTATCATTTTCTCATTAAGGGGCTCAAATTATGAAATCTTCTATTATTCTAAAGCATATTAATCATCTACATAAAAATATTAAAATCCACCAACCATATAATGAGCAATATAAACGTCATTTCGTTTTTCATATTTGGGCTTCGACGCTAGAAAACCTGCCTTATGGGTTCCCGCCTATGTATGGTTCAAACCAGCCTCATCAGCTACAGAGACTAGCTCGAATATTGAAATTTTGAATAGAGGAAGTTTGACTACTACCCTTTCCAGATAGCGAATTACGAAGGCGCTGATCAGACTGCGCATATGAGCAGTCTGATCAGCGCCTTTGTTGTTCGCATGCAACAAAGTCAGGTTTTCTCGAGTCGAGGCATATTTTCTTTTACTTTCAATATATTAATATTAAACAAATTAACATTAATGTCAGTGTTTCATTAAGTTGGTTTGAGATCAATCTTCCATTCCGAAAGCAGACTTCATGGAACAATAACGTGTTGGCATTGAGCGGAATCCTTGTTCAATAACGATTGCCAGAACATCTTTAAAACATAACAGGACAATATAAAAGGTAAGAATATTAAAAATTAATAAGAAAGATATTTGACAATTTAATTAGCTGAAATGTTAACAAGTCTAAATCTGGTTTTGCAAAAAAAAACGCATCATAAGATATACAAGCAGAAGTTATTGCATGGTTTGTACGTCTGTACGGTAACATAATCGGTCACGAACTTAAGCGAGTGGATTACCGCCTGGACAGACACAAAACCATACAACAACTTGCTTATTGCACCAGCATGCAATCGCTAAACATTGGATGTCAATGAAAGGTGTAATAATATGACTTTTTTGCACCTTTGAGTGATACTCCAATGTTTTACATCAAATATCTCATAATGTACAAAGTACACATGCATGCTGGTGCAATAAGAAAGTTATTGTATGGTTGTGCGTCTGTACGGGAGATAATACACTCGCTAAAGCCCGTGGGTTATCTTCCCGTACAGACGCACAAACCATACAATATAACCTACACCTAGTATACTGTTACTTACAGAATAGTAAATAAATTCGCTGGTTAGAAAGGGTTAAAATGATTAGAAATTGGTGTCAGCAAGGAGACCTGTCTTCGGTAAAGCTGGGAAATAATGTTGAAACAATTCTGACCATGAACCATGTTTCCCGCCAAAATTGCGATTTTTTTTTCTAAAATAGATGTATGATTCAAAAATATCCATTGCCCCTGTAAACAATTTGTGCAACAGAAACCCACATGCTCTTCGCCTTGAATGGGCTGACATGGTAAAATGAATTTTTCAAAGAAAAACCTGCTTAAATGCAATTGATAGTTCTATATGTGCAACTTATGAAACCTGAGCAAAAATGCACAGCCTTCAGAATTTTTATTCAAATCCAGCGATTATATATCTATAATAGGAAGCATGGACCGCTAAACTTGCTGTCCTCTTTAAATAAAGATAAAAAAAATAACAATTATAAATAATGATTAACTATTCGCATGCTGTTTTTTTTTTTTTTTTTTTTTTTTTTTTCATGCACTTCTACAACTAATGGCTAAGCCAGACTAGCCTTGGGTGAAGTCGTGCACTGCCCTAACAATCTCACTGCACCGGCATTGCATATAGGCATTTTACAAAATTGCCCTCTGATTAGACCGTAGGTGCCTCAAGTCGATTTTGAGTCAGTGCTAGATTTCACGACCCAAAATAATTTTGAGTGTGCACATATACAGTATGTCAATCCGTTCGTCGGCTATCAGTTAGCAAAAAGCTCTATAACTCCGAAACTACTTGATTTTGTTTAAATATTTTCTCAAACAGATGGACCCAAAGCTAGTCAGATATCATTCTTCGATGTTTTTATTTTCTCTTGGATCATACGCAACCCATTTAAGCCGAATGGATTTTCCTATCTCAATCGATAGGACGAGTCTATATCAAATTTAAGGGGTGTTGGATGGTATTTTTTTCATTTTTAATCAAACTCTAGTAGAACATTCTTTGAGCAAACAGTGGAGACCCTGATCAGACGCCGCGTTATGTGGTGTCTGATCTGGGTCTGCGCTGTTTTCCTATGTACCAAAAAAGGACGCTAGGCTAATATTGGTTAAATAGACCATATTGTGGACTGTCAAAGCATAGTTGATTACATACTGGAAAGAAACCTTATAAATTATCAATAGACTAAAACGGCTGTATTCAATTTAACTGTCATACCTGATCAAAATCGGTGTCTGAGTGACCAAAGGCAATGATACTGAAATGAGCATACATTACCCTTAAAGCGCTTGTAATTGCATCTGAAAATGTCATCTGCCTAAGTCGGCTGCTGCATATATTTGCTGTAATTGAGTAATGTAAGCATAAATGCAAACAGTGTGGATCCAGATAAGACTGCTGCTGTCCGATCTGAGTCTACACTGTTTGTTGTGACTGGCGCTTTAAGGGATGACTGACTTTTTGTTGTTGAAAACAGTTATAAGAGACTGTGCACACAGATGGATGGATAATTAAATCAATAGTCAGCATGATGATGGCCCAAAATGTTTACATGGCATCTTACCTGTAATCCAGCAAGGAAAGGCACAAACATAAACACCATATGCCGACACACGTGTGTCAAAGTTTATTTCAGCAAGTATGGAATTTTTTTTTCTAATTTATTTTTATTTCTCTACTGACATGTTCACAACAATATCACAGGACAAATAGTACATGCATGCAATATGGTATCATTTAGTTTCAACGTCTATGCTATAACATATAGAACATACGAGTGGCAACGCTAAAGAGAGTCCATCTAGTAAATATTTGATTATGGCCTGATAACTTTAAATTTGAAATACAAAAAAGTAGTAAATGTTCCATATCTGGATGAAGGTATTCCTCGCCCCCTTCTAATGATGTAAATATTCTGCAGCTCATTCGTTTTGCATGAGTATGTTATTATGTTAGTTACTCCAACAAAAGAAAATAATATTCGACAGCTGAGCCACTAAAACAAAGCTTTGATATCATTAACTTCATTAAGCAGTTTTTAAATTCTACCCTAGGCACTCAGAGTTGATCGTTAAATACAATGTTGTCTTGAAAACTTCTGCAACAAGGCATATCAAAGCCAGTATTTTATAACTATTTAGTTTATAAATTCAAAAGAATCGTTGGAAAGCCTTCTTTTCTCGATCATTTCAAAACGATCACCAAAAACTATTTTGCCAGCGATTGGCGTGTCCCATTAGGCTCGGCACTGTCAGTCAGTATTTTAGCGATATAGTCACGTGGTATATATTTAAATTGTTTTGACTTACAAGCATTGCTATATTCTAAACGCGCGAATTTTTTGTTATTTTATATTTCCTTGTTTTGAAAGTTAATTGTAAGACTTAACCCATAAAGCGCCACCTATAATTTGCAGCAGACGACAATTTCAAATTTTGTTGCTTTTCAAAAATAACAATTAAGGCATGATATTTCATGAGAATCATCTGCTAGCAGACGATTCTCATGAAATATCATACCTTATTTTTTTCGAAAATTGGGAAATATGTAACAAAATTTGTCGTCTGCTGCAGTCGTGATTGGCGCTTTAAGGGTTGAGTTATTTGTTTATTTGTTTCTGTGTTCAGTCAGCCAATAACCAATCTGTCAAATACATAGGCCTACGCCCAGGAAATGACAAAATGTCATTATGAAAGTCTGCTTAAAATATCTTTTAAAGTTTTAATATGTTCAAAATACTATAGCCATTTTAACCAGCGTGTGGGATTTGGTACTTATGCATTTGTGCAAATGCCTCAAAACGACTTTGGTAACGTATCCAGATGAACGAAAGGTCTGAATTTTAGGCTTTTATTTATTTGTTTCACGTTATATTTTAACAAGCAACAGAAAGCTACTGGATTGTATTTTAGCAAAAATTGTTTTAAACGCTACATAAAGTTGTCTATATAGTGACTATATTAATTTAAAATAAGTGATTGCTAAAGCATTCGTTAATAATAGTGTTTGTCCTCTTATACTTGGTGTACATTTCACACCATAATCGTATTAGCAAAGATTTAAAGGTTTTAATGCAACACATAGACATTCAGAATACTATTTAATTAAACTGGAATAACTAGAATTGTCAGAGAATCTGACTATAGGCCCGCTGCAGCGCTTTTCAGACTGTAAAAAGGTCAAGTTCTAAAGATATTGAGCAGAAACAAAATTCTGACATCAATCAAAGGCCATTGCTCTATTGCGAATAAGTAATAAATAACCGGTAACAATCCCAACCTAGATCTTGTGAATACAAATGCATTTACAAAATTCAGTGACATTTTAACTAAGAAATAAAATTATCTGAAATAAAACTGCCTCACGTTAGAGGATGGAAAATATATTTTCAGTAGTTAAATACGATTAGATAGTGTAGTACTTTATTAAACCCTGTACATTGAAATTGTATCTACTTTTCCAGTGAAATGAGCGTACTACTAGTAATTAAAGAGCAATTAGATAGATTTTTTTATATTTTGATTGTTACCCTGTATAAAACGACACAAAAAAGTTTAATACAGGTAAACCTGTCCTACGCGGCCACTCAAAAAAAGACAAAGCAAAAAGTCTAAAAGACAAATGGTAGCTTAATGAAGGTCGAAAGTAATTGCAGAATGCTCATATAGAGTATTCTACAATACTTTCGACATTCATTAAACGATAATCGGTCTAAAAAAACAAATTTGGGTTTCTTTTTGAGTGACCGTTTTACACAGGTTTTACTGTATTTGTATACATGTATTTCAGGTACAAAGAAAGATGATGAAAATGATTGTTCCAGTGATTGTTGTGACCATTGCCTGTCACATCTTCCTCGCGGATGGTCAGCGGATGTATCAGCCGCCGAGGTATCAAAGACGATTCTATAGACGACAGCCTGCAAGATCGTACGAAAGAAGAGAACCCTCAACATCTTACAGCGAATCAGGAAGTCAGCGGAGGTATCAAAGACCCCAACCCCCTTTATTTAATCCTGATCCTGACGCAGATGTGTATACTGAACAAGGTGTCCCTTTTCCTGGAACTGCTAGTCAGACAAGACCTTTGAGACAAGGATCAGGTCGAGTTTATGAGCGTAGAGCCGAGCCTTTCAGAAGAGAAAGCAGGAGACAAGCGCCTCGACGTTATGTCGGTCAGAGAGAAAGCTACCGTACATATGGAGGTCGGGATGTACAGAGTGTGTCGTATCAACCAATGAGAAGGCGATACGCGTCAGACAGTACTCGAGTGTCTGTTGACAGGTACAGACACGGAAGGCAAAGAGATAGTCAGCCAGCGATGCCTCGCTACAGAGATTTGGGTATCCAAGAATCGCCAGCAGCTTATTCAGAATACCAGTATGCTAACAGAGACCCAGATCACGTTCCTGTTGCACCAGTTGTCTCAGAGACTGTCAGTACCTTGGACATGCAGGGCTACAGAAGTCAGCCAGCTCCTGAAATCCGATCATATGTGACATCCAGACCAGGTGATTTTAGTCAACTGTCTCTACCTCAAGATGCATGGAAGACGATATCAGTAACAAGGACCGTTGATGCTACTAAAAAAGCACCAATTGCCCCGATTGTCAGTCCCCCAAGAACAAGTGAGTTTGTCGCAAAAAGTGAATCTGTCAAGAGAACAAGAGTACCAGCTAGTGTAAAGAAAGTTGAACCTATTCCAGACACTGTAGCAAAAACTAAAGTATCTAAACCTAAACCATCAACACAATCTAAACCAATCGTTCAACCAGTAAAGACAGCTGTTAAGAAAGATAATCCGCCAAAACTTGTACCAGAGACAGCTTCAAGCAAGCCGAAAATTCCAGGATTAGAAACAATTAGTATACAAACAGTTTTAAATTCTTATAATCTGACTGCGACAGGTTCATATTTTCTCACACCAGAGACTAGACAAAGAAATCTGGTAGCCCTACAGAATGTAGTCCCACGGAGACCACGTAGACGGGGGAGTAGAAGAACCAGACGATTCTGAACAGCCACCAGCTTTTAGAACCTTGAATTTGGTTTCCTAGTATTGTGGTCAGAGAACCGTTTGTTATGGTATTTTAGCCTGCATTCCGGAAAGAAACAAGTACTTTATGGAGGGACTCTGGAGTGATTTTCCGAACATTTTGGGCATTAAAGAATACTCGAACATATATTCTGCATGTACTGTCTCAATTGTTTGTGCTATGCAGGGTAGAATATAGTGTTGCAGTATGGAGGACAGACGTCTCTGTTGCAGTAAGATGTTTAGACTGCGAAAATGTCATTAGGTAACAAATTCTCTCATGAATTTGTTTAGTTGAGGTTTAACGTCCCAGTCAACAAATACATCAGTAATGCTTATACTCAGTTACTGTCGAATTTTGGGACTTTATCCGACTTGAGATAAAGGACACAGAAATCCTTACAGAAGCTAAGATAAGATCTGCCACTGAACTCAATATTGGTAGGGTTTGGGCTAGTGAGATATTGGTGGTAGCGAATTGCCAGAAACTTGTTAGCAAGACCTATAATACACTGCGCAAAATACTAAAAGTAACACATAATAATTTTCCATAGGTGATAATGTTAACCCCTGTCTAATAGACAAGTCATCCATTTCACAAGACACAGTTCCGTTTGCCATTCTTGCTAAAATAATCACTGCTTTAGTTCAATTTTGTAATTTTAACTTTCTTGAAAATGACACCTTTTCAAGAACTCTGTAGAATCTTCTGAATTTGTTAAAAGCGTACCCTAATGATCTCAGCAACATTAAAAGACTATTGACGCTACAGAAATAATACTGGTGTGGTGCTTGATTGTGAAATTCCTCTTAAAATTTGGTTTTGAAAAAAGGGGTATTTTTTTTTTAAAATTCTATTTTTACATAAAGCGTTCTATGGAGATTTCTGGAAAGGGTTTACTTTATTTTTACCAACAAGCATCAACTATGATAGATAACCAAACTAATCACATAACAAACAGGTTTTCCCTTACCAATATAACTCTCGCTATAGGTCAGACTATGAGTGCATTTGTATTGTGGTCAATGACACATTGCGCAGTGTTCCTTTAAATATTTTGAGCAGTTTATTTAAAATAAAATACCCCAAAATGCTTATAATTTTGATGTATTTGGGAGCAGTTTATTCGAAAAAGAATGTTTGCTTAAAACAGTTTTGTCCTTTGCGTGCAAAGAATCCTTTCATACCTTTGAAGGGAGCATGACACATTCTTATCAGTAAATTATAGTAATTGTTGAGATATAACGAAAGTGTAGAAGTGATGTATATTGTATATATACGAGGCCCCATCTCGCATCAGGAGGCTATCAAATGAAATAGGAATATGCATATAGAATATTACAAATGAATATAAATTTAAACACCATTGCATGGTATCAATCGTTGACGTAAATAAAGCTTTAAAAGCAATTTCGTCTTAGTGTGCACTAACAAAGTTGGAAAGACTTTTCATTTTACTGTGTGTGGTTGTGAAGTAAAAGAAATGCAAATGCAAAACGTTTCTAATATTCGATATGCAAAATATGTTTTACGCAGACAACGGAAAATATATTATTTCATGCTATCCCAATGAGCCTATACCTACTGTAAAACCCTTATATTTGGCAACAATATTAATTAAGCGCTATTTGCGATACAAAGTAAAATACCATGAAATGGTTAGACAATATCATGAATATGCAATAAATGAGCTGTGGCATGTGATTTCCAACAATGTAGCATTTTGACAAGTGTAGACTCAGACGAGCCTGTGCAGTCTCATTTGAAGCATAGAAACTCCAAATACTGCTCAGCCATTAGCTTAACAGTCATAGAATATTCAAGCGACTAGCAAAGGCTCTGTGCTGGTCGCACATACCACATTGTTGAAATTTCATGTCACGGCTCAAATGGACATTCACCAATTGTATCAATGAAAAGACTAAAACCGTAGTGTCTGTTTCTAGGTTCAGTAAAATCCCCTTAAGAGGGACTGCCCTTAAAGTAAGGTAATTGATCCCGTAGACAGCCAATTCGTTTTTTAAGGATAACCCCTTTGACTGCGAATAGAAATATACTTTAATGGCCCTTCAATTAATACATCCTGTTGGTTGCATACAAAACTTTGGTTCTGTCTAAACTTGAGTATGCAGCGCCCATTTTGAGCCCTTACCCGAAACTTCAGAGGCAGTCCGCTGAACCTGCAGGAGATGGCGAAACACAAGTAGTGTCGGCGAAATGTTTGATACGCTCAAGAGTGGGCATCTCTTAAGGCCCACATGGATCGGTCCTCTTTGCTTCTCTTTCATAAGATTCACTGTGGTGTTGTCTCTGGACTTGACCCCTGATCTCAGTTAGAAAGTCACCAGGTCATCACATTGTGCACGAATATTGTAGATATTAGACTTGCAGTGATGCCCTGAAGAGTTCATTCTTTCCCCCCGAAACATTCCACGCCAGAATAGTCTATCTCCTTCTCAGTGGCGATCGATTTTTAGAACACAGAGGACTTTATGGCTCTCGTCATTTAGTCAAAACACAAGCAAAAGTTTTTTCTTTGTCCCCCCTCCGCCAATATAATTTGTTTTCAAAAACTCTCGGTGCGAAAGCATTAAGCAACAGTTCTTATGCCAAGTATTGGTAAAATTGAATGTAGCTATCGGTATTGCACGGGAATTAGCCACATATGCCTTTTAGGTACCATCAAAATTAAACTACGTCAATATGACAGCCTCTGAAAGTCGCCAAATTTCGATGGCGCGAATATTTAGGGTTTTACAGTATATTGAAATGGATCCGTGTATAGATTGCATGTGCGTGGTTCTTCGAAAATGTATTCGAAATAGACTTACCTTTATTATTTCATCTTGTGTAATATAATATGCTGTTGAATTTTCTGTTTATTATGTTTCTCTCATATTTTGTTCTATTGTTTCTTTAATAAAAAGGTTTCTGCGAAGACGTTTTACCACGAGTAAACTATCTAATGCAGCTTATAAATACTGTAGATTCAGAAATTTTCGCGAGCAAAAATGAAACTCTCGTGAAATGGCAAAATCACTCTGTCATTTATTGATGTAGGTAGATCATGTCTCAGTCGCGAATTTTTGACGTTGCAAATATGTATTTTAACGCTATTCGCAAAAATAGAATTCTCGCAAAAATTTCTGAATTAACAGTAGGTTGACAACATGTTTAAAAGTAACTTCTTGGCTGAGTACGTGTGATAATGCTGCTTTTTTGCTATAAAAACGCAGGAAATGCACAAAATACCAGTGCAAATTGTTCCTTTCAAATGACTGATGCATGCTATGTGAAATAAAAACTCCAGACTATTTCATTTTGGTTCGACATTGACAACGCAAAATGAAACTTGAAAAAAATCAAATAGAAATAATTATTACATTATTTCAAAACGTGATGTAGCAATGCTAAGGCTATGTTGCGGTTTAAATGAAATAATTATTACATTATTTCAAAACGTGTTGTAACAATGCTAAGGCTATGCTGTGGTTTAATTTGCTATTGTTTCTGCTCAAAAATGACCAAAATGCGTAATTTGAAGCCGGCGATTTTTTTTAAAAAGTTTCCCCTACATTTACAAAGGAAAATCTGGCCACTCCCCCTGGCGGCCATAGCTTTTATAACCAATACATTTTGTTAGGACACTCTTTGCAGAGGGCCCGATAACTCACCTTAGCCGCCTTTTCCCGCCAGTCACGACTTTTGTCGTCTGCTCTCTTGTCTGCTTATGTTCTTAGATGGAATATATTGCACACAGTATGGACCGAGCTCAGACTACTTCCAATCGAGCAGTCTGATCAAGGTTCATAGTGTTTGATTCTATGACTAGATCTAGTTTGATGTGCTCTTGAATGTATGCAGCAAACGTAAAAGCATATGCGATTTTCTAAATATAAATACTCGCGGGATAAAGGTTAAAGGTGGCGGCAACATTGAAAGCAAAATAATCTGAAATGCAAGCCCTTGTTAAATCATGCAATTTGCCGCAAACCAGATCAAAATTGTATAATAAATAAGAAAATTATAGCAATTAGAAATCATCGGACATCTTTTAAGCCAAAGGAGACAACAGTTTTGAATATTTTAAATCAACTTCCTGTAAATATTGAAATACTAATAAAATCTTCAATTTCACTGCAAACTGTACAGCCTTTTTCCAATATCAACTATTTCAATAGAAGAATTAGCAACAAGCAAATTCAGAGAATTTATGTCCCCCGCCACTTTATGTTTGTCTTTGAATATTTGAGCTATCATGAAACAACTTTTAAAATACACAATATACCTAGTTCAGAAAATTGACTACGTTCATTTTGTGAAAAAAGTAACAAAATATAATCCTAGGATTATATCCAAACAATATGCACATTTTCAGACCATGACCTAAACACCTGTAAAGTTTCAAAGGAATCGGCATAAAACTGTAGGGGGAGATGCATACACAAGATACCCTACTATAAGTTCATTTTATGAAAAAAGTGACGAAAGATACTCCTAGGATTATATCCAAACAATATGCACATCTTCAGACCATGAACTAAACACCTGTAAAGTTTCAAAGGAATCGACATAAAACTGTAGGAGATGCATACACAAAGTACTAGTTTCTGTTAATTTTGGCCGCAAAAATGACTAAGTTCATTTTATGAAATAAGTAACAAAAATTAACCTGATTATTATGCCCAAACAATATGCACATCTTCAGACCATTCAGACCTGTAAAGTTTCGAAGCGGTCGGAGTAAAACTGTAGGAGGAGTTCTATACACAAGATACCTACTGCTTGAGGGGGGGGGGGGGGCGGAAGGACGGAATGTCGAATACCATGTCCCCTCGCTTTTCTTCGAAAAGGCGGGGGACAAAAATGGAAACAAAATTAAAATGAATAGTTGGCAACAAGTTAATTTATTTATGCATATTTAGTTAGTGCTGTGTGATGTCAAACAACATAAAGTGGCGGTTATCCATAGCTTTCAATTATCCACACTAAATATCTGTAACTTTCTTATTTTTCATTTGGATATTGTTCAGGTTTGCGGCAGATTGCATGGTTAAAGGGCTTGTATTGAATGAAGTTCGGTCCTCATATCACTTATATAGCCTCAAAACCAAAAGCTCACAATGTCATGTAACAACTTTATGACATTGTGAGCTTTTGGTTTTGAGGCTATATAGGTGATATAAGGATCGAACATCAAGCTCCTGTGGATTCACTTACTTTCATTGTTGCCGCCCCTTTTAATATAGGACGGGCTGGGTTCTAAATTCTAAAAATGGCGTGCTTCCTGGAACGAAAGAAACGAAACACTTGATGGTGAGAACACAATATAGACATTATGATCAATCACAATGTCAAATGTTCTTGTTTAAAGGTATGAATATTAATGAAAATGTGTCACGCGAAAATAAATCTTATGTTAATTTCGAATTAGAACTGACTATCATTGTCAAGTCTTAATAAAAGCATCAATTTGCAACAATCAGATGAAAATCGACGTGTATGGGCCAGCATATGCGATTTTTGTGCATATGTGCAAAAGCCTCTTTTAAGCGTCCATGCTTGCATCCAGCCCGACCTGAGGTACAAATTTTGGGTCTTAACCTTCCTCTATTTCCATGCTTATTGTATGCGAGAAGCGAAGTCCAAGCCTTGGCCGATTGCATACACAAAGTATGGATGTGGATGAGGGTTCAGACATTTATTTTGTTTGCTTACAACAAAGTCAGGTTTTCTCACGTCATGGAAGAAAATTGGTCATTGATTACGGTCATTGTAACTTTGAAGAAAATGTGATATGTTCATGAGATGTTATGATTTTGTTGTTCAAGTTTTTACTGCTGTTGTTTGCTTTGCATCGAACATTCTCATATGATGTTTATATGTTGGCAAATATACTCAAACAAAGAGTGATGTCCGCTTGCGTTTATGTTCTTGGTTTAATTCAAAGGGACTGGTAATTTCTTAAATTAACGTAAATTGTGTCACTGCGACTGCCTCCCTCTTTATAATGGAAAAAGCTGTTTTCACATTGAGTTCCAAAATCATTCTGGATAAGAAGATAATATCAAAGCATGACGTGTGTCTGACTAATGAGAAACATTTTGATTTTATTTTTGTTCCAACATCTTAATTGAATCGAAAGATAGAGGACGTTTCTTTTTGTTTGAGTATATAATATGCTATTTTAAATGTTGAAGTCTGCAAGAGAGAAGTTATGGTTTCATTGTACTTTCGAGTTTTGAAAATGTTTATTTCATTTTAGTGACCTATTATATGAATTGAACTATTATATGCATTGAATAAAAAAAATCTAAGTGAGAGTTTTCATCTCTCACATAGGCTTCTATCGGTGTTTCTTCTTCTTTTAAAGAATATTATTATTATCAAAGATTAATCGTAAGCGTATGCTGAGTATTACTGACGATAATTGATTGATTAAAACTATATGCTTCTCTTTTGTTGTTCACGTTTCACGTTACAAACATTGTCATTTCAATAAAAAAATGTGGGACGACGCCAAAAGTCAGATGTGCCAGTTCATGAGATTTTGGTACTTGTCACATAATATGAGAGACGAGTCTGCGCAAACGAGCAGTCTCACCAGAGTCTTCGCTGCACACACACACGCGGACGGACGCACGCACACACACACACACACACACACACACACACACAGAAGGGATATGGACGAAGGCCCCAGGCTTAAATATCGCGTCTATTCCAACAAGGTAGCTGTAATACCATTTAACACAATAGGCGTTTAAAGAGTGACTTAAATTTAGTGCCAATGTTCTCACGAAATGGCTCATTAATAATCTCTATACACTGTATAAAGTGGTGGCGGCTGGGCTGGCACCTCTTTAGGTGTTAACGTACACTTAGTTTCCTACAAAAGCAACTTGAAGCTAACATGTCCACCTGCTTTTGTTGTAGTAATTCTCCGGATCAATACAATCGAACACACATAGCTTTAAAGCAGTTGAATTGTAACACCAAGATCAATGTCAATTCAGCTGCCACCGATTTGACGTAACGTAAGTAAAACTTGTCTTAAGCGGCCACTCAAAAATAGACAAACAAAGATCTTAATGACAAACGGTAGCTTAATGAAGGTCGAAAGTATTGCAGATTGCTCCCCTTGGAGCATCCCTTGGAACATTCTGCAATACTTTTGCCCTGCTTTAAGCGATAATTGGTCTTGAAAACCATTTTTTTGTCTCTTTGAGAGTGGCCGTTTTAGACAGGTTTTTCTGTAACACTCATTTATACGGTGTGTGTTATTGTTTTTATCCATGCGTTTTTAAAGCGAACTTATCTGTGTTACTTATTTGTGTTATTAAATCTCACTGAACTTCGAATCAACAATAAAAAGTTTCACAACTAATTGTGTTTGTATTATTTTATAGCTTATGATATCGACAGGTTCTGTCATTTTCATGCGCGGATCCATAAAGAAGGGGGGACAAGGTGTCCTACCCGCCCTGGAGAATCACAAAGCTATAGAGTTTTTTTATCAAAACTGGTCCGGGGGCCCTGGAAAAACACAAAGCTATAGAGTTTTTCTTATCAATACTGGCCCGGGCGCGCTGGAAAATCACAAAATTACCCAGCCAGCATTCAATGTTGGGCCATCATTAGCTTAACGCCATGTAAATGGCGTTTCGCTGGCGGGCCGGTGATGGCTCACTTTTAATTGGAGACAGTTTTTTTTTTCTTAGGAATGGTGATCTCAACCTCTGTAAAATAAGTTGATGACTTAAATATTGTCAGAGCTAGACCAGCTGATCCGCGCATGATTAATGAGCTCATCATACATCTGGGTTTTTCACAATGAATAATAGAATTTCCTTTTAAGATGAAGGCTTCCCAAGTTCTGAAAGTAAAATTTCATGTATCTATAAGTCAAACTTTCAAAATGAAATATTTATTTAAGTGATAGCACACAGATTGTGTATGTGTTTAACACAAGAATCTGCTAAAAGCTTTGTCGTAGTACTTAGACATGTAGTCGAGAATCATAAGACGATGATTTCAAAAACACGACCACACTGAAAAACCTTTAGGGCATTTTTGTTGTAAAGCTCGGTAATGTATGGAACCTAAAATCTACTTTATTGTGACCCTGATGAAGCGTGACACAAAGCGGCAAGCAAAAGTCAATTCATCGGAATGCAAAATGCTTCTAATTCCATACTGAATTGTTACTTGCTGTCAAATTGAACTCTTGTACCAAATATGACAATCATTTGTCAAAAATTCATTCAAGCATGAGGCAACATCGCTGCATAATGAAATATAGGTCAGAGAATCGTCATATACTCCTCAAAATAATTAAAGGACCAAGATTTTAGAATGCAAGTATAATTAGCTCAAACATTTAACTTCTGTAAAACTTGGCCCAAAGCTTTCTATTCGTTATGCCCATAAGTCAAGAATCATTATTACTGATTTCCATGCCTAATTCTGCCATAACTGTGTCTCAAATGCACATACCCTCAAAAACACACTTTCAAAAGGCAGCGGGTGGGGTAAAGAAATTCTTCTGTGGTCATTCGAGTAGAATGAAAGTGACATTAAATTAAACGTTGTTATAAACAGTTCAGCTTACATGCAAAAAAAATCTTCAAACAGTTTCAGTATACTGGGATGCAAGCATTTTCATCTCTGACAATAGAGTTTTGACATTGTTTTTTTTTCTGAAAACAATGTGTGTACTTGACCATTAAGAATCAGATTTTCAATCGTCATTTTTTGCCTTTGAGTGTTAGAAAGATGTCCCGGCGAATCGTTTAAAGATTAACAGAGACAAACGCCAAAACCAGTTGTCTGAACCCATAGACTGGCCATTACGCCACAGCCAAAAGGGGCAATTTTATCTCACAGGAAGAAGTGGATAGTATCGATGGGAATAAAACACCGTAAAATCATGTAAAAACAGGGATTTCAGCATCTAATAGCATTTTTCATTCATTTCATGCAGTTCTGTGGTCCATGGATCACACACAAAAAAAAGGCATTAAAATGCATTTAGGTCAAGTTTCAAAATGACAAAAAAATCCTTGTTAGTAACATTTTCTACCATTTTCTTTTTGCCGTTTCACTTGGTAATTGGGCGCCAAAGATGTCCGAAAAATTTAGGCTAGATCGTAAAATGGTTTTCAAAATACGTTCTACACAAAATGCATCAATGTTATAATTGATAACATTGGTCCTTCAATTATTTTGAGGAGTATATATTGTGAGGTCGACAACAGCGTGGTTATGAAAATGTTCAAAATGCCACAATAATAAGACGTAGCCCATCCTTTTGCAAGGCACTCAGAGGAAGAAAGAAACTCGCGGAGAACGAGTTAACAAGCATTTATTGGACTTCTTGTTAAGCAGAACAATGAGTCCTTCCGTCCCCAAACCAGGGGCGGATCCATGATTCTGGAAAGGGGGTCATACGTATAAAGGTGTGGGGGTTCGCTTCGCTGATTGTATCTCAATTTTCTCGAATATCCCATGAAAAAACGGGGGTGGGGGAGGGACTCCCTCTGGATCCGCCACTGCAAACGATGAATAGACTGTTAGAAAGCATAGTCCAATGTAACATAAAACGCTGATATGTTTTATAGGAAAGGACAAAATAAGAATAACATCAGAACCACCTCCTTAGAACGGTTTGCACACATAATACCTATACTTTACCCTAGATTCAGCATATTCATGTACATGTACGAGTATATCATGCAGAAGTAAGTAATACAAAAGAATAGCAATGTTTGAAACAATGTTTAGACTTGGACAACAAATTATCATTTAACTATGTATGTGGCAATAAACTATAACGTGTGACATGATATTTCCAACAATGTAGTATGTGCACATACGCGCAGTCTGGTCAGAGCCTTTGCAAGCCGCTTGGATATTCTATGAATATTAAGCTACTAACCGAACAGCATTTGGAGTGTCTGAGCTTAAAAGGAGGCTGCACAGGCTCGTCTGAGTCTACACTTGTCAAAATGCTATATTGTTGGAAATCACATGTCGCGGCTCAAAAAGTATTTTGGATGTGCATGAGTAAAAAGCGAGGAAATGGCTCATGTTGCATGGCTCTCCCTGTCATTAGCCTTTGGCTTAAAGCACACTTTAGGTGGTTTAAAAAAACATTTTTGCGAAAAAGCGTATTTTGATCAGCTTTTGAATTTTCTAATAGTGTTTTAATTCCTTCACACCTTATTTTTGTGCTATATTTAGATGCTGGATTTTTGGCGTCAAACAGTTTGGATCCAGATCAGGTCCGATGTTTTGTCGGGTCTGATCTGTGTTCAAACTATTTGGAAATGCTATCAGCAGATGATAAAAATCGCCGCTAGCGGGCAAAGAGTTACGAGGGTGATTCAATAAGTAACCAGCCTGACCTATTTCTAACTGGCCGACACAGTCAAGATTTTCACAGTGTGCTTGGTCATCATATTAAGACATATGTACAAAATCTAAGCATTATAAGTTCATAAGTCGGTAATTTATTGCGTTTATTCGTCAGTTTGGTATTTACGTAAATTTTACTATTTGATAAATATCTTTAGTATGAAACATGATGTGTGCTTGTGTAATATATCAATGGAATGTAAAACTTGTCGCCTAAATGTTGGCATAAAAACCGACAAGATTGCAAAATTTGATAAATAGAGTTAAGAGATCTTTCTATTTGAAATATGGGATTTATAAATCGAGGGAGGTGTAAAATCCGATAAAGAAACGAGTGCGCAAGCAAGAGTTTCTTTGTATGATTTTTCACCTCCCAAGGTTTATAAATCCCATAATTTAAATAGAATGATTCAATAATCTGTATATTACATGTATTCTGTTTGATCTGTTTGCTCAAATCATGAAAATATGGTATCCGTTGTGGCAAAACGAGCGGGATCATGGCATGTCTAATTCTAACACAAGTAGCAATACATCAGCTGTTCCCTGAAGTCCGCCATTTTGGAAATCTTCTTCATCGAATCCACCTCAGAATTTCAAACGCCTGTAACTGATTTTTATCAGTGAATGAGAACATAAAGTTTAGGTTGACATTTTCTTAGTTAGATCGTAACGAACATTTTGGTACTAAATTTACTGTGTTTTTCTAGAATTTTTCGGGGTTTTTTTCCTCGATGCTTCAGTTTTAGTGTTGGAAGATAGAAACGTTATGCTACGTCATTGCATATGTAAATGACATCATTTGTTATTTTTGTGAAGTCAAAAGCGCAGAGCAGCGTTATCTTTAAGTTTCTTAAATTGTAACTAATAAAACGAAAATGAATATGAAATGCGTTCATCTCATCGAGGCATTGGGTCACTTGTGGTCAGGAAAAGGAAGTCCCGGCTAAAGAGATTATTTCCCCAGAGGAAATAAATCTTTCTACACAAAATCAAAATTACCGTTTTTATTTGTTTGATAAATCATGGAATTTCTCCGTCAAACATGTAATATGTCACCATTTCTTCTAAGGAAAAATGTTAATTTTTAACACTGTGATTTTTTTCAAGAGCACTGAAAATTATTCTCATGTTTAAAATGAAAATCTATTCTATTTGCTTCAATTATAACTTAGTTACAAGTAAATAACTTAAAGCTTGCCTTTAGGAAATGACTATGTTGCATATTTACAAGTCAGTTTAGAATACTTTCAATGGTAGATATGTTTGCTTTAAACTATTAGATGATATTCTTTTCAAACATTAGGTCGAAGATCTAAAGATCTATCTTGCTAGAGATTTATTTCATAAAAGAAAAAGCGACCATTCTCAATCGGAAGTGGGGTAGGCTGGTTACTTATTGAATGACCCTCGTAAATACAGACAAACTGCTTGATACTACTTTCTGACTAAATTCTTGTCTAAAGTCAATTTCATTTGGCTCCAACTTTTTTCCTTTAGCTAAAGTGTTGCCTACATCAAATTCTGAGCCAGGATAAGCCCTGTGGTGTATGGTGCAACAAGGGACTACTAATAAAAATACACAAAGTAAATTCTGTCATTTTCTTTCTTTTCATCCCAATCACTATACTTGTAAATAGTTGTGTGCTAAGCAAAGACCAAGTTTTTTCTTCTTCAAAAAACTAATACTTTATTTGCCCCGCTTTGAAGGTAGTCGTGGGTGGAAGGGGGGATGCAGTTATATAAAATGATCATTGGGCAAAATAAGAATCCTCTTCCTTTCAATTAGTTGCCACACTCACAGTTTTGTGTCAATGTGACAGTGTATACGAGTCATTCTACAAAAGGCGTGGAATAACTGTCCCTCGCCTAAATACTTGTGGGGTTTTTTTCTAGTTCAAATACCTTGCCTTTTGAAGTTTATTTTGATTAAAGTGATCGATTGTCTAACATTTACGACAGTGACTGGAAGTTCATATGTTTTTCTAAATGAATTTAGGGTTACTTCTTATATTTGCCTGTCCTTTCGCAAAATCTTCAGTTGGACAAAAAGTGCTTGTATAAACAAAACAAACAGAGACGTGATGCAAGTCTTTGGTAGAAATCTACAAATGACAGAATCATCGAAAATCCTTTGGTTTTGATTTAAAGCTGTGTCATGATTGTTTATGTGTGTCCCAAAGTTTTTGTCATCCCTGTTACCACAGTTGCAGGTATAGATTATACAGAGTTACTACCAAGAAAATTACATTTCACTGGACTTTTGTGAGGTACGGAGTGGCAATTGTCTAAAAAAATAAATTATTTAAAAGAAGTTTGCTTAGAGGTAAATAAGAAACAAGTAGTGAGTCAGACATGTAATATGTCATCACTGTTACCAATATTTCTATAAAATGTATATGCTGCAAATAAATAAAAATCCAAAAATTAAATAAGTATGATTTGCCTCATTGCTATTAGGTAAACATTTAAAAGTTCTTGATTCCAGAAAGCAAAGTGAGCGTGAGTTTGCATACTTTTTGTCATCCATGTTAGTGCCATCCCTGTTACCCGCCAACAATAACAATGCTAACACTTTAAATATGATTAAATATCTAAAATATGTGGTTGTGTTCGACCATTTATAATTCTTTCAAATGGGGTAATTTCAATATAATGTTTCTGCACATAACAGTTTAAGTGAGTCCTTTGAACGATTTTCATTTAACTTCACTCAAGGTCAAGGTCACACTTCAATGTCATGGGATCTATCCTACAATTTTGTGTCCTCTCAATATCTCCTGAACCCTTTGGACAATTTACAATAAACTTCACCCAAACGTTCCTCTCAGTGAGGCGGTGTGCAGAACTCATACCGAGTCTTCAGACTCAAAGTCAAGGTCAGCCTAAACGGTCATGGGATCAACCCTTCAATTTCGTGTCCGCTCCATATCTCCTGAACCCTCCTTTGAACAATTTGCATTTTACTTCACCCATAATGCTCCTTTCAATGAGATGGTGGACAGAAAAGATGACTATCAATCTCACAGTTCAAAATCATGGGTTTTACCCTAAAAGTTTGTGTCTTCAACATATCTCCTGAACCTTTTGAAATATTTTCATTAACCTTCAGTCATATGCATCTCTCAGTGAGACGGTGTACCGAAGCAATTACTCAGCTACCTAGACTCAAGGTCAATGTCACATTTCAAGGTCAGGGGATCTTTTAACCCTTCAATTTAGTGTCTAATCCATATCTCCTAAGCCCTTTAAATGCATTTTTATTAAACTTCACTCAGATGCTCCCCTTAGTGAGACGTTGTTTAGAACCAATGTCTTAGTTGCGCACAGTCAAGGCCAAGGTCAACCTTAACGGTCATGGGATTCACCCTTCAATTTCGTGTTCGCTCCAAATCTTCCGAACCCTTTGGACGATTTTCGTTAAACTTTACTCAAATGTTCCTCTCTGTGAGACGTTGTGCAGAACCGATGACAATCAGCCACGCCAACTCAAGGTCACGGTTACACCTCCATGTTATGGGATTCTGCAGCCGGTGATTTAGCTGTCATTCAAACTGCTGTTTTATTCAAATTATGTATGGCCCCGCCCCAGGGGATAACATGTTTTACATACGTATATATAGCTAGTGGAAAAAATTAAAACATCTGAAATCACAAGGCCTAGGTTCTTGATATTTGATATGTAGCATCATTTAGAGAATTTTCTAAGTTTGTTCAAAATTTGTCCGTGGAAACAAAATGCACTTGCACCAGGGGCGGAGTTCACATGTTTTACACATGCTTACATAAGGAAAGCTTAAAACACATGTATCTTCTATTCTTTAATCACCATGCCTAAAGCTTTGATATTTAGTATAACATCACCTTCGTTGACCTCTACCAAATTTGTTCAAATTGTGGCCCTATGTTAAAAGGTCCCGCCCTGGGGATAGCCATATTTTTGTAGGTTTATTAAAACAAACGTCTCTAGGAGACTTTTCTTTTACGCATAAAAACATATTTTTATTGACAGTAATTAAAATAGAATATATATAGCCCCTACCTCTGAATCCAGCGAACCACAAATTTATTTCGAATAAGCGAATATTTCGAAAATCGAATTTCGAATTTTCGAGGTTTTACTGTTTATAGTGAAAATATAAATATATCTTCTCCTTAACCACTAGATCTAGAGTCTTAATATTAAGTATGTAGCATCAACTAGTGGTCATCTTCTATATTTGTTCAAATAATGACCATGGGCCCCAAAATAATCCCATCCAAGGGTCACTAGGGGCATTTTCAGTTTCTGATTGGTACATATCAAAACTCCGTTGCGTGTGATCAATAATGACTTTAAGGGAGAACTGAAAAGTCAATTAGGGCATTTAAGAGCTCATTCTATCCAAAGCAAAGTCACCAGATTTCCGCTTCACTATCATTCAGAATACACGTTACTGTTAATATCTTAATATCCCTCAGTTTAACTGTCGTTCCTGTTAGTTAATATCATTCAATTTGTTCTAAATGTTTATGGAGAATAAATGGTAATGTCTTCCCTAATACTTAATAAGCTTGTACGTTGGTGCCTGCAGCTACCTATTGCAGAAAATGAAGATACTCAATCTACTATTTCTCAAAATTGATTTGATTTTATTTGTCTTAAAACATGTCGTTTCAGTAAATTAGCTAATAATTACTTACCTGTATATTATTACTAACAAATATATTTTTTATCGCAACAAATATGTAAACTTGAAGGTCCATAAAGAAGCTTTAAGTATGTAAAAAGAAAATAACTTCGATAATATTTTTTACGAACTATCAAGGTTTCTTGCCGTGGTAACAGGGATGACATATTATACCAGGGTAGCCACCAAAGTAAGCAAACACATGCACCATTATGCAAATTCTCTTTTCTAGATGAATGTTTCATTGTTGTTTATTGTTCAGAGTTAAAATTAAGATACAAAAAATCAAAATTAGATGTGTTATCTTTTGTAAAAAATAATTAGCTCAAATTCATTCACTTTTGTAGAATGACTTACATGTTCCCTTTTTGAATACAACCTGTTCCACAAACGCGTACTTTGAATATTAGGCTAGCTTTGTCCCTGCGTTATGTAGTTCTTTTTGCCTTTTCTAGCCTGCCTAGAAGAGCTTAGGAAGAGATCGAGACAGCTAGTTGTTTCAGTGTTAATGCATTCGCTTCTTAAGCGACAATCAACTCGAATCCCTATGTTTTCTTCTAAAAAGGATCGAACCAATGTCTACTTTTTCATGTTTTGTCATTATTTTTGGCGAATGGCAATTAAACGAGCAGTTTCAGTGCTTGAAGTTATGTGGTTGAAATTGATTCTAACCTGGAAAGCCTTATAAAGACAACATAATGGAAGTTTCAAGAACAGAAACTTTTAGTTCATCATAAATAGGTTAATTTAGTGATTCTTGTTTTGCCTACTCCAGTTACTTAAACATAGCACACCAGCTGCGTACGAACTCGTTAAAATGTAATAAATGTCACCCTTTAAAGGCGGCTAATGTTCAGGGCAGTACAGTTTCGACACGTATTTGCAAATTTCTTCCTACATATTGCGTAAATGTATCTTTCCGCCTACACAGATTTTTTGACAAGAGTTTTTTTAATTGTCACAGGGTTGTCAGGGTTGTGACTAATACGGTATCATTAGTCAATAGAATAACTACATCAACATCAGATAGAAATGTTTATTAAATTACCACTGGAGAAATGCCGTTAAGTAGGATGTCCAGATGCGCCTTATCAATACTTTCAATAATAAATTGACAACATGCTTAAAAATAAACGTGTGCTATGAACATGATTGTTCGAATTTGCTGTTAGACAAGCATAAATGGACATAATATGAAACCTATATTTGGGCCTCGATGCGAGGAAACCTGTCTTCGGGAGTTTGCGCACAACAGAGGCGCAGACCAGCTGCGCATCCGCACAGTCTGATCAGCGCCTTTGTTATTCGCTATCTGGAAATTATAGTAGCCAGTCTTGTTACATGCAACATTTAAATACTCTGGCTAGTTCCTGTAGATGAGCAGACTATTTTGAGTCTCACTCTTTCGGACCCCGAAGACAGATTTTGTCCCGTCGCCAGTACGTTTCGTGCGGTTTTAAACTGCATGGATAAGTCAGTTCTTATGCTCCCAGTATTTCTTATGTGTATCAGTAGACTCCATAATTTATTTTTAGATCATGACATCATTTTCTATTTCAAGACAAAATAAGTAAAACAATTTAATACTTTTGAAAATATTATTTGAAATGGAGCATTTGCCCTAAAGGAGCAAACGCTCCACTTTCCTTAATATTTTCAAATACTTTATAATTCAAAAGTGTTAAAAGGTGTTATTTTGGAGTAAAGGATTTAAAGGGGGAAACCACAACAAATAGACTGAAGAGCCACTAACACCCCTCTTCACAACGGGATATATCTAGGTATAGCAACCCTGTTCAAATAGTCCAGCTCCTTTGTCAATTTTACTATATTTTTCATTCAGTTATGAGGGTCTGGATGGGGTATAATGATTAGTGAATAATGGCCCTTTTTATAATTAATAGTGAATAATGAGGGCCTAAAAATTAATGAATAATCCTATTTTTTTAATGAATTGAAGAAAAAAAAATGAATAGTGAATATTCAGATTTCTTTGCCACCTTTCTTACTTTTAATGAATAACTGGTCTTATTTTAATGAATAACCCAAAATTTTAATGAGATGAATAATGGGCTAAATTTTTAATGAATAGTGAATACCAGACCCCCATCCAGACCCTCAGTTATAGCTAGTACCATCTCTTTTCTGATACATCCTCACCTTATCGAAAATATTGGGTATGATAGAATACAGAAACTATCTTTTTAAATATTAAGAATAAAATGATATCAGATTAGTGGCTAGTCTAATGTTCAATCGAATCGATGGCCCGAAAAGCAATAGTCCGATTTTTCGAGGAAACACTCCGCTCTAAGAATCCACTCAAAAGATTATATCGTGTAATCTAGCAGCAGTGCATATGAGTGGAATTTCAGGAAACTAATTAGATTGTTTACACAGCACAAACAAGAATCAACAGCTTGGTTAAAGGTATGTACATATAAAAGTTATTTTCTACACAATGAAACTACATGTAGGTCTGTTTTTCTAGCTAACTGACCAGAGTTTTCATTTTAAATCTTTGCCTTAGCGCTAAGTAATTTTGTATGTTTTTGTTGTCTGCCGACTTCTTTTTCAAAAATCAACTTTTTCAAAACATTCTTTCAATGCCTGTCTATGGTACCGTCAGAGTGTCAATCAGTTTGGATCCAGGTCAGGCCCGACGTTTTGTCGGGCCTATCTGGCTTGGTCTGGATACAAACTGCATAATGTTAAAAACAGATGACACTACTAGTACTGTAGTAGTCCCGGGGGGGGGGGGGGGGGGGGGGTACTCTGATATTTTCACGATTTTCGTTGGCTCGGGCCGTTTTGGGGGGTTCAAAAGGGGTACGTGCATTAAGGGGCTATTTTGGCCCCCTCTAGAGCCAAAAACTGAAAGTTGCTTTTCACCAATTTCATCTCATTGGAATTTTAGAAAAATTTCCAAAGTGTAAAATTCTGGAATTTATTTTACTTTTACCGGTTGCTATGGTAACCAAAATGGCCGACAAAATAGGTTTAAATAGAGAAATTGCCATTTTAGGCCAAATTTGAGGCTTTTGGTGACAAATTTTTAAAAAATACAATATCAGCACAAGCAAATACCAAAAAAACCTTTTAATATATTGTGTGCCGTGATAATTCTCATCATCTGTTAAAATATTCTTTTGGTATTTGCTTGTGCTCTATATTAATTCCTCTGTTACATGTCTCAAATTTGCTCCAAAATGGTCATTTTCCTATTTTCGGCCTATTTTGGCTGCCATTTTTGTTACCATAGCAACCCAAAAAGTCGAATCAATACCAGACCTTTACACTTTGGCTATTGTTCTTATAAACTGATAAGAAAAAACTTGTGAAGAGCAACTTTTATTTTTTGACCTCATAGGGGGGCCAAAATAGCCTCTTAATGCACGTACCCCTTTTGAATTTCAATATTTATTTTTTATTTATTTTTTATTTTTTTTTTTTTTTTTTTTGTGGGGGGGGGGGGGGGGGGTCAGAAAATGAATATTTTTGGGGTATGAAGATTTTGTGGATATTTTTGGGGGGACTATATTTAGGGATCATTTCTATGCATTTTAGGGTCTTTTCTTGAGGTCAAGGTACATAATGGGGGGATATTTTAGGGCTTCTTATATTTCGGTATGCCTGATGTTCCTGTTTTTTATTTTATTTTTATTTTTATTTTTTTTTTTTTTTGGGGGGGGGGTTAACAGTAGATGAGGGTCCAAGCCTACGCGTGAAGCAAAAATGAGAATTCCCCCCTCCCCTAGGGATGACTATACATGCAATAAAAAGAGGCTAGTTAGAAGCGTCCAACATTGGAGAAAAAGGTCACTGAAAAGCAGTATCTATAATCTCGGACCCAGTAACTTTGGGTCCGAGCTATAAAGTGCTGTCAAATCAATACAATTTTACTGGTGTAAAAGATGCGTGGTAAGGAAGAGAAAGGGGAAAGGGGAAAAGAAGAGGAAATGGGTTTTGGAAAAGGGGGATCTAAAGCTTTTTTCTTTTCTTTTTTCATATGCGCAGTAGTCTTTTTTATCTCAAAAGTAAACTGTATCTAGAGTGAGTGCATTGTATTGATTTCGAGCTAAACTTTAATGGTGGGTCCATAGGCTAGATGTCCACCCCACCCCTGATCTGGCAACGTTTTCAAAAATCGCTGGCAGTCCTATGAGGATATTTATGCATCCTGCTAATAAATGTTAATAGGAGGATTACCGAATAAGCACGGACATTTCCGTATGACCTCTTTGCATGCTGGGTAATTTTCCATGATTTATTGTCATCTGCTGACTTTAAAAAAAAAAATTACGTTCTTCAACAAATTCCTTCGTGAGCAGTTATCAGAGTGTCACACAGTTTGGATCCAGATCAGGCCCGACATTGTGTCCGGCCTGGTCTGGGTCAAAACTGTTTGCAAAGCTTCTTAGCAGACGACACTGGTGGGCATTGAGTTTATTAAGATTATTCCTTGATATAGTCTTATTTATATCTCTTGTGTTATTTGTTTGATACATGTATATGCTTGTTATAATTATAAGTGTAGCTCATGGGCCGATTGACCTTTTGCGAAATAAAGTTATCTATGTAGCTTAATTGTACAGTTTTACGAGTGTATATACAAAGGATCATTGACGGTTTGGGCCTTATACGCCTATTTTCTGATTTACAGAACGCTGCTTTTGAGCATCTGGTGTGGTGCATGTAGTATCAGCGCAATAGATGAATCTAATGGCAAGAGCCAGCTAGCAAAATATTTTCAAAATTCCTACGCATTCGAGAGTTATGGCGGGTAGAAATGGGAGGGGGTCTTAAATTTTATGAAAATAAAAAGTGCTTTAAAAAGTGATTTTTGCACGTTTTCTTGATTTATTTGGTAGGTATGGTGATATCTATTGAACATACCATATGCAGAGTATTAATGAATCACGATAATTGATGAAATTGTTTAAAAAAAAATATGTTTTGTAATAAAATGATTTTTGGGAGATAATTTAGAAGTTACCTGTACATTTTTGACTACATGTACCGTAAATAATACAAAAATGAAAGCTCAACAAAAGAAATAGATATTTTTGAAGGAATGAAAGTGTCCCATTTAGCATTGGAAAGTAAAACTGATTCTAACTAGATCCTTTGGATATTACTTTTGCTTTGTTTAAAGGGCATAACATGTTGAATGTATTTAAAGTGTCCGAATATTTATGGTATACATATGCATGTATATCCCTATATGAGGCAATATATTGAACACTAAAGTATTTACCTGTTATAACTCTTTGCATGCCAGTGGATAATTTTTGTCGTCTGCCAATAGCCTTTTGCAAACAGTTTGAACCCAGATGAAGACCAACAGAATGTCGGTCTTGATCTGGATCCAAACTGTTTGACACTCTGATGGTGGTCCTGAATGGTTTATTTTTAAAAACTTAATTTTGAAGAAGTCAGTAGACGAAAATAAAAACATGAACAATTCCCTAGCATGCAAATAGATAAGTACAGGACGTTTGCAAAATAACGTGTTATTTAATAACAGTGAAATTTTTTCTTATGAAAAAATGCATAAAACCTTGCTAATTCTACTTTTAATCTTTAAGTACTTTATATTAAACTAGCACAGAATACAAAGCAATTTAGGGGGTTGGTTCTAGAGAACTTCATTACTGTTATTAATTTCTTATTTGGTAGAAAAGGCATTTTATGGGCTTAGGCCCTGGGTTTTTGGGCTGCTGAACATCTTTCCCCCCCTTGTGCCAGCAAGCCACTTCCATGCAATGTGTAAAATATGGTAACACATAAACATGCAAAAGCTTTTGCTGGCACACGGGGGGGAATGATATTTTAAAAAATGTTTTCGGATTTCTATATATCTTAATGTAAAACTGATTGTTCTACCCAAAATTTTATATCTTTGAGCATTTAATATCGAAAACGGATTTCACAGCCATAAAGTACTCAGGTCAGGGTAGCTTCAATGTGAAGAAGGGAACGATTGACAAACTTTAATTTTTACTGAAAACCATAGGCATTTACCCATAGCAAGTGTCAATAGTCCTTTTCCCTCTTGTAGGTGGGACGAGTCGAAGATGAGTTTCCCCCTACAAGAGGGAATATTTGTATATATTCACTAGTATTTGCACAATAAAATACTTGCATCATGACCAATAAAACAATCACCTTTTAATTTATTCATCAGATGTTCAAGTCAATTATAAGCTCCACCTTTGACATGGCCTTGTCGAAATTAATGAACAGCATATATCAAAGGAAAGGCGACAAAGTCATGATACAACTATATTAAATGGGCATTGATGCGAGAAAACCTGTCTTCGGGGTTTGTGAACAACACAGGCGCAGACCAGCCTGCGCATCCGCACAGCCTGACCAGCACCTTTGTTATTCGCGTTTTGGAAAAAACCATATGTAAACTTGCTACAGGTGAAATTTTAATTTTCTAGCTAGTCTCAGTCGCTGAGGAGACTGGTTTGAAACTCGCTTTGTCGGAAACCCCGAAGACAGGTTTTGTCGCGTCGAGGCTCATTAATGAAAGGTGATTTCGTTTAGATGGAGTACGCCGCACCAGTTGAGTATGATCCTCGACCTCTGTGTGGTGATGGAAGATGTCGAGATATGTTCTGGGAGTTCATCTCCATGGGGCCGTCGTCCTCACCCTCATGGGCCGATTGGCCTTTTGTAAAATAAAATTATCTATCTATTAAATGAACTGGTGATTTTCGTTTAGATGGAGTACGCTGCACCAGTGGAGTATGATCCTCGTCCTCTCTTTGGTGATGGAAGATGTCGAGATATGTTCTTGGAGTTCATCTCCCAGGGGCCGTCGTCCTCACCCTCATGGGCCGATTGGCCTTTTGTAAAATAAAATTATCTATCTATTAAATGAACTGGTGATTTTCGTTTAGATGGAGTACGCTGCACCAGTGGAGTATGATCCTCGTCCTCTCTGTGGAGATGGAAGATGTCGAGAAATGTTCTGGGAGTCCATCTCCCAGGGGCCGTCGTTCTCACCCTCATGGGCTGATTGGCCTTTTGCGAAATAAAATTATCTATCTATTAAATGAACTGTTGGTTTTCGTTTAGATGGAGTACGCTGCACCAGTGGAGTATGATCCTCGTCCTCTCTGTGGCGATGGAAGATGTCGAGATATGTTCTGGGAGTTCATCTACACCATGGTCATCCCAGGGGCCGTCGTTCTCGCCCGCATGGGCCGATTGGCCTTTTGTGGAATAAAATTATCTATCTATTAAATGAACTGGTGGTTTTCGTTTAGATGGAGTACGCCGCACCAGTAGTGTATGATCCTCGACCTCTCTGTGGTGATGGAAGGTGTCGAGATATGTTCTGGGAGTTCATCTACACCATGGTCATCCCAGGGGCCGTCGTGATCTCCCTCATGGGCCGATTGGCTTTTTGTAAAATAAAATTATCTTTTAAATGAACTGATGATTTTCGTTTAGATGGAATACGCTGCACCAGTTGAGTATGATCCTCGACCTCTCTGTGGTGATGGAAGGTGTCGAGATATGTTCTTGGAGTTCATCTCCCAGGGGCCGTCGTTCTCACCCTCATGGGCCGATTGGCTTTTTGTGAAATAAAATTATCTTTTAAATGAACTGATGATTTTCGTTTAGATGGAATACGCTGCACCAGTTGAGTATGATCCTCGACCTCTGTGTGGTGATGGAAGGTGTCGAGATATGTTCTTGGAGTTCATCTCCCAGGGGCCGTCGTGCTCTCCCTCATGGGCCGATTTATCTTTTGTGAAATAAAATTATCTATCTATTAAATGAACTGCTGGTTTTCGTTTAGATGGAATACGCCGCACCAGTTTTGTATGATCCTCGACCTCTGTGTGGTGATGGAAGGTGTCGAGACATGTTCTTGGAGTTCATCTCCCAGGGGCCGTCGTCCTCACCCTCATGGGCCGGTTGGCCTTTTTTGAAATAAAATTATATCTATTAAATGAACTGGTGGTTTTCGTTTAGATGGAGTACGCCGCACCAGTTGAGTATGATCCTCGTCCTCTCTGTGGTGATGGAAGATGTCGAGATATGTTCTGGGAGTTCATCTCCCAGGGGCCGTCGTCCTCATCCTCAAGGGCCGATTGGCATTTTGTGAAATAAAATTATATATCTATTAAATGAACTGATGATTTTCGTTTAGATGGAATACGCTGCACCAGTGGAGTATGATCCTCGTCCTCTCTGTGGAGATGGAAGATGTCGAGATATGTTCTTTGAGTTCATCAACACCATGGTCATCCCAGGGACCGTCGTTCTCGCCCGCATGGGCCGATTGGCCTTTTCTGGAATAAAATTATCTATCTATTAAATGAACTGATGATTTTCGTTTAGATGGAGTACGCTGCACCAGTGGAGTATGATCCTCGTCCTCTCTTTGGTGATGGAAGATGTCGAGATATGTTCTTGGAGTTCATCTCCAAGGGGCTGTCGTCCTCACCCTCAAGGGCCGATTGGCCTTTTGTAAAATAAAATTATCTATCTACTAAAAGAACTGATGATTTTCGTTTAGATGGAATACGCTGCACCAGTGGAGTATGATCCTCGTCCTCTCTGTGGAGATGGAAGACGTCGAGAAATGTTCTGGGAGTTCATCTACACCATGGTCATCCCAGGGGCCGTCGTTCTCGCCCGCATGGGCCGATTGGCCTTTTGTGGAATAAAACTATCTATCTATTAAATGAACTGGTGGTTTTCGTTTAGATGGAGTACGCCGCACCAGTAGAGTATGATCCTCGACCTCTCTGTGGTGATGGAAGGTGTCGAGATATGTTCTGGGAGTTCACCTCCCAGGGGCCGTCGTTCTCGCCCGCATGGGCCGATTGGCCTTTTGTGGAATAAAATTATCTATCTATTAAATGAACTGGTGGTTTTCGTTTAGATGGAATACGCTGCACCAGTGGAGTATGATCCTCGTCTTCTCTGTGGAGATGGAAGACGTCGAGAAATGTTCTGGGAGTTCATCTACACCATGGTCATCACAGGGGCCGTCCTTCTCGCCCGCATGGGCCGATTGGCCTTTTGTGAAATAAAATTATCTTTTAAATGAACTGATGATTTTCGTTTAGATGGAATACGCTGCACCAGTTGTGTATGATCCTCGACCTCTCTGTGGTGATGGAAGGTGTCGAGATATGTTCTGGGAGTTCATCTCCCAGGGGCCGTCGTGCTCTCCCTCATGGGCCGATTTATCTTTTGTGAAATAAAATTATCTATCTATTAAATGAACTGGTGGTTTTCGTTTAGATGGAGTGCGCCGCACCAATTGAGTATGATCCTCGACCTCTGTGTGGTGATGGAAGGTGTCGAGATATGTTCTGGGAGTTCATCTCCCAGGGGCCGTCGTGATCTCCCTCATGGGCCGATTGGCATTTTGTGAAATAAAAGTGTCTATCTATTAAATGAACTGGTGGTTTTCGTTTAGATGGAGTACGCCGCACAAGTTGAGTATGATCCTCGACCTCTGTGTGGTGATGGAAGGTGTCGAGATATGTTCTTGGAGTTCATCTCCCAGGGGCCGTCGTTCTCACCCTCATGGGCCGATTGGCATTTTGTGAAATAAAAGTGTCTATCTATTAAATGAACTGTTAGTTTTCGTTTAGATGGAGTACGCCGCACCAGTGGAGTATTATCCTCGACCTCTGTGTGGTGATGGAAGGTGTCGAGATATGTTCTGGGAGTTCATCTCCCAGGGGCCGTCGTTCTCACCCTCATGGGCCGATTGGCCTTTTGTGAAATAAAATTATCTATCTATTAAATGAACTGATGATTTTCGTTTAGATGGAATACGCTGCACCAGTGGAGTATGATCCTCGTCCTCTCTGTGGAGATGGAAGATGTCGAGATATGTTCTTGGAGTTCATCAACACCATGGTCATCCCAGGGACCGTCGTTCTCGCCCGCATGGGCCGATTGGCCTTTTCTGGAATAAAATTATCTATCTATTAAATGAACTGATGATTTTCGTTTAGATGGAGTACGCTGCACCAGTGGAGTATGATCCTCGTCCTCTCTTTGGTGATGGAAGATGTCGAGATATGTTCTTTAGACGGATGGCTGAGAATGGGTTTGCTCCCCCCCCCCCCCCCAGGGAATTTTGCAGACATATCCTATCTTGTAGAGAATTGAAAGCCGAGTCTTTTAAGAGATGTTTGCACTTTGTGCTCCGGGGCGTTAGTCTGTAAGAGCCTGTAACATACGTTACTAAATCAAACTAAGAAAAAGTAAATTGAAAGTTTGGGCTACAAATTAAAGACATTAAAATATTTATTTTTAAAAATCATTCATATAGTCTGCATACTGGATATCTTAACTACATATGACAGCCATTTGAACAAAATTGCCGCTTCCTAAGGTGTCATATGCGTTACATAAATCAGATAACCCATTAAAATTTGCAAGTGTGGCTAACATCATTTACATTCACTATCTCTCTGTGTGTTTTGCAAAATGTTTTTAACCATGTCTGACTAGCTTATGCAATTGGCTAACAGAAAAATTAAAGTTTGTTTCCCTAGCTTGCATATTTTTTTCTGGAATAAGCAATTAAACAACCCTATCTCTACCCAGTTTTAAGGTGAAATGTTTGGTATTAAAACTAAAGTAAAAATAGTTAAAAATATTTGCAGTTGATGAATGTGTTTCATTGTTTGGGATTTATTTGCTTATATGAAAAGACTCATAAATCTGCAAGTTTGATGCAAAATTTTTAATATCAGAGGCTGTAACATATGTTACCTGATGTAATAAATGGGCAAGCTCATTGTCTTTACGTAAGATATGCCTAAAATGTTTTAATCTCCTCAAGGGAATTTGCAGACATATTTCTTCTTATAGTACAACTCAATCTGCATCGAATAAGGGATGTTTGCACTCTCTATGTTGGGGCGTTAGTCTGAAACAGCGTGTTACATGCGTTACTATATCGAATAAAGGAAATGTAGTTTGAAAGTTTGAACTAAGATTGTGAAAAAACTTGCAGCTGTTGGATATCTTACATTGTTTAGGGATTTTAAACTGGCTCCTATGATAAAGACTTATATATCTGCTAGCTGTCATCAAGTTTTAAAGATCAGAGAGCGTTACATATGTTAGCGTGATAAGTAAAATCATCAAACAGTATTTTGACATCAAGCTGAGTAAGGGCCTGCGCCATCCTAATCCCCTTTGGAATTCTGCAGACAAATTACATCTTATGTAACCATTCAAGGTGCATTTAATAAGAAATGTTTGCACTCTGTAAGTCGGGGCGTTAGCCTGTAACAGCTTGTTACATATGTTACTATATCAATTTGAGAATAAGGAATTTGAATGTTTGAGCTACTAAAAGAAGACATTAAAATTATCTAATAAATTGACATTCTTATAGTCTTTATACTGGATGTCTTTACTACATATGGAAGCTGTTTAAAATTAATACGGCTAACTGTGGTGTTATGTGCGTTACATGAACCTTATTATAATTTTAAAGCTATAATTGTGGCTATCGTCATTTAGTTAAACAACTTCTATGACTTGGTTTCAAACTGTTTTATTAGATTTTACAAACATATACTCAATTGATGAAAAGGAAAAACCAAGTTTGCTTTTCTATCTTAAATATATTGTCTTATAGGAGCTAATACACGACCCTACTCCCAGTTTTAAAGAGAAGCGAATTTTGTTATTACTGTTTAAGTAAAACACATGAAAGCGATTACAGCATGTGGATATTTTTCATTTTCTTAGTCTGTCTTGCTCATATATCTGCAAGATGTCATTAAGTTTTAGATCAGGACACTTAATGTGTACTTATAAGTCTTTGGTGCCAAAACACTAGAAATTATATTCATTTCTGGTTATCAAGCCCATGGACTGTTTTTACAGATGTTATCAATGACCTTTTGGACACATTTCCTAATACGGTGCATATAATGCTAAATATAGAGCCACAAATAGAAAAGATAGTTTTCATTTTTACAAGAAAATACAATAAATAAAATGGTCCAAACTATTTCTCATTGATTAAACACTCATGTTAAATGTTTGTCGTTGTCTGCTTCTGTGGTAATCATTATTATCACACGCCTCCTTGCAACTTGTAAAATCATCACACAATATTTCAATCATTTACTGTTATTCAATTTTACCACCAGTCCACTCAAAATTGATGAGCCATTATCAACTTTCCAATTTTGCCATTTATGGCTTGGAACATTCGGAAACTGATATGAATTCCTAATAGTTGGCTGCGTATGTGTTTCAAGTGATACTCTGCAAGTAGGAGAAAGACTAAAGCTTTACAAGGAGGAAAACTATGCCATTAAGAGCAATGAGTACCTGGACTGATGTACCTTGATATTTCTGTAATAAAGAATCACATCTTAGCTGGTTAACTTTTATAAATGTAGCCTTTCCATACATGCAACCCACATATTTTCATCTAATAATGTCTCTGCAATTATTATCTTTCCACAAGCATTCAAAAACTTATTTGAAGTCATAGTACTTCTGAAGTGCTGAAACGGAGGTAACTCTTTCCCTTCAGATAAACGAACTAGATGTATCACAGCAGGTAAAGCAATGAAATGCAGGATGAACAGAGCGCAAATAGACCCTTTCAATTCAATGATTCACTAAGTTTCTAAGATAAGAGCGCTTATTAAAGGATGTAACATATATAACTCATCAATAAATGAGCAAGGGCATTGTCGTGACATCCTTTTTGATTACACAGTCAGAGGCAAGTGTTTTCAATTTCAGTGTTTTCAATGGATCATGAAATGAGGCACCTTATCAACTTGTTTACTCTGTATAAATCTTCCATAGAGCATAATATAGAACTACTGGTTATCCCATTCTACCTATAGTCCACTTTCCTTCATTTGAATGTAGCAGCTAATGATATGGCTGTAAAAACTGTGAAACCATAGGCTTTACATTATTTTAAGACATGCTTCAATGTACTGGCATCAAAAAACAACCTACTGCAAACATAATTGATGGCAATGTCCAACTTCATATTCTTTCTCTTATACCAGATATCTTTCAAGGTTTAACAGAAATTCTTTCAGACGGTCTGCCAAAACCATCAAGAGTCAACATTGTAACTAAAGAAAACTTATAAAGTTCTTTGGGCGCAGCAAAATACTATTGATCTAAGACCTGAGGACTTAAGCACCAAAAGACTGGATAGGTTCCATGGCAAATGATGCAAAAAAGCAGCCTATCAAATTTCTGTTTGACCAATGTCAGATATCTTAAGGTATTCTTAGAGTTACATGGTAGAGACATAGATTTTGCAAAATCAGAGCAAAGTTATCATTTGACTAGCACGGATGCAGATGCAGCTGCAGTTAGATTGCTCTTGCGACTTCACAGGAAGAGATATATACCAGAGTCATACTCCATTGTATGCATATATGTGAAATGGCATTTAACTCATATTTAATCAGGTGTTTGATCCCATGACACTGACATGCTGTTTCTGCTTTTGAAGAATGCTAAGGATTCAAGTTTGGCTGTGTCAAGTTGTTTGACGCTGGCACTGGCCACACATACAAAGAAAATTAAGTATTTTGATGGCAAAAGAGGAGGATCACACGAAATGCTTTTTAGTGATGCTTGTCACAATTACCAATTTTAAAAAGTAATCTTAATTAATGTAACACATATAACACCATAGGAAGCTGTATGTTTGTTAAAAAATCTTTTCTTATGTATCAAAGGTATTCAGCATGCAAACTACATGAATAATTCAAATAAATAGATAGTTTTATGTCTTCTTTCTGTTTCTCAGACTTTCAATTCATTTATTCTTAAATTGATATGGTAACATACGTATCATACCATTACAGGCTACACCCCTAGTTAATAGAGTGCAAACATCTCTTATTTGATGCAGCTTGAATTGTTCTTTAAGGTAGGATATGTCTGCACAATTCACAAAGGGGTGGAGAGGAACAGGATTGTACTCAGTTTGCAGTCCTAATACAATGCCATGATTCTACTGGTTGTGATGAAATGGGTGATTATTTTGCCATAAAAGCAGACACAATGATAGACATTGTGAGGGTGACTTGAATAAAGATTGTTTTTGAATAATTTTATTTAATAGGAATATTTATTAAATTGTGTCATTTAAATGAGAACTATTATTTTCTATCTATATGTCAATATGTTTTAATATTATAGGCATAAGGAAATATGTGATTAAAAAAGGTTATATATAACATAGGTAACACAATTCAATAGGCTTGTTATCAGCAATGACTGTAATTACTAAGACTAAGGCACCAGAGGCTAGATAATTAATAGGAAAACATGTGAAAAACGGTATTTTTCTGAAATCTCATCTCTTACTTCCAAGAAAATTTCCTAGCTTATTCATTATGCCATGCAACATACGTTGCATACTTTAATAAGTGCTCTGATCCTGATGTCAAACTTGCAAATGTATGATCCTTTATTGCATTAGCAAGACAGTGCCAAAAATGTAAGATATCCACGAGCGTCAAATATTTTCTTATATTTTTCTTCAATAGTAGATACCAAAATTGGATATTTAAAATTGGGGGTACGGTTGTTTAATAGCTCATATAAAACAATGTATTTGAGATAGAAAAGCAAACTTTGTTTTTTCTATTAGTCAAATGAGTATTTTAGTAAACTAAGATTAAAAACACTTGTAAAAATGCACAAATTGTCTGTAAAATGAATGATGTTAGTCACGATTTCAACTTTCAAAGGGAAATTTAATCAATGTAACGCATATAACACCATTGAAGGCTGAAATTTTGTTTAAAATGCTGCTTTTACGTAGCTTAGGCATCCAGCTTGCAAACTACATAAGAAATTTGAATAATTAGATGGTTTAATGTCTTCTATCTGTAGTTCAAACTTTCATTTTGATTTTTCCTTAGTTTGTTACAGTAACATATGTAACAGGCTGTCAGAGACTAACGCCCCGGAGCACAGAGTGCAAACATCTCTTAAAAGATGCGGCTTGAAATTTTCTTTAAGATAGGATATGTCTGCAAAATTCCCTAGGGGGGGGGGAGCAGGACCTTTTTTAGCTCGAAGTCTATTGGAGTTCATCTCCCAGGGGCTGTCGTCCTCACCCTCAAGGGCCGATTGGCCTTTTGTAAAATAAAATTATCTATCTACTAAAAGAACTGATGATTTTTGTTTAGATGGAATACGCTGCACCAGTGGAGTATGATCCTCGTCCTCTCTGTGGAGATGGAAGACGTCGAGAAATGTTCTGGGAGTTCATCTACACCATGGTCATCCCAGGGGCCGTCGTTCTCGCCCGCATTGGCCGATTGGCCTTTTGTGGAATAAAATTATCTATCTATTAAATGAACTGGTGGTTTTCGTTTAGATGGAGTACGCCGCACCAGTAGAGTATGATCCTCGACCTCTCTGTGGTGATGGAAGGTGTCGAGATATGTTCTGGGAGTTCATCTCCCAGGGGCCGTCGTTCTCGCCCGCATGGGCCGATTGGCCTTTTGTGGAATAAAATTATCTATCTATTAAATGAACTGGTGGTTTTCGTTTAGATGGAATACGCTGCACCAGTGGAGTATGATCCTCGTCTTCTCTGTGGAGATGGAAGACGTCGAGAAATGTTCTGGGAGTTCATCTACACCATGGTCATCACAGGGGCCGTCCTTCTCGCCCGCATGGGCCGATTGGCCTTTTGTGAAATAAAATTATCTTTTAAATGAACTGATGATTTTCGTTTAGATGGAATACGCTGCACCAGTTGTGTATGATCCTCGACCTCTCTGTGGTGATGGAAGGTGTCGAGATATGTTCTGGGAGTTCATCTCCCAGGGGCCGTCGTGCTCTCCCTCATGGGCCGATTTATCTTTTGTAAAATAAAATGATCTATCTATTAAATGAACTGGTGGTTTTCGTTTAGATGGAGTGCGCCGCACCAGTTGAGTATGATCCTCGACCTCTGTGTGGTGATGGAAGGTGTCGAGATATGTTCTGGGAGTTCATCTCCCAGGGGCCGTCGTTCTCACCCTCATGGGCCGATTGGCATTTTGTGAAATAAAAGTGTCTATCTATTTAATGAACTGGTGGTTTTCGTTTAGATGGAGTACGCCGCACCAGTTGAGTATGATCCTCGACCTCTGTGTGGTGATGGAAGGTGTCGAGATATGTTCTTGGAGTTCATCTCCCAGGGGCCGTCGTTCTCACCCTCATGGGCCGATTGGCATTTTGTGAAATAAAAGTGTCTATCTTTTAAATGAACTGGTGGTTTTCGTTTAGATGGAGTACGCCGCACCAGTGGAGTATTATCCTCGACCTCTGTGTGGTGATGGAAGGTGTCGAGATATGTTCTTGGAGTTCATCTCCCAGGGGCCGTCGTTCTCACCCTCATGGGCCGATTGGCCTTTTGTGAAATAAAATTATCTATCTATTAAATGAACTGGTGGTTTCGGTTAGATGGAGTACGCCGCACCAGTGGAGTATGATCCTCGACCTCTCTGTGGTGATAGAAAATGTCGAGATATGTTCTGGGAGTTCATCTCCCAGGGGCCGTCGTTCTCACCCTCATGGGCCGATTTACCTTTTGTGAAATAAAATTATCTATCTATTAAATGAACTTGTGGTTTTCGTTTAGATGGAGTACGCTGCACCAGTTGAGTATGATGCTCGACCTCTCTGTGGTGATGGAAGGTGTCGAGATATGTTCTTGGAGTTCATCTCCCAGGGGCCGTCGTTCTCACCCTCATGGGCCGATTGGCATTTTATGAAATAAAAGTGTCTATTAAATGAACTGGTGGTTTTCGTTTAGATGGAATACGCTGCACCAGTGGAGTATGATCCTCGTCCTCTCTGTGGTGATGGGAGATGTCGAGATATGTTCTGGGAGTTTATCTACATCATGGACATCCCAGGCGCCGTCCTCACCCTCATGGGCCGATTTACCTTTTGTGAAATGAAATTATCTATCTATTAAATGAAAGGTGATTTCGTTTAGATGGAGTACGCCGCACCAGTGGAGTATGATCCTCGTCCTCTCTGTGGTGATGGGAGATGTCGAGATATGTTCTGGGAGTTTATCTACATCATGGACATCCCAGGGGCCGTCGTTCTCACCCCCATGGGCCGATTGGCCTTTTGTAAAATAAAATGACTTTCTATTAAATGAACTGGTGATTTTCGTTTAGATGGAGTACGCTGCACCAGTGGAGTATGATCCTCGACCTCTCTGTGGAGATGGGAGATGTCGAGATATGTTCTGGGAGTTTATCTACCTGGTCCGTCGTTCTCACTCTCATGGGCCGATTGGCCTTTTGTGAAATACAATTATCTATTAAATGAACTGGTGGTTTTCGTTTAGATGGAGTACGCCGCACCAGTGGAGTATGATCCTCGTCCCCTCTGTGGAGATGGAAGATGTCGAGATATGTTCTGGGAGTTCATCTACATAATGGTCATACCAGGGGCCGTCGTTCTCTCCCTGACATTCATCATTAGTATTGTCCTCTGCTGTGGCTCTTGTAAACGGTAAAACGACACATTATTAAAAGGAGGGGGGGGGGATAAATATTTTTAAACATTATGAAGGCATAAGAGATGAAGGAACTAGAAATGTGTGCATGGGACACGGATGTCCCCGCTATTGCCAAATTCGTATAAATAGGGAATTGTCATTAACAAAGGGCAATAACTCCTGAAGGCATGAAGCGATATGGGTCATTCTGAAACGTGAACACATTATGTGACCAAGTTTCATAGAATTATAATCAAAACTATTCATGTTAGAGAGCAGACGTCGTTTCAACCGATGATTTTTCATAAACTAAGGGCAATAACTCCTTATAGCATGGTGCCATATAGACCATTATCAAACTTGAAGAAGACATCATGGTACTAAACAGTGTGAAAACGTTTCATAAAATTCTGATGAAAAAATTTGACTTAGAGAGCGGACATCGTTTAAAATGGTGAATTGTCATGAACAAAGGGCCATAACTACAGAAAGCATAGTGCGATATGGACCATTATCGAACTTGAAGAAGACATTATGGTACTAAACAATGTGACCAATTTTCATATAATTCTGATGAAAAATATTCGAGTTAGAGAGCGGACATCGTTTAAAACTGTGAATTTTCATAAACAAAGGGCCATAACTACTGAAAGCCTGGTGCGATATGGACCATTATCGAACTTGAAGAAGACATTATGGTACTAAACAATGTGACCAAGTTTTATAAAATTCTGATCAAAAATATTTGAGTTAGAGAGCGGATATCGTTTAAAACGGTGAATTTTCATAAACAAAGGGCCATAACTACAGTCAACCCTCTTTATAACGACTATGTTTGTTCCGAGCTATCTTTGACGTTAAAGTGAATTTGCTGTTATAAAGAAATGCCAACAAGTGCCAGGTTTCCTCACGATAATCATTTGGTAAAAGAAAATAGTAAACAAATGAATTTAAATGCTATTATTCAAAATGCATACATCAGTTAAATTTCATAATGCAGCAAAATTCACAAAGACGTCGCGCACAGTATTGGCGTACAAAACGTGGTTTTGACTTTTTTCTGTTTACAGGAACCGATTTATAAAGTTCTGGTCATTTTTTTTGTTTTGAAACTTGGGGTGTACGTTCGCCTTGATAATAGTTTATTGATTCTTAGTTTTTATTTATCAAAACAGTTAAAGGAGAGCTAAATAACTCAAAATTTGGGGGGAAAACGTCTGTAACTCTGTAACAATACCGCTGTAGTAGACATGCGCGAATGCGTGTTACAACGCCATTTTGACGTCATTGTTTTACAGAACTTAGTCTACGTCAAAGCTGAAAGGTCACAGATCAACGTCATATTCAGTTTGTTGTTTAGTTCTCTACAACGGCATCTCAGAAAGTTAAGTCTTATAAAATAAAATCTGTAACTCGTGACAAAAAACGCGCGAAAAATACAGGCATGGTCTCTTCGGTAAGTGATTTTTTAATCTTGATGTCGTTTTATAGACAAAATATTTGTTTGTTTGAAATGTACCTTTGCCGTTGTGAAAGATAATCGAAAAATATTTGCATTGCCGCTTTCCATTTTAAAATGTTCAAGAAAACCCCAAGTCTTAAAATTTGTTACCAAAACACAATTTTCATGAAAACAACTACACATAGTCTTGCAATTTAAGCATAGCTTTGACGTTGACAATGAAACTCACTAGAAAATTTAATATCCACAATGTACTTTGCTTGCTTACTTATAAATGCGGTATATGAAGTTTATCCGCCGAATAATAAAGAAAATGTGAACATTTACCTCAGTCTTAAATTTTGTTACCGGCGGAAAAGATGACGTTAAACATAGAGACGTCAAACGAGGCAATTGGGTATAAGTTGCCGTTTTCAGTTCTCCTGTGTATGAATGTATAATAAGTTGGAAATACTTATTCTGGCGTAAATGAAATCGAATTTATTGATAATAAAGCGGTTTTCATATATTTTACCAGCGAATGAAAGTCTCTCCAGAAGCAAGGCGTCTAGCTAAATATAAGGAGAAGGAAAAAAGAATTTAGCGTTGCGACGTTACAATTCGACGTTACATTTTGTACGCCAATACCATGCGCGCCGTCAAAGCTTCCCTCTTATCAATGTGACAGACACCTCTGTTCATGCAAAATACCTTGTCCTGATCACCAAATTTACTGATACATTGTTAAAATTCTGTTATAATGAATTTATTTTCAAAGGAAAGTGTATATCTGTTCCCATAGCTTACTGTCGGTGTCGTTAAGTGAATATTCTGTTATAAAGAGGGAATTTAAATGGAAACAGATCCGTTCCCTGCAAATTAATGTCGGATAGTGAATATTCTGTTATAAAGAGTGACGTTATAAAGAGTTTTGACTGAAAGCTGTACTGAAAGCCTGGTGCGATATGGACCTTTATCAAACTTGAAGAAGACATTATGGTACTGAACAATGTGACCAAGTTTCATAAAATTCTGATCAAGAGTATTCGATTTAGAGAGCGGACGTCGTCGGGACGTACTGTACGTAAAGTACGGACGGACGGACAGGGGTAACACTTAATGCCATTATCATGGCGGGGGCATAAAAATGCCTCTTCTGTAACCGTAAAAAACGGGCCAGCTCGTGAGAGAGTTTGACACTTATCGCATACGCTCGCGAGCAGCGACGACTCAGGCCTGCGTGCGCAGACGCGCCTTAGCCTTTGCCTCTCGCAAATAAAAGTATTGATGCAGATAAAGACTCAGACCAAAATTTAAGACTTCTAGCCCGGCTGGATACGTCAGCATGGACATTTATTGGATCTGCGCATATGCGATAAGTACTTTAAATCGCATGTGCTAGACCATGTGAGCCGCGACATGTGATTTCAACAATGTGACAGTTCTACAAGTGTAGACTCAGATGAGCCTGTGCAGCCCCCTTTTAAGCTTAGAAACACCAAATGATGTTTGGTCAGTAGCTTAACAATCATAGAATAGTCAAGCGACCAGCAAAGGCTCTGATCAGACTGCGCATATGCGCAGGTTGATCTGAGCCTTTGCTGGTCGCATATACCACATTGTTGGAAATCTCATGTCATGGCTCATGTGTAGTTTACATTGAATCCTTATTCTTGACAAGCTATGAATTGTTGTGAGAGTGTCCGCAGTTTTGAGAAATACATCACGAAAATTGCTGCAAAATCACTGCAAACTTTCAACGGTTTTGCCAATTCTGAGCATATTTTCGTAAATTTTAAAATCAAATCGCTCTTCTTGCAGCCATGTTTAAAACGGTTAAGAATCAACTGATTAATAATCGTTTTTTAAGTATCATTTTAACATATAATTAAAAGAATTTTGCAAATATTGTTCAAAATATGAACGATCCAAGCTATTTCGTATGCGTTTATCATAATATTTCATTGTTTCGTAATTTTTCTCTTTTTCTTTCTTTTTATGGCGGTTTGTGTAAATTTCATTACTTTGTTTTTCAGGAAGAAAAGGGAACCACCAAGTGACGAGTAAGTGATTTGTTTAATTGATTTTACATTAAAATAACTATAGTGATAAAAGGGCCTTCAAAATGATTCATTTGTGCACAATGGTACGTATGTCCCTGACTTTTCATTTGAAGAGCCCTTAAACTTGATCCACTGCAACATGAAATCAAGCTGTGATTCCCCCTTCTCGTGCATAAATATGTCAAATGTGGGTAATGTGTCTTGAACAATTATGCAACGACACTCGGACCAACCTTCTCGATTCGAGGGAGCACGGTATAAACTTTGCTTTAAAAAGCATTGACGGTATGTATAAGATGTTTTATCATCAGCAAGACAACGTTAGTCTTATCTTGGTAGTTTATCGCACTGTCGAGGCGAGTCTGTGCAACTGCGCAAACTCACTAGAGCCTTCGATGCTCGCATACACAAAAACGGATGTAGATGAAGTCTCAAACCGTAATTTAGTCCTCTAGCCCCGCTGGATCCGACTCAGATTATTACTTGGTTTGAATCGGGTACTACGGTGAATATAGTAGTCTTTGATTCTAGTGTTATTCTATTTTTTCTTTTTCAACTGTTCGCAGTGACAGATTGGATGTGTTTACTAAATCGAACCGCCAATCTTTGTTGTTTTGGCCATGGTCATTTTGAGAAGTTTTTGCGGATGCTGAATATGTATTTTCAACCCTGTCGAGAGTACGAGCAGGATGATTGCCAATTCCATATTTGTGCGGTGCTACGTTCAAAATTCATGGTCATATCACTATCTTTCTTTAGTATAATTTAGCCGTGACATGAGATTTCCAACAATGGTATGTGCGACAAACAAAGGCTCAGACCAGCCTGCGCATACGCGCAGTCTGATCAGAGCTTTTGCTAGTCGCTTGAATGTTCTATTACTCTTCGGCCACTGACCGAACTTCATTTGGAGTTTCTAAGCTTAAAAGGAGGCCGCACAGGCTTGCCTGAGTGTTCACTCGTCAAAATACCACATTGTTGGAAGTCACATGTTACGGCTCATATCTAGATTTATTTCTACAATGAGATTCCAGCCATATGCATAGGCGGCCAACAAAGGCTCATAAATGAGCTTGTGCAAACGCGCAGTCTCGCCAGCACCTATGCTGTGTGCGAACTCAAAGGATTGAATACTTCTAGCCCATTGTTCAGCTGTATACACAGTATAATAAGTGTAACTACACAAAATACGGTGGTGGTTGAACTTGTAACTTTTCGTCTGCTTTAAAAGTGACAGCATCATTGAAAACTAGTGAATCTGAAATGCAAGACCTTACCACAGGATGCAATATGTCGCAAACCTGGTCAAAATCGAAAGAAAAATAGGAAAGATACAGATGTGAAAGCTATGGAGGGCAATCAGTTCAAGTTAAGGCTGTATGACGTCACAAAGCGCATAAACTGAATAAGTTGTTCCTTGCCATACATTTTAACTTTGACTGCAAATATTCATTGATTGTTCTTTTGAAAAGAGTTGATGTTGAAAACATCTGAACAGTTTGCGTTAAAATTGGGATTTTGTTGGTTTTCAACATTTACCGGAAGTTAGTTAAATATTCAAAATGGCGGCCTCCATTGGCTTCAAAGAAGTCATTATTTCGATTTTCAGATTGCTATAGCTTTCATCCGATTTGATCGGGTTTGTGGCAGATTGCATGTTTCAATAAGGACGTCACGTGCTTTCTATGCTGATCTCCTCCTAAGTTTAAAAAAACTATATGTTCTGTTCGATTGCATTGATCAGGATAATTACTACAACTATACTACCAGGTTTTAAAAGTGGTTATCTTTAGCTCTGTAGAAATGTTGGCCTCAAGTTGATTTAGTGGGAAAGTAAGTGTTAGTTTACTCCATTAAAGGGATAGCAGCTCAGCTGCCACCTCCTGGTGTTAACTAATACTATTATTTGCATTGCGTTTAGATTAACAGAAGCGATAAGCAGCAGCAGCATATCAAAGACTAGGTCAAATAGATGTTTTTAGAAGCTTTGGTCATGGTGGTGTGTTTCTCGTTTCAGTACATTAATGTTACGCTACAACTCAATACGACGTATGTCGGCTAGTCTGCGACAACTATCCCACAACCGGGACACGCCACTGTTGTCGAGTAGGGAAGCCAGGGCCCGGAGAACAGCATCACTGAATTTAGAGAGAGATCAACGTTACCGTCATACAGGAACAGAATCACTTCCCGGAACATTACAGAGGTTTGTGATTTCCTATAAATAAAAGTACGGATGAGACATTGCAATCTTTTGGGGAATAAAATCGGGTGTGTAATAAGTGCACACTTGTATATGGGTGGAAATCATATGCTTCTAGCCGAGACTCGGGCGAACCTGTGCTTGGTCAAGGTCATGAAATCAGTGTTTTCAGTTAAAGCTTTTTTCTAATAGTATGTCTACAAAACACTCCATATGTATCCATTGATCACATAGATCATGGGCCTCGACGCGAAAAAACCTGTCTTCGGGGGTTTGCGAACAACACAGGCGCAGACCAGCCTGCGCATCCGCGCAGACTGATCAGCGCCTTTGTTATTCGCCTATCGAAAAGTATCATATTTAGACATGCTACGGGCGAAATTTCAATTTTCTAGCTAGTCTCTGAAGTTGAAGAGACTAGTTTGAAACTCGCTTTGTCGGAAACCCCGAAGACAGGTTTTCTCGCGACGAGGTCCATTTATTGGTACTGGTTTGATCTGTACCATCCTCATCCAGGTTCGTGACACTGGGTCAGTCATGGACTTAGAAACTTCGCTTAATTGTGCCTATTTTTCAAAGTGCCGTATAGGCGAGCTACGCTGTCCCGCTCTTACTTGTTATTAAACAATAAATTTTGCCACAAAAAGTGATGAATGAAGTTTCAATTTTAGCAGATTATTTTCGGCTTGTAAAACAGCCCGTCGCCTAGTCTGGAACCCTGCCTCTCCGACTCTGTCTTTTCGTACACAGAGAGACGCCGGGTATCAGACTACCCGTCGCAACGGTTTTTACATTCATCTTGCTGAGAAAGAGAGAGTCAGTCGGCTACTTTGCCGTAGTATTGAACCATGCGTGGATACAGAAAGTTCGGTCAGAGGGGGTCCAACTTTGACAACGTTTTTTGGTTGTGTGTGTGTGTTTATATATATATATTTTTAGTTGATGAGGAGAGGTAGGATCCAACTACCACTGTAAGCGGGCCATCATCTGCCCGCCAGCGAAACGCCATTTAAATAGCGTTTTTGATTGTTAGAATTGCCTGCAAAAATAAGCGTTACTTTTTATAAAAAAAAATGTTGGCAGTTGAACTGCCACTGATAAGGTGTAGCCTTTCCTCTACTTTAAAAACTAGGTTATGTTCGATTGTTTTGATAAGTACAACAATGACAGCTATAGATATTATTGTTATATGACTGGAGGGAATCCTGTCTCCTGATTGGCCCAATTTGTCTACATAAATCTCTATGTCTACCTGGAATCTGGTCCAAACCGGTCCACAAGTTGATATTGCATGAAAACCAGCTCGAACTAGTTACCAGAAGTTAATATTTTTGACACTTCTGCAATATTACCCTCTAGAGAGCTAAAAATAGCATGATGAGTGTGAAACTAGCATGTGCTGCACGAAATTGACATGATTTCCTGTTTTACCTTTCAACAGATAAAATAAAGACTATCATATTTTTTACAACTGTTTTGTTTTGCTTGCTTCTTTATCTTTGTTTGAATAAACAAATTGTAAAAACAGTTTTATGATAACATTTTTTGTTATATGACTGGAGAGAATCCTGTCTCCTGATTGGCTCAATTAGTCTTCATAAATCTCTATGTCTACCTGGAAACTGGTCTAAACCAGTCCACAAGTTAATATTGCATGAAAACCGGCTTGAACTAGTTTCCAGAAGTTAATATTTTTGACACTTCTGCAATATTACCCTCTAGAGAGCTAAAAAATAGCATGATGAGTGTGAAACTAGCATGTGCTGCATGGAATTGACATGATTTGCTGTTTCACCTCCCAACAGGTAATTTAAAGACTTTCATGAATTTTTATAACAGTTATGTTTTGTTTTGTTTGCTTATTTATCTTTGTTAGAATAAACAAACTGTAAAAACAGTTTTATGATAACATTTTAGATTCCTCATTTAGAGAATTAATATACATTTGAAAATGCAAAATACTACATATGTTATATTTTAATAACAGTTGCTTAAAGCTGCACAGTCAGTAACTTTTGATCTTCTAATTTTAAAAATAATGTTTTTATTTTTCAAGAACACAGTAAAAATACTCAAATTCAGGTAAACATTTTACCATTTTCGTAAATCTTAACAAGGTATCACTATCAAAACAACTGCATTTATGTTAAAATTCAACGGTCTAGAAATATTGGAGGGACGCAAATAATTACCAACAAGAGAAAAACACACCTATTTGATGAGATAATTCACTTTTCCATGCAGTTTTCAGCAGTATTGAACATTTTTATTGTGAAAACATAGCTTAATTCTACTTTTACAAATGATTTAAAAATAAAATAAAATTTTTCGAAAAATGTTCATAGTTACAGAGTATGCAGCTTTAAACTTGTGCGAAAGTCCTTAGATGTCTTAGATTGAAGGTTGAACAAAAGTGAAAGTAGCAAAATTTTCATTCTTAAATGAAAAGTCATATAACAAAACAGTTATTGACTTAAATTTTGGTAGACATAAGGATTTATCTACCCTTAAAAGTGATATTCACCTCGGCCTAGCGGCCTCGGTGAATTATCACTTTTTCGGGTAGATAAATCCTTATGTCTACCTCATTGAAGTCAATAATTGTATAATAGTCCCCATTAAGAGAATTATTATACATTTGAAAATGCAAAATAATATACATTAAAATATTTTAATGACAGTTGCTAAAACTTGTGAGAAAGTCCTCAGATGTCTCAGATTGAAGGTTGAACATGTCTTTAACAACAAAAGTGAAAGTAGCAAATCTTTTCATTCTAAAATGAAAAAGTCATATAACAAAACAGTTATTGACTTCAATTTTGGTAGACATAAGGATTTATCTACCCTTAAAAGTGATAAATCCTTATGTCTACCTCATTGAAGCCAATAATTGTATCATATTTATCACTGGAGATATGTTTACCTCAAGTTGTTGCAATAGGAAAGTAAGTGTAAGTTTACACCAAAATAGATGGCAGCTCTGAAGCTCAGCACCCAACTCTTTTAGTGTTAACTTGCATGTACGTTTACAGTGAAATGCTATTGTTTAATTTCATGCGTGTTTTGTTACTTCTCTTTGGTAGTATTCGTTGGTCTACGAATGTGGTATTTACTGGTCTTATTTATGTATTTTTTATTTCAATTTTCTAGGGATCGTGAACGTCGTCATCGACATCATCAAGACAGACATTCCGAGTTGCTTCCCGCGGGGTACAGAACCTCTACGAGCTACCAGGCTGAGGGAGAAATTAATCTCGGTTCTGGGTAATTACCTCTTTGTAAAGTTATTACATCTTTGTAAACTAATCACCTCTTTGTAAACTAATTACTTCTTTGTAAACTTATTACCTCTTTGTAAACTAATTATATCTTTGTAAACTATTTACATCTTTGTAAACCAATTACCTCTTTGTAAACAAATTACATCTTTGTAAAATAATTGCATCTTTGTAAACTAATTACCTCTTTGTAAACTAATTACATCTTTGTAAAATAATTGCATCTTTGTAAACTAATTACCTCTTTGTGAACGAATTACATCTTTGTAAACTCTAATTTTTTATTCCATCTGCTTTGATCAAATGAATCTACGAAGGTTCCTTGTACATTTACATATCAAGGGGTAACAGGTAAATTAGTACTAATGTCTAGCCAGCCAATATTGACAGTGACGTCATATTTGTTTGCTAAGTTATCAGGGACTTATAATCGATAGATCACTTGTGTATTAATCCTATCTGCAGGATAGGATTAATACACAAGTGATCTATCGATGTTCATGATCTATGGATTCACGTTAGGTCAAGAGGAGTGTACAAGTTAATGTTAAAATTACTTAACCATTGTAAACAACATACAACGTCACAGTCACTTTTGGTTGGCACGACGGTAGTAGTTCAACACAGAAAGACAGGAAACGTCCCCACATGACTGAACAAACCTGGTGACTGAGACGTAAAGTATCAACACAAACTTACTAAAACAGGTTAGAATTTCGAAATAATGATGTACTTCAGTCAACGCAGACTGTTTTTGTCTTATTAAAAAGTGCAGAGCCTGGTGAAATGTCTAACATAAAGATTGTGTATCAATATATAATGATTTTCGTGATAATCTAAAGGTATTTAAAATATTCAGAAGAATGAATTGTCATATAAGGGCCAATTCATTACCCCTACCTCCAAAGCAGACACCCAAATTTTTAAGCTTTATTGATTTTTAATGTTATATAGTGATCCAGTCATTTCCACATTTAGCAAATTCTCAGAATACCTATTACATATAAAATATAGTCTTTTTGTTACAAACCTGCATGTGCCAGTTACACCACAATCATTTTAATCTGCATGGACAGGAATGTTTTTGTCAGCATTATGAGGTCATTTGAGAATTGAAATCGTGATTCCTTTACCACAGAAATAACAGCACATAGATTGTTTCACACTGTCTAACGCCACAAACTTAGTTAACTTGTTCAATAAATCAATAAGATAACACCAATTCGCTTGATAAATCCCATTTATAATATTTACAAGTATCCTTTTATATTTGTCTCATTTCCATTTTATATACATACTAGAGCAGGTTTAAAGCTTTTGGTGTAATAATATTGATGTTAAATGTGGTTTGGACAAGTGTCTGTTATTAAGTTTGGATACTCTTTTGAATTGCATTGATAGATAGAACGTAATACACACGTAATACTAATCAAATTACTATGCAATTCAAATATTTTTTCTGTAATTCATTCATTAAAATGTACATACTGAATGGCTAAGGGGCTGCATAATAAGGATACTATTTAAATGATGTAGAACGGGTCTTTCCATAATAGAAATAACCTACAAAAAATACAACATCAGACTTGTTTTCACGGAGGTTCTTAATTAGGCTTAATAAAAAAAAAAGTGCTACAACTCGCATGCCTCCTAGCATTGGCTTAAATGGTATTCTACTTTGTGCTAAAATTCAGGATTCTGACCATAATATGAAAATACATCAACACTTTATCAATGTACGAGGAGAAGTTAAAACTGATACAAAGACAGCTGTTATGAAATCTATGTTATCTAAAAAAAGAACCCTTACGTACTCCAGATCTGGTTTCACTTAGTCGGTTCATGAGAGTTAATGAAAAGTATGCATATAGACCTGAACCAAATTGGTGGAGGGACATTAAAATAGAGGAAATTCTAGGTGCAGCAGGAACATAGAATGTATATTGAGACTGTGAATGGAGAAAATATGACTATAAATCCCATACTGTTTGAGTTTTTTCACTGGCAAAATGAAACTAAGAGTATAAACACCTGTTTGCTTTGGCCCAGTAATAATATTGAAACCAGTGGAAGATTAATTCATATATGATACCTGCCCATTCCACCCATACATTTAAGTTCTAGACCAAAAGCTACTTATCAAGTGCTGCTTCCAAAAATGCCAGTTTTAAAATATCAAATTAGCTATAATATCTGAAACATAAAATATATTAGACCTAATTTGGACGAAATACTAAATTGCGTTAGCCGTTGCGTTGTATAATAATACTAGTGGAAAACCTGTGGTTTGTAAGACCTTACTGGAATATTTTATTTGAAACCACTTATAAATAAAAACTGACTTTAACTTTTTTCATGCAGATTATGTCACTGTTACCAGTGTCCAAATTGTATGCAAATTCTCATACATCATGTGGATGTAAGTGGCCTATTTTTCTGAAAAATATCATGGGTTGACAAAACCTGGAACATGTTGAATATTAGGACAGAATACCCTATTGGTACTAATTTTAACATTAAATCTATGGATAGATCAAATTTTGATGTGTCAGAAAAATATATTTAGATGATTTCATATACATTAATGGTAGTAAGGTATACCCTGGGGAGTTTTCTTTTATATTTCATTCAAAGAATGTAGCGGTAATTAATGCTAATGGTTTGAAGCTGATATTTGATAGGTCATGTGTTAGCATAAAGAGAGTGTACATCAAGGTGGCACCCCGTGATTTAACAGCCTAAGAGGAATCAAATAAATTGGCTTTTGTAGTTGTTATGACCAAGGTATTCAACATACAAAATATATTATTAAAATCCATGCGTGGGCAGATTTGGAACTCTCCTTTTGTAAATAATAAGATGGTAACAATGCCCTTGCAATGTTCTAATATGTCTATCATGGTTTTGGTATTGGAAGATTAAGGTATTGATTGCCATTAATGGGACCAGCCCACAATTCCTGTGACCCAAGAATACATCCGCCCGTCGTGTGTTGGACTTACCCATTGTTTCATTCTTATTTTTCAGCGTTGAATACACAGACATACAACCACGCCCAGCTGCTCAGACGGACCCTAACATACTTCAAGATAGGCTTATTGATTAGTAGACATTGTAGAAATTCCGAGTATTCCCATGTGATGCACAGCTCAGCCTCTTATAGCATGCATGGACTTCTCAGGCTATGCCTGTGAATCCATTCAGTTAACTTGTTAGTTAGATAAGTGTTGAAATACCAACATCATTTAACAGGTGAAATGGAAGCCCTAATCGCAATGCACAATATGGTGGTTGGTGTGGAGCTAGCCTGTTCCAGTTTGCTAGCCCCATTTTCCATTGTTTTGAAATTGCATATTTACTAGTGATACATTATGGATTATGCACAGTGATATTGTATGTCGTCAATTATATGCTTAGTAGATTGGAATAGCCTAAACCTCCATTAGGAAAGGACGGACATACAGTTTGTGCTAAAGACACTGGGTCTAACCAAAACCGTAATGAAGAAACAGTGTTGAGAAATGGCCACATACATAAATATAACTAAAAGAACATCTAGCCCCGATGGATAGCTGGTATGGAAGTTCTAATGTTCACAACACCCTTCATGTCTCAATCACCTTTTCTCGTGTGTTTGGTGCAATTTCTTCTCTGGAAATCTAAGTTCCTTATCAAATTGTACTGATATTGGTCTTAAAGCTGCATACTCTGTAACTATGGACATTTTTCCGAAAAAAATTATTTTCTTTTAAATAATTTGTAAAAGTAGAATTAAGCTTTGTTTTCACAATAAAAATGTTCAGTACAGCTGAAAACTGAATAAAAAAGTGAATTATCTTATCAAATAGGTGTTTTTTCCTCTTGTTGGTAATTATTTGCATCCCTCCAATAATTCTAGACCGTTGAATTTTAACATAAATGCAGTTGTTTTGATAGTGATAACTTGTTTAGATTTACGAAAATGGTAAAATGTTTGCCTGAATTTGAGTATTTTTATTGTGTTCTTGAAAAATAAAAATTTTATTTTTAAAACTAGAAGATCAAAAGTTACAGACTATGCAGCTTTAACTGAGACTGGCCAAATGAACAAGCAGTACAAGGTAGGCACAAGGCATATACACTTTATGCGAAGAGTTTTAAAAAGAACTTTGAAAGGGGAAACAATTGAGAAATACACCAATGTATCCCAAATTTAGTTCAACTTATTTGGATACTTCGAGTTATCAGAGTTCGAGTAATCCAGGTGTTGCTTTATATTGGTTTATTTACTACAAAGTCGATTTATTGGAGCATATTTATGCATTTTTGTTAACAAGAAATATTAATTTTTTGCATGCCGGGTAATTGTATGCTTTCTGAGATAAAGTCTCAGAGGTGAGCTATTAGCATACAAATGAATTTGGCGTCCGGCGTCCGTCCGTCAACATTTTCAAACAACTCCTATGAAACTGTTATTGGGCCAATTATTATAAAATTTCATATGGAGACTACTTTGGATGGGGGAACGTGTCCTGGTCACATGACCAAAATGGCCGCCATGCACATATATGATGGATTTTTTTTTTAATTTTCTCCAAAACAAAATGCTGGTGACCTTGGGACTCGGTATGTAGCATCAGAGATGTGAGGCATACTAAGTTCGTTCACGTCAAAGTCAAATGTGCTTCCTAGTGCATTTAAATAGGATTTTGTTTTGAAAAGTTGCCTTGTGATCACCTGCTGGAAAGGGCTGACCTCTTGGCTGTCGTTTGTGGTGTCTAACTGTGAGTTTGTCACTTTCCCATTGGTATCCTTGGTCAGGTGTGGTACTTGATTGTGTCGATTCCTGATCTTTGCAACCTTACTTACTTTCTTTGAAAACTGTTGAAGCCAAAGTCATTATTATCACTACATATGTTTAGCCTAATGGGACAATGACTATAAATAAGACGCAAAGGCCAAGATTGACCTTCGATCTTTTAGCTGAGGTCACTCATATTGAAATCGAACTCAACTTTGAATTGAAAACTTCTTAGGGTGAGGTTCAGAAACAGTATAAACGGACTGGTCACTGACGGAATTACAGATATATGTTGTCATGGCTTTATTTTAGCGCTATGTAATAGTTATACCATGGGCTGTCCGCCTGTACGTGGAGATAATCCACGAGCTTTAGCGAGTGGATTATCTTACGTACAGGTGGACAAACATGGTATAACTATTTTATACCAACTATATAAGTGTAGACATTGCACATCACGAGATATTTCATGCTAAAGTTGGTAAAGGTGGTATAATTCAAAGTACCACAGCCAATAAAATCGATTCTGAACAATACCTGAGATAATAAAAAAAATGAAATTTGAGCTTCTTTTAGGTTGATTTCTGACGATTTTCGGCTGAAGGTGACGAAAATAGCTTAAAAAAGGGTACCTTGGAATCTTGCTGATATTCGTAAAGACGGATAAACTTTCAATAATACAATAATATATACTGAACAGCAAAAGAAACGCATATTTTGCATATTAGGTATAGTGTATACTATAATGTAACGAGGGATTTAAATACTGATCTAATGATATGTAAGGTATCATTGATGTATTGAATATGTGTATTATCAAATGCATCACAAATGGATGGCTCATTAGATTTATGTTAATAAAGGGGCGTAACTCTGGGCATAATAACATAACTCATAATAAAGGCGACTTTCGAGATAGTGTCTGCCTAAAACCACTGAACGGATTTGAATGAGAATCACTCTGCGTGACAATCATGGCATACAGACTACTTATGAAGTTTAAATTTTCCAATATTCTTTAAGGTGGACTATTGTAACCCAATTACATTATCGAACAATTAACCGGAAGTGTGTTTAATACAGGCAAGAAAGGGTCCAAGCAATTGTTTTAAACGGTTCTGTTGGACACTACCTTACTTGACATCAATCATACGGTTCCAGATATTCTTTTACCCCAAGATTCCGGTGGTTTTCAATACCAATGCAAAAAAATGCAAAAAATGAAGATTTTCCGACTAGCAGTTAATTTCTACAGCAATGAATTTTAAAGTGTTATGCTGTTTTCTTATCTGTTACAGTGTGATCTGGTGACATGCAATGAAATCCGATTCAAATCCTGTGTTTTCCCATGTACGGCGCTGTTTTTGCGTTTTTTATATTAATTAACAAAAAATTATTATTACCTGTGTAATGACGAATAAAATGTTCTTGAACGAAAGCATGAGTACGATCAAACATGTTCATATCATTTAGGGTAAAATTTGATAAGGGTTTTTGGTATGAAATGGATATTGAAAATATGCGTTTCTTTTGCTGTCAAGTATACTAAAACCAAGCTCTAATCGGTCACTTTTCAAACTCATTATTTCTGACCAAACGCTAATAAAATTGAAATTATTTTTGCCTATATATGTGTATTTTAAGGGGCAAACGTTTAGAAGTGTTTTTGAACAGTTTTCTTTTTCTTTTACTTCAAAGTTTTTTGAGTTAAAATGCAAAAATCGACTTTTTAAAAAAAAATGGTTTTGAGAGAAGTTTTTATAAAATTGACGTTTAGATGGTTACAAGCTGGTCTGTCCGACTTGAAAAACACCAAACAATTGAAATTTTGCTTATGGTAGATTTTTTACGCATTTTTAAAAATGTTGCATTTTTCAAAATTTTTCGAGATTTTTGAAATTCACCAGTATTTCCTGGTAAAATTGTTAATTGCACTTAATTCTATTTGAACACCGTAGGCCAAACACAGTAGAACTTGATTAGTCCATTTTGGGTGATTATTGTTTAACGACTACTGTACACTTCCGGTTTCAATGTGAGAGTTTAAAAATCGATTTGGTAGCATTATATTTTTTCTTTTCAATTTTCAAAGAAGGACAGTGACGTCTGGTGATAATGATTAATCGCTGAAAATTTCAATGCCGTATCGCTGATAATAAAGCGTACAGAGCAGTGCAAAGTCTCTATGTAAATTGTTTGCTTAAAGCTGAATTACAATGATTAACCTGCAGAAAGTGTTTGTCTTATGTTGTTGAGTAGCAAAAACGACGAGTCCAATGGAATCAAAACTTTTGAGGTTTATTCTTCTTATATCATGCTAGCCAGTAACATACTCAAGCAAACAAAAACGTTAATTTATGTTATGGTTTATATCGTAGAAAAGTGTGATTTTTTGAAAGGAGGGTACCTTTTCTCTAACTCCGTCCGTACAAGAAGTACATGTCATTTTTCAATGAAATAACTTGCAGAGTCTCGGCAAAGTATTGCTTCGCTTAAAAAACATGAATTTTGTATACCCTACGTTTCACTGTCTGAACTAGTGTAAAAATGTAAGGTGGCCGATTAGCAGTTGGTTTTAGTATATATTCAACCATTGCTTTTTAAGAAAAATCACAGATATCTAGAGAAATCCAATATATACATTTACCTGTATGCCAGTGACCAGTCCGGGTGGTGAGGGAATGGAAATCTGGTATCTTAACCAAGATGGCCGCCTTGCCCATTAATGGTTAAAACCCTTTAAAAATCTTCCCCGAAACCAGAATGCCGATGGCCTTGGACGTTGTCACTTTCCCATTGGTATCCTGGGTCAGGTGTGGTGCTTGCCGATTGTATCGATTCTTGATCTTTGCCCTCTTGCTTACTTTGGTATGTAGCACCTACCAAATATGTTCAAATGATGGTCCTAGGACCTTGACCCACTTAACGTTAAGGTAAAATTTACGTCCTAATGCATTTAAAAAGGACATTTTCGAAAAGTTTTTTTTAAAACAGTCGAAGCCAAAAGTCATTAGAATCGCTAGATATGTTTAACTTATTCGGTAATGGCTATAAATAAGTCCCAAAAGGTCAATTCTGACCTTTGACCTTTTAGCTTGGATTCCCATCAATATATTGCATAAACAGATTTTCTCAGATTGAATTCAAATCTGATATGAGACTTCTTAGGGTGGGGGAATGATAATTTATGCGAGTGGATTTGATCACATGACCAATATGACCGGCATGCCCACATATGGTAAAAAACCCTTTACAAATCTTCTGCAGAAACAAAAGGCAGATAACCTTGGGACTTGTTATGTATCATTGGGGATGCGATGCCTACCAAATGTGTTCAAATGGTGATTCTAGATTGACCTTGACCTACTTAATGTCAAGAAGAACTAATTAAAAAAACTTCGTCTCAGAAACAAATGGGCCAATCAACTTTGTCTTGGTAATGTCTCATTATGGATCTGGGCCTTACGAAGTGTGTTCAAATGATGGTCCTAGGTTGAACTTAACACTATAAAACCTTTCATTAAGGTCATCTATAGTCTTGTGACACTGTGTCAGGTGAGCGCTTCAGGACCTAAGGTCCTCTGTGTTTTTTTGTGTGTTTTTTTTCAAAATTAACTTTTTCAAAAAATTATTTCATGAGTGCCTAAGGTTTTGATTCCAAATCTGGGTCAAAACTGTTCCCAGAGGTTATTAGCAGACGACAACATCCCCTGCTCGCAAGGAAAGAGTTTAAAGCACCAATGTACTTACAATTGGTATCACGATGCAGCAGACGACACAGTTTGTGTCATCTTTCCTAATTTTCGAAAGAAATAAGGCATGATATTTCGTGAGAATCGTCTGAAATATCATGCCTTATTTGTTATTTTTGAAAAAGCGGCAACATTTGAAAGTGTCGTCTGCTGCACTTTAAGGGCTAACAGGGACCATTTTATAGCCTTATCTTCGTCTTTCTAATTTATTTGCACCATAGTAAATAGAAAAACCTTCAATTCGCTACAAAAATCCAAGACTGACTAAAGACTCTAATCAATGTCCAAACACATGTAAATAATTAATCCGAGATATTTCAAACAGAAAAAGATAAAATATCAAAAGAAGTCGAAAGCCTGAAACGGATAACTATAGCAGATTTCATTAATAATAAGAGCATATTGCTGATGCCCGATGTGTTTTGCTTTTGCTTTTTATGTGTAAGTTATTGTATGGTTTGTGCGTATGTACGGGAGGGTAATCCACGAGCTTTAGCGAGTGGATTATCCCCCGTACATACGCACAACCATACGATAACTGCCTTCTTGCACCAGCATGCATGTGCACTTTGTGCATTGTGAGATATTTGATGTAGAAAATTGGAATATCACTCAAAGATGCAATAATTATATAAAATGAGTGGGACTGGTGCTTTTTATTATAGTTCAAACAACTACATATGGATATTATATGATAGCCTTCTGCAGAATATCTAAGGTAGTTATCATCTTCTGTTTTTTTCTCTATGAAAGATACTCAATGGGTAACTCTCAGAACAGCAGATATATTTGTTAACCCATTTAGACTGAATGGAATTCCCCAGTCTTATCAATTTGACCGGTCCATAATTAATATAAAAAAAGTAATTGAGTATGATCAGGAAATACCACAAACACAACCTGCAAACAAATTGGTCTGCAGTTTGTGACTATGGTATTTCCTGATCATACTCACTTTTTGACACTCCCAGGAGGGGCTTGTGTTTATTTGGCTTGGTCCCCCAAAATAAATTAAATGTTCCCTGTTCCCCGATAATGCTTTTGGTAACCTGCTCCCGTCAACTTTTGGCATTTGTTCCCTTGCTCCCCTGAAATTAATGACCTTGTTCCCCTGTCCCTGTCAAATAATACTAATACTGGAAAGATTCAAACCGCCCGATTCCCGCCGAAATTGTGATTTTTTCCTAGAGTTTCCGTTAAACAGGTCCGAGGTTTTTAAACTTTCATTATACCATTTCAGCCCCTCTGCTCTCAGGTGGTTTGATTCATACCTAGATGGCCGTCATCAGGCCATACTGAGCGAAACAGGTTTGACAGAATTTGCAAATATACGGTATAGTGTGCCTCAGGGATCTATATTAGGTCCTACACTTTTTCATAAATGATTTACCACTTAACTTCGATTTCTGTTTATCAGACTTTTATGCTGATGATTGGACTGTGCATACACATGATAAAAACGTTGAAACCGTTGAAATCAAGTTACAGGGAGACCTTAATAATGCAAAACATTGGAGTGAAAAAAACAAACTTCCTAGTCAGGGGCGATCGGGACTCCCGTGCAACTTTGATGCCGATTTATGGTGACCTATACCAAATTAAACTTTAGGGGATAACTAATGAAATCACCTGGTCACCCATCCGGGTTTCACGTCTGAACGTCATTATGACGTCATCAAAATAGCGTATATTGTATCAGTGCAATTTAAACGGAATGCCCATTGTAGTCTGTGGGGATCAGGACTTTCTTGCATTTTGTGTGCCAAATTCAGTCGAAATGCACCAAATTTAATCTTAGGGGGTAAATAATTAAAATTAACATGTCGCCCATAGTGTCCTACCACCAGAACAAAAAGATGACGTCATTGAAATGACGCCTAATATGTAAATACCGCATATATATGCATTTTGTCCATTTCCAACGCATTGAAGTATTTCTTTAATGAACTGGTAGCCTTATCATGACTGAATGCAAACTCTTTTTAATCGTAACATACAAAGTATATTCAGTTAGGGTGAAGTCAGTTCGAGGGTGGGACGAAAATGCCGTCACAATTTACGAATAAAAAGACAGTGGAGTGAATGAAGAACAAACAGTGTTTTGGATAATAAACGGAGTAAATATAATCTCTTATGCTTATATATATAGATTTACTACGACCTCTGACCAATGACCTTTGGGTCTTTCTATTTCTAACGATTGATGCAGAATGCGTAAAATGAGCCAGTCCGGCTAGAACATATACATTTTTCGGTTATGATGTCGGTGTGCCGCGATCCCTTCGCACTAGACATATACAGGGCTAGAACATATGTGCATGTCAAAGCTTTTATAGTAAATATAAATAAATGCCTGAAACCCTTTTTTCTAGAACAACATATCATTATTGTAAATAGAGTCCCGCTTCAAAGCTTTTGGTTTATCTGTAGCTGCTTATACTACACCCAAAGAAAATATAGTAATGTGTTTCCAGAGTTTAAGTGACTCCCGTTTTTCTTTTTTTAAACAGCTTTAAATTGAACCTAGAAGAACGGCACTTTACATGTGGATTTAAATGCACACCGCGTAACTAAAACTTATTTTTGGGAGACGCCCTTATTTGTAAATGAAGCCAAAATCCCCTGTACAAAAGAATAACTTAGTTGTTTTTCCCTATGAATATACCCATGTGTACCCCTATAGATACACGTGGTATATTTGAATTGCTATGATGATTTATACTAGCCTACAGGAATATCTATATCCGCTGATTCAACGAAAATCTATTCCGCAAACCTCACTCGTCATCACTTTGACACACACACGCACGCACACACGCAATTGTAAAAGTCTATATGGGTCCTAGACCGTGCCGTATTGAAAGCAGGCAAATATAAGGCTTAAGCATGAAGCCTGCATGTGCATGTAGCACCTTCCATTTCAATTCATCGACTCTTTTTGCCTACGAGGTAATTTCCATGGTTTTGTCGTCTGCTGAATTTTTTTTTTCAAAATCAGTTTTTTTTTTGTTATTGTTTTTTTTTTTTTTTTTTTTTTTTGGTAATATCAGTAGAGTGTCAAGCAGTTTGGATCCAGATCATGTTCGTTGGATCTGATCTGGGTCTAAATTGTTTGCAAAGGTTATCAGCAGACGACACTAGTAAGTAAAGAGTTTATGACGACAATTCAAGCAAATTAGAGAGTTGACGAGAAGTAGCGAATCGGGGATATACGTTAAACTTCAAGAGCATCAAATATTTGCCTGCTTAAGATATTTCACTGATAAACTTTGTCAACAGCCGAAGCCACGTTCAGGCTAAAATGCTGGGCATTATCTGGATCCATACTGTTTGAAAACCTACTTGTTTTCCTGAAATACATATTTTCAGAAGATAATTATCTGGAAAGAAAATTCAGTAGAGGACATAGCATTTAAGGTTTAGACAATAACACAGGCCATTTCAACGCATCGGTTTTAGATGTACAGTGAAGTTTATAAGTCACTATAAGCAGTGAATCATAGCCTAATGCGCGAAGATTGGTCCAGTTAAGCAATTTTAGCGTGAAGCTGCGACTGTCTTCATCAGTTTAGACACGTGTTTTGGGGTGCTCAAAAGAACCGTATCATCGAGACGGTTGTTTTGAGTACACACCAAATATGTTTTGCAAATATTTTTTGGTTGAGAAATAGGAAAAAAATAATTTTCTGTGACGCACTCTTATCTGTAGTACTGACGAATTACCTCCACTGACCCGTATAAGCCATGTTTTATTCATATCGTAGGTTCACTTGGGGACTAATTCAAAGAGGAGCGGCAAAAACACATCCAAATTCTATCTTATTCCAGCCTATACAAAAACTCACATTTATGTGGAAAAAAATGAATTCAATTACGCGGTCTATATCTAAATTCATTTCTCTAATTTATTTTTCAATTAAAATCACCATTAAAGAATAATTAGCAAAAAACGGGGGTCACCGAAGTCCTGGAAACACTATAGTAATAATCATTTGCATACACTATCAACCAAACTCATTATAGTCCGATTTTGACCACTGAAGGATCAAAAGTAAGAAGAGTCTACTTAGTAGTTCATGATATGGAAATAAGGATATAAGGATAAACCCCTCTACAAGTTACCCATTGTACTTCGATAGCACGGGCAATAGAAAACTGTTACAATCTGATTTATCTTTTTCGTGCTACTAGGTAGAATCGTCTTCAAAGGTCAAAATCAGACAATAGGGCATTCTTGTTGATACGACTAAAGAAATATCTGAATCCACATGAAAATAGTTGTTCAAAAATCATAAGCATATTGATCACTGGCAATATTTTACATGAGTCCTCTTCTGCTCCGTAGCAACACAAATCAGTACAATATAAATGGTTTGCTTTGTACATACACCGAGATGTTTCGCACACAGACATGCTGCAACCACATTTTAGCTGCAGAGGGGTTTCAGGGGCAGGAGGTAACATGCGCGGATCCAGAAATTTTTGTCAGTTTTATTTAGTCCTCAGCTTATTTTACAGTTTAAAGAGGGGTTCCAATGGTTGTATTGCTGAGAAAACTATACTTATACTTTACCAAGGATCCAGAGGCGGTCCATTTTATTCCAGGGGGGAGTGTCCAACTTTTTCCAGGGGGAGGGGGTCCAAATGCTAATTTCTATAGAAACCCATATACGTACTTGTTATTTTCCAGGGGGATTGTCCGGACCCCCTATCTCTCTATGGATCCATACATGGGCAATGTCATCATAACGGGACAATATTTATCACAGTCTGGCCTCTAACCATAATTGTCAGGCATTGATTTGTCAGGATTAATGGCAGGTGAGGTTTTCCAAATGATTCACTGATACTGCGCACGTTTGACACCTTCGAGAAACACAGCTCTTGGAAGTGGTAGGTCTTGCAATTCAGTTTTTTTTCTCCAAAACATCCACCACCTCAACGCAGTGAGTCGAACAATATCGGTGACTGGCTAATGCAAAGTAAGAAAGACGGCAAATATCAGGAATCGATACAATCAAGTACCACACCTGACCTAGGATGCCAATGGGAAAGTAACAAACTCACTGTTAGACATCACAAACGAGAGCCAAGAGGTCAGGACAATTTACAAATATATTACTCTAGTGCATCCGCCATAGTGCTTTCTAAGGGCACTGAGCCGAGGTGAAAGAATGCTTCGTGGATAGAGTCTCCAGCATAGCTAAATGCCTGCCAATATGATTTCTTGCTCTTTCCTGACATTGAACTAGTTAATACCAGCACCTGAAAGTGCATGTAATTCGATCAGAGCCCTGGCTGTGGCATCATGGCACATTGACATCTTTAATAAGTGTCCTGATCTTAGAAACTTGATGACATATGAGCAAGACTGTTCAAGAAAATGTAAAATATCAACACTCTGCAATTGTTTTTATATGTGTTTTATTTAAGCGGCGAAAACAAAATTTGCTCCGCTGCAAATCTGGGGGTATGGTTGTGCATTAGCTCATATAAGACAAAATATTTAAGATAGAAAAGCAAACTTTGGTTTTGTATTGGTCAATTGAGTATATGTATGTTAAAACTAATCTAAAACGGTTTGAAACCAACTCAGAACTAAATGACGATAGCCAAAATTACCACTTTTAAATTATAATTAAGTTCATGTAACGCACATAATACAACATGTAGCCGTATGAATGTTAAACAGCTGTCTTATGTAGTAAAGACATCCAGTAATTTGCAGACTATTAGAATGTTAATTGATTATCTAGTTTTAATGTCTTCTTTCTGTACCTCAAACTTTCAATTTTCTTATTCTCAAATTGACAAAATAACATATGTAACAAGCTGATACAGGCTAACACCCAGGCTTACAGTGTGCAAACATCTCCTATTCGATGCACATTGAATTGGTACATACGATAGAGTTTGTCTAAAAGGGTTTGGAATGGAGCAGGTCATTACTCTGTTTGCAGTCAAAATCTTGTTTGATGATTATTCTGGTTTTTATGATATGAAGAGGGCAATTATTTTACCAGAGAAGCAGAAATAATATTCGATATTTTATATGACTTGGATAAGGATTGGTTTAGAATATTTACATTAGAAAGGGACATTAACTAAACTGTACTGTTTAAATGTGAAAAGAGTATTTCCTATGTTCCTCTAGGATGTATCTTTATTTTAGAAATATTCATATTAAGAAATATTGAAAACAAATATTCATAACATCTGTAACAATGGTACAGGGGCTTAATAATCATGAATACCTAAGATTTAGGCATCAGAGGCTAGAGACTTTAGCTAGGAAAACTACGAAATGTATTCATTTTTTCCTGAAATATCGTTTCTTATATCAAGTCAATGTCCTTGCTCATTTATTATGTCATGTAAGATATGTTACAGCCTTTAACAAGTGCTTCAATCTTGTTGTATAACCTGCAAAATCTATAATGCTTTATAATATGAGCAAGACAATCCCAAATATGCAAGATATCCAGCAGCAGCAAATGTTTCCATATATTTTTACTTAAATGATGCCTACCAAATTCGGCTCCTTAAAATTGGGTGTAACCTTTGGGTTGTTTTTAAAATTGCTCGTATAAGACACTATATTTAAAGTATAAAAGCAAACTTTGGATTTTCTCTAACTCAAATGAGTTTGTTAGTATAAGATAATCAAAACTTTTTTGAAAATGCACATATCAGCTAAAAAGTAAATAATATTGGTCACAATTTTCATGTTTAAAGGGTAATCTAATTAAAGTAACGCACATAACACCACAGGAAGCTGTAATTTTGCTCCAAAAAATTTATATGTAGCTAAAGTAATCAATATGCAGACCATATGAGTATTTTAAATAATTAGCCTTCTTTCTGTAGCTCAAACTTTTAATTTTCTTTTTTTTTTCTAAATTTAACATGGTAACATATGTAACAGGCTGTCAGAGACTAACGCCCCAGCGAACATAGTGCAAATATCTATTTCAAGACGCAGCTTGAAATCCTCTTTTATATAGGATAAGTTTGCGAAATTCCCGAGGAGGAGCAATAACATTTTGAGCCATCAGTCTAAATGTGGCCCGATAGGCCGTGTATTTATAGGAAATCTACGGTATTTTGCATGCAAAATATAGTTATCGAGAAATAATTCATTGTCAAAGTCAGGTAAAGTATTGATGTAACCATCATATGATTAAAATAATTGATATTATGTTAAAATAAAGCGTTCGTGTTGGATAAATATGACCATACCAACACAAACCATAGCTTTTATTAACGAGCAGTTTCTCATTATGGTCGCCATATTTATGACGTCATAACTAGCCTCAGACGCGGCTTTGAGATGGGTGACCACCTTTAAACCAAAGGTAAGACTCCATTGAAGGTTTTGATATAGGTCACCATAAATCGGCACACAATTCGCACGGGACCTATTTTTTGTCCCTAAGGGCCCTGACTATCCACTCAATTATAACAAAACCACATGCATGACTATAGGTACTAAAAAAGAATTAATGACAGTCGTAAACTGAACTTAGAGGTTGATGAGGTCTACATACAAAACATGTCCACACAGAAACTATTTGGTGTTCATCTCGACCAGTACTTGACTTGGTCAGCCCACATAGATAACTTATGTTCAGCTATATCCTCTAAAATATCACTTTTGAGACAATTAGCTGAATACGTACCAACCTGTGTTCAGAAACAATTTTATCAGGGATATATTCTTCCTTTGATAGACTATGGCTCCATCACATGGGGTACAACATCAATTGCAAACATCCAAGGGTTGTCAAAATTGCAGAAACGGGCTGCTCGTATCATTCTTAAAGCTTACTTTAACACACCATCTTCCCTGATGTTTCAAGAACTTGGCTGGCTCTCAGTAGAGAACAGATTAAAATATAATAAAGCAGTGATTACCTGCAGAGCTTTAAACAATTTAACACCCGATTATCTTTCAGAGTTATTGACACCCTTATCTGAAATCCATTCATTAAACTTAAGATCATCGGAAAATGGGCTGCTACACATACCATTGTCACGTACGACAATCTTTGATAACTCATTTACTTGCTCAGCTCCAAAACTATGGAATGCTTTACCTCAAACGGTCAGGGCTTCTGGTTCTCTGGTGACTTTCAAGAAAAATCTTAAACATTGTTTTAACTCTTAATCAAAGAGATGATATCTGGTTTACTTCAATTTGTTAAATAGCATAGTATTAAGTGATATCCAGAGACCCTAACTATTACTAGACTCCAGATTCTTATTTATGTTTTAAATGCAGCTATTTTATATGTTTCAAACATTGTAAAGTTTTATGCGCTCGTTCTATAATGTTTACTTAGTCTTAACATTATGTAATGTTTACTTAGTCTTAACATTATGATATGGTGTAAGTCACTTTTAAGTATGTTTTAGTATCATTCACTTTGATGCTAATTGTTTTAATCCAGCGGTATCTGCTGGTCTATGTTGTATATAAGTTTCATTGTTTAGTTATATGTTGCAGAGGGCCGCGAGGTAGAATAGTTATCTTAGCTAATTGTGTCACCCTCTATAAAAATTGTATAAATAAATAAATAAATAAAACTTTTTTTCTTGATCCACTTAACCGAGTATAAACTTTATCATGCTCATAAAAGTTAAAATTGCCAACAATTGTTGACGTTTGTTGGCATTTTACCATTTATTAGCATTATACACGCTATTTCTCTGAGGTTTTAAAAGCAAGAAGCAGTCATGGTTGTTTTTATGAGCAGATAAAATTTCATGCTCAGATGAGTTGAGCATGAAAAAGTTTTCAAACCTCGGGGCCAGGTATTTTGCCCTTCTTTACAATTGTGCAATGGAAATCCGGACACACTTCACCAATACTTTCAAGATTGAGTAAACACCATGTTTGAATAAAACAACTAAGATCTATTCTGCTAAATTATAAATACTTTAAAATTTTGATTGCAGTGTTGATGTTTTACGTCCGAGTCCACATTGTTTCAATCATGTAAAACATAAAACAACTAAGATCTATTCTGCTAAATTATAAATACTTTAAAATTTTGTTTGCAGTGTTGATGTTTTACGTCCAAGTCCACAATGTTTAATCATGTTGGGATGTTTTCCTTTCTTCCTGGGTAGAACCAGAATACTGTTACAATTGCGGCAAATGCGCAAAATTCTCGGATCGAAGTGGCTCAGTTGGTATGCTTATGCTAGTTGAAGACTCGCCGCAGGCGGAGTCACTATCTTGTGTACTTGGGCAAGGGTACTGAATCAATTCAGGAAGACAGGAAATCGTCCCGACATGACTGAGAAATTGTTGACTGGGACGTAAAGCATCAAAACAAACAAACAAGATACTTAACCTGTACAAAATGTACATATTTCATATCTTGAACATGAGAGTGACATCGCCAGCATGCATATGAAGCTATCCAGTGGGTTAATATGTTCACTGACCTCTCATGTGTCTGACAGGCCTACAGATAAGAGTTCGTATTTAGAAAAATAAGTTTGTTATTTCTCACCCAAAACATATGTTGTGGGTGCTCAAAAGAACCGTCTCAATGAGACGGTTCCTTTGAGCACCAAAAACATATGCTTAAGTGTATGAATAAGAAAATATTCAGAATTTTGCGTATACAAAAATCGCTTGTCTGGACCTATGAATGTGGTAAGAACAAGTTTCATTTGTGCGAGTTCAAGTACAGTAGACTTATTAACAAGATTAATCTAATTTTATCAAATGCATTTAATGCAATGGATTAACCACCTTGTATTATTATTAATCTCGTTAACTCGCCAGTATAGACTACGTAAGCTGATCAAATAAACTTTGAGATTTGGCCGCCATCAAGTACCTGTGTTGCAGCAATGTGAACATAAAGGATATTATCTCTATAAAGATATACATTATGCATTTTGCACAAGAATATGTGAAATCGGATTGTTTTGGATGAAGGGCATCTACACTCTAGTAAAGACAGTTCATGTGATATTAAGGACAAAATGAAAGAAGGATTGCCTGTACGTCCGCAGACATTCAGTGTCAGGATTCCGGGGCAGGTCACAACTGCACTTGTCTGTAAAGGTATGACATTACCCATAATTCGAGGTTTCGAAGATGGTACCCCTCCCCCAGACACACACGCACCCTCGTGGGGGCACACTATCCAATGATGGGTGGGACGTGCCAATAGGATCCCGGGACCCCTATCACTTTCTAGACACGATTGAGACCTCTGTCCAGACAGCAGTTAGATGCGAGTATATACCCCCATCTTTGAGAACAAAATAAATGAGCCGCGTCAGAGATTTCCAACAATGTGGTATGTGCGACCAGCAAAGGCTCAGACCAGCCTGATCAGAGTCTTTGCTTCTATGAGTATGAAGCTACTGACCGAACATCAAATGGAGTTTCTAATGCTAGGTTTACACTATGTTCCCGGCAGCACGGCAGTCACGGTAGTCAGAAACGTAGCTCGCCGTGGTGTTTTTAGTCATTTTTGTCTTTGTGTTCAAGTTCTGCTAAGTCTCGCTACGTTTTCTCACGGTCTCTCAAGGTCTGCCGTGACAGAGGCTCGCCGGCGCGCTACGGTCTGTCGCAGATGGTTCTACGTTTCATCCCGGCCTGCCACGCTCTGTTGGGACCTCTCACGTTTTGTTACGTTGCGATCAAGTTCTGCTACGTCTATCAAGTTCTGTCAAGGTTTTCTACGATAAAACGTGGGCGATGAATGGTGTTTGAGCCCCACGGTATAAAGAGGAGGTCCACAAAGCTGCTGCAAGCACCCTTGATAAAAAAGCATCATTACATGTAATGGCAATGAAGAAGCTGATTTCGTATTTATTTAATTGCTAGGAGTGTACATCTAGCCTTTGTGGCAGCAAGGGGGCCACCGGCAGCTGTATAGAAGAATGATCGTCTAGCAGGAAGGCAAACTGTGTGCATTGTTTTCGGAAGAACGAATGCAACAATTGGGATATTTCTCACTTTTTATATAGCAAGAGAGCGTCGCATCGAAGATGTTAACGCATTTCAGGCCTCCAAAGCTCTTCGAAACTGTCCGATGAGAGTCTTGAAACAATAACTCAGCATTAGCCCTTTGTACTCTAGTGACTCATTTATGAGTATTTTTTAAAAACACAGAAGATTCTAATAAAATGGCGCACAATGCAGCATTTTATCAATGTCTTCACTGACTGATCTTCAGAGAAATAAATGCAATATTCTGCCACGTGAAATTATAACCTATGACACCTCTATAAGATAATGAAACTACCCAAGTCCATTTAGTAATGATTATTTCTACCCTTGTAACTACTTTCCTCCTCAGATGCATCTATCTAAGCTTCCTAGACTCCATGTTCAGGTTCGAACTGTGAAGTCGAGTTAGGACAACGTGGCAGACCGCAACAGAACTTGATAGACCTTGACAGACCTTGGCAGACCTTGCGTTGCCGTCTCGTAACAAGCCGTCCCGCTACGGACATACTCCAGGTTGAGTTAAGGTCTGTTACGTTCCGTCACGTTTTGTTACGTTCTCCCCGTACTACTACGGCACATTTAAGTAGGTCAATCCCGCCGTGGCTGCCGTGGCAAATTTTTTGACTGTTTAAAAATCTGTCCCGGCGATCACGGCAACCACGGTGAGCTACGTTTGTCGACCCCGTTCCCCTACGTTGTGTTACGGTCACCCCGTTTCGTCCACGGTGGCCGAAATCCTGACTGCCGTGGTCGCCGGGGACATAGTGTAAACGTAGCATAAGCTTAAAAGGAGGCTGCACAGGCTTGTCTATTCATGTCAAAATGCCACATTGTTGGAAATCACATGTCGTGTCTCAAATGCTCAATTTTTGTTTCATGAGAGTCCTAATTTGCTTTCCTAAGTACCGTCCACAAGTTCCTTTGTCTGTGTTATCTTTCAGTTTTTTTTTGTTATTTTTCTTTGAAAAAATACTAAAGCCTGTCTGACATAGAACACACGGCTTATACGGTTGAACATCTGTGTAAACCGTACATACAACCGAACCAACCGTGGCCTTATCCGAGTTACACTCCGGCCATTCGAGTGTATCCGTGAAAGCCGTGTATGATTTTTAAAACTTTTTGGGTGCCATGTCCGTGTATAATCGTATAAGCGATCGTACAAGACCGTGAGAGACCGTGTGAGACCGTACGAGACCGTACAAGACCGTGTGAGACCGTACGAGACCGTGTATAAAACCGCACATGAAGTCCACTCCACGAGTGAGCTCAACCGTGTCAATATCGTATATAAATCGTATTGAATCGAACTCGAACAAAAGTCGGTGAGACCGTATGCAAACTCTGTAAATGTCCAGTTAATCGAGTAAAAGTCATGTTTACTCGTACAAGGCCGTAGACCGTACTAGGAACCGCACAACAATCGGGAAATCGTTTTGCAAATCGTGTTCAGACCGTGACAAACCTTGCTTGATCAAGTATATCTGTGCTTTGTTCGTGCATACTCGTGCAACATTCGAGTCTAAATCGTACCAACTCATCCCCAGGCACGGTTGGAGCTCAATACTCGTACCAGTGAACCCGTGTTTAACCGAGTATACCGTATAAGAACCGTGTGCCCAACCGTGTTCTGTGTCAGACCTGCCCTTCACTATACATGTAGTGTAGATTTTATTTTCTTGTCCTTTGGAATGTGGAACTTTGAAACTATTAGAGGGTCACTGATTAAGCCTAAATGGCAGAAACTAGCTAGTCTGGCCCAAGAAATATGCACACTCTAGTTTCAGTTCTTTGGTGCAGTCTTTGCTTCCAAATGATACCCATTTAAGAACATATTTGACTTCACTACAGCTGGTGACTGGGACTGTGTGGCGGCGGTAGAACGTCTCCCTGCCCTTCACTATAGTGTAGATTTTATTTTCTTGTCCTTTGGAATCATGGGTTTCATTGTGGAACTTTGAAACTATTAGAGGGTCACTGATGAAGCCTTATTGGCAGAAACTAGCTAGTCTGGCCCAATAAATATGCACACTCTAGTTTCAGTTCTTTGGTGCAGTCTTTGCTTCCAAAGGTTACCCTTTTAAGAACATATTTAACCAACCCTTTCCAAACAGACTTGAACCCCTTTACAGACAGGTGTTTTGGAATCCCTTCCCGGACTTTTAGTGTTGAAAAATACCATCGTCCGAAAATTAGACCCCTTCGATTTGAACGTCCCTTTCCACACTTATATATGGAGCCCCCCCCCCCCTCACACACACACACACACACACACACACACACACACACACACACACACACACACACACACACACACACACACACACACACACACACACACACATCCGGGTATGAACCTCTTTAGATGAAACATAACTAATAAGTGAGGATCTGGATGGGGTATAATGATTAGTGAATAAAGGCCTTTTTATAATGAATAGTGAATAATGAGCCAAAAAATAATGAATAGTGAATAATGAGGGCCTAAAAATAATGAATAATCCTATTTTTTAAATGAATAGAATAAAAAATTAATGAATAGTAAGTAATCAGATTTTAATGAATAATGAATAATGCTAAAAAATAAAATATTAAAATCATCAATGCATTTTTACTTGTAAAATATTGACTCAGTTTTTTTTAGATTGTCCCCCTTTGTAATTGATTGGTTATCAAATAACTACACTATATTATAAACAACCACAAATGATAGGTAATTCTACAATTTTTAAACCCAGTCAACTAAGGGTCATAATTTAGCGAGAATCATGTGAAAAAATCAGGCTGAAATGATAAAGGGCCCTTTCACAACTCTAGCTGAAACGACCCATGTCAAAATGCCCCAGGAGGGGCCAAAACGACCCGTTACCGTTACAGTGTGACTCAGGGAAATCAAGAAAGTTTATAGAGATACATTTTCCTTTTTAAAGGAGGGCTTGCCTAGTTGAAAAAAAACAGCATGTGCACCTTGTTGGGAACACCTCCAAATTTGGTTATTGTTTACACTGCACTAAAACCACGTCATAGACGAACATTAACAATAGTTATTGAGTCGGTGGGTAAGATACTCTTTTGGTAAAAGAAAAACACAAACAGTTATCTAAAGCCGCACCTAGCACCGTACACTGAAGGACTTTAAAAACGCAAAAAAATGAAATTAATAAAATTTTACTTTTTTCAATGTATCAATTTTTTTGAGTTTTGGCAACAATGAACATCAACACGTCAGCAAAATATGTTTTTAATTTCATGCCAAAATAATAAATAATGTTAGGACAACAGTCTATCGAAAAGCAATACCCTTAGATTCAAAAGTTGCAAATTGAAATTTGTCTAGGAATCAGACGTGATTTAAAGTAATTGTTTAAAACATTTTTATTAAAAACCTGGATACAAATTACCCTCAAAGCCCTATTATTTGTCTGGAACTGATGATAGCCATCTAGAACGGATATCGTCTATGCAAATGCCATTGATACACTTGACGTAAGATGCCGCCTCAACGTCAGATCATCATTTTTGGTTAACCAGACCTGCCTCAATATTTAACTGTCCCTGCAGCCTGATAACGATCTCTGAGGGGCTGTATAGTTGATCACCTTTCTCAAAGGCCTAGAACTTTTCAAATAGTCATTACATGTTTCCCATATAAACATATTCCTACTTTGTTGCTAGTCTATAGGCTGTGCTGTTCTGATAATCATACAACTCTACTGCAGACATTTACATTTATAGAGTAATGAACATAACCATTTGGAAAAGAAAGAAATATTATTACAATATTTTACGTGTATAAATGACCACTTTCATTATCAGATTGGTAGCAATTCTATATAGATTACTGATGTCAATTATAATGGCCCACTTCGAATCGAAGTTTAGTTCTACTATAGTAACTTAAGTTCAATTCGAACATCGATAGTCGCTACTTTAATGACGTCATGAACCTACTAAAGATCAACGGTGGGTCAGAGCACCGTTACTCTAGTAGCTTATCTGGTTCCCTCTTCTAGACCTATCTAGCAAGATGGGTTGAAGATCAATCAATAGCGTCAAAATGTTTTTATTTTACAAAATAAATCCTAAATGTGTTCTATTTGCGGTCCCTCTTATTAGTAATTGTTAATTGGAGTAGTCTGTGCAGTTTATGCACCCCCTTTTTGTCTATGATGAAGAATTGAGGTGGGACATACAGGGCTATTCACTTTGTTTACTTGACAACTAATTAAAAGGGAGCAACTGTAGCCATTCAGGTGTAAACGTACGCACCCATCTATTGCGCAAGATCTGTAGTAGGAACTTTAGTTCGATTCGAAGTGGGCCAATATCATTCCAATTGTGCCAGATGGTTCATGTTTGGACAATCGTGGCATGATTAATAAAGTTATAAAACTAAATCTGCAGTGTTTTTTTTATACATGCTTATGTACAAGCTACATGTCATATTGACCCAGAAGTGTATGCAACACGCCATGATCCCAAAATATATCCTCACACCAAATTTAGGATTCCTACCTCAAATTATATACAGATATGCTCTGAGCTCGACCTTGCTAGAGCAGAAACCAGAGGTCTAGGTCACAGTGACCTGGAAACATTTGGTGACTCTCCAGGGTCCAAGATGTATCTACATACCAAATATGGAATGCTACCATAAATAAAATGGGCGATCTGCTGTGGGTGCATTTTTTCAAGAACTGACTCCTGAGATCAAGGTCACAGTGGGTGAAAACAGCGAGCGACATTCCATGACTACAACATATATCCACAAATTGAATTTGGGGGTTAATATGACATATAATATGAGACATGCGCTTACAGGGTTCGCACAGACCTGGAATTGTCCTGGAATTTTGTCAAATTATCCTTGAAAATATGAATTAGTCTTTGAAAAATATAAAAAAAAAACAATTCCTTTCAGATTTATGGGATGCGCTAAAAACTGTGTGAGAATCGCAAAAAAAACCTGAATGAAAATCGCTAGATACACGTCGAAGAGCGAGGTGCAACTCGTATTCTATTCTATTCAATTTGTGCGGTAGTCCCGGTTTTTATCACCGGTGTCAGAATCAAAGAAATGGAGTGCGCCTATCATTTTGCCGCTTCTGACTGAAAAAATGCACTTTAAAACGTTGTGTTATACAAAATTGGGAAGAAATTGAGTCCTTGAAAAATGAAAAAGTCCTGGAATAGTCCTGGAAAAGTCCTGGACTTCTGTTTTCCCATTTCTGTACGAACCCTGTCTTTAGTTGCTGTCGGTGAGTTGTCTTGTCGTTGAACTGTTTTGTTCCCATAACCACGACCGTTATGCTAACAGTTTGTTTATATAAATAGACAAACCAGGTAGAGGGTATCACTATTCCGACAGAAATGCTTGCGGCGAGAGCGCCGCAAGCAAAAACAACTCACCAACATAGATTTCAGAATAATTCAACAACATTTTCTGAGACAATTCACCAACAACATTTTTTAAAATTTTGAATTAAAGATCATTAAAGTGTTGAGTAAAATTATCTCAAAAAGATGATAAAGTGCTTGTGAGTTCTCTCAATATATATTAGTGAATTGTCTCATAAAGTGTTGATGAGTTGCCTTAAAATCTATTGATAATTGTCTCAAAAATGTGTCTATCTTATCTATCTGTACTCAATCGTTTTTGTTCAGCTGCAAAAATGTCTATATTCGAAAATTCTTGCTATTTTTTTTTCTCAAAACACAGGTTGTGGGTACACATTAAATTTGAATAGACCCCCTTAAACATCATTTTATACAGCAAAACTTGGGTACGGTACAAGGGTATACATTTTTTTCTTATTTTAACAATAAAACATAGAATGTGGATACTCATTAGAACCGTCTCATTGTTGCAGTTTATCAAGTATCCACAATTTATGTTTTGAGTAGCAATAAGAAAAATCACCTTCATTCATTTGACAATTGCAATTGTTAAAGCCCTAAAGATCACAGAATATTGAATTGATGCATAATGTGTATACAGTTACTGTTTTTGATGATACTTTTTACAATTTAGAAGATCAAGGAACAGTGTGTAGCAGAGTGCAAGAACCATAACCCTGACTCTAATACATTATCATACATATGTTTTACACTTTTAGACCTAAAATAGAAAACTGTGTGTTTCAGATTACCCAACTGTGCCTAATTGTTTGCCCCTGACCTTAATTTTTAAGCAATTTTAGTGGATTTCCAAGGGATTTCCCGGTTCAGCCAGGTTGTTTCCCTATCTTCCCCATGTAAAAACTTAAAAACTAAATAAAAAGAAATCCTACCTACTGTCCCCATTTTAAAATTTCATGTAACCTGAAACACATTTTTTTTTTTTTTTTTTTTTTTGGGGGGGGGGGGGTGGGGCTTAGGGACAGCTCATTATTTAAGTAATGCAGGGGGTGTCATGTTTTAATTGTTCCTATAAAATCTTTGAAATTTTTCCTTGCTCGCTTCGCTCGCTCGATTTTATAAATTAAACTCTTATCAGGCCACTTAATTTATCAGTTTGCAAAAGTTATTCTTTTTGGGTGGTTTTATAAGGGGTCTATCATGCAAACCAAATATATGTGTGTTTTGATCAACATCTGAAATAAGGGTGAGGCTGGCGCCGTGAAACCCTACAGTAAAATATTTTACTGACCGTTCCAAGGCGTTAATTCTTTTGTGGATCGTTTAAGTTTTTTCTGTCTTGTGTTTGCTATGCCTTTGTGCGCGTCTGTTTATATGTGCCTTGTGGTCACCTGCTGGGAAAGGGCTGACCTCTAGGCTCTCGTTTGTGGTGTTTATCTTTTAGTTTGTCACTTTCCCATTGGTATCCTGGGTCAGGTGTGGTACTTGATTGTATCGATTCCTGATCTGTGCACCTTACTTACTTTATTGTATTAGCTTTTTTTCATGCAACTTTCGATAGAAACTTGATTAATCACGCTTTTAGATAGGCCCTACTTTTGCTTCTGTTCCTACATTTCCATACTTTTTCTTGTAATGTCCTACAATCCCTACTTTTTCATTCCAAAATGTCATTTACGCGATAAAAATACAATTTTTTTTCTTGGTCGCTTCACTCGCTCGAATATTAAAACATAACCATATTATTAAGCATTATTTTGACCGTAGAAAAATTGGTACTTTAATGAATAATTTTAATGAATAATTGGTCTTATTTAAATGAATAAGCCAAAATTTTAATGAGATGAATTTTTGGCTATTTTTTTAATTAATAGTGAATACCAGAACCACCCATCCAGACCCTCATAAGTGACAAGCTAAGAATTCATGTGAACTTATGTGACCGTCATAGCCTTCACTTATTGACTTCTTTTTGTGTTCAAATCCCCTTAATTGAAATGACTAGCGCAGTTCATTTACAATGGCGTAGTATCAAATGCTTTGGATATCTGCACTGTTACATATAATGTTTCCCCTGATATCTTGCCATATAAAATGTCAAATGGGGAATGGACAGATCAGATGCAGCTAAGAATTGAATATAAACCTAAATATCACAGTATCCAATCTCTGGTATTTGGATCATATTGTGGCGTTGAGAATTATTGGTGTCTAGCCTTCTATAATTGTATCAAACGAGAGTATTGATATAGAACAATCTCAAAATCAGGATGTGAAAAACAGAGAGATTTTTGTTTTGTTCCGTTTAACCCCCTTTTAATCCTTTACTACACACAAGCGCCTTTGGACGCCTTTGAAATGTACGAACTTTTAAAATATTATGAAAAATGGAACATTAGCTCCTGAGGAGCAAATGTTCCATTTTCCATAATATTTTCGAAACTATTGAAATGTAAAAAATATTTTCGGAAAATATTTGAAAATTTGAATTATTTATAGAAGATGATGCAATGTTCTAAGATATATGCATATTTTCAATTACCCCTTCGTTATCTCTCGTACCAATATATGTGATTTAATTTTCATATGATAAGGCTATTATATGCTTTCAACCCTTTACCTCATGTGCTATATTTAGAACATTGCATCATTTTTTATAAATAATTCAAATTTTCAAATATTTTCCCCCAAAAAAAAATTTTGAAAATATTATGGAAAATATAACATTTGCTTCCATTTTTCAAAATATTTTAAAAAATCTTACATTTCAAAGTCATCCAAATGCGCTTGTAAGGCGTAAAGGGTTTACAGGCCTCTTGATAAAAATTCGGCGTTGATTTTTTTTCTTAACCGAAACATATCTTATGGGTTCTCAAAAGAGACGTGTTCTTTTGAGCATCCAACACACATGCTTTAACTGAAAGAAAAGCACAATTTTACGGTCTGAAAGTTTGCTTATCTGGACATATGGCTTAAACCTTTTGTATACTAATTAATTATTCCTTCTAGTTTGATACAATAAACTTGGGATAGTTCATTGTGCATATCTCGGGGTGTCAGGTTAAATTTTTTCCAAAAAAATATTGTACTTTTGTTATCTGAAGATTTTACATTGCCACAGATGCGTGTCTGACTGCAGATCCAGGGGTCGCGAGTTCGATCTCGGCCCGGTCCCATACTTTCATGGAGATTGATCATGAAATAATTTTTATGGTCATTCTCCTCCCTTCCGCTGAATGAATAATTCAAGAAGAGTTGTTGTCAGTTACGAGCGAAATTATGTGCACGAAGTACTGGTTAACTGTTTGTTCAAATTTGCCCAGGAAAAAGTGAGGTTAGTTGAAATGACCGTTTCGTAATAACCATAGCTGTTGACTGGGACGTAAAGCAACAGAACAATCAATCAATCAATCTTTTTTACCTTGACAAACAGTGCAGACCCTTGTGAAATGCAGCATTATGCTGCATTTCATCTGGGTCTGCACTGTTTGCAAAGGTACTCGTTTAGGGGATTTGCGAATACAAAGGGTTAAACCTTAAAATGCCAGCGAAAAATTCATATGAAAATTCCGTCTGCTTTTGTCGTCTGCTGCAAATTTTTGCTAACATTATTTAACAAAGTTAAGTATAGAGACAAACAGTGTGGACCCAGATCAGACTGCTCCTATAGGAGCAGTCTGATCTGGGTATGCATTGTTTGTTGAAAAGGCTTCTAAAACATTTCAGCGGACGACAAAAGCAGACGACTTTTGTTGTTATTGACGTTTTAAGGGTTAATATGTTTCAGATATGCCGTTTGGACATGCATGGACTTTGTGGCAGCGGTTGCCTCCACGGTACCAACTGACGTCACGGTATACCGACGATTATGTTGACAAGTCTGTTGGTATTGGTTCAGATAGCAGCGCCTCACCAAGACTGTATCCCACACCTCGACCACAATCATCCTCTGTAAACACAGATAATAGTTCAGCCAGTGATCTTAATGTTGATTCAAGAAACGGCTTAGAGAGACTGAAAGACAAAACGTGTAAAAGTTCCTCTTTTCCAAGGAGAAAATCTGATTACGTGAGTCATTTTCAGACACAACAAAGGGTGAGTTCTACAAGGAGGCAGTTTGCAGAGTCACCTCCTACTCCAGCCACCTATAGATCAAATCGTCATAATGTCAACAGGAGGGCACAAACCGCTCCAGCCTTTCCAGTTACAAACCCAAGAGTTTATCGACAACAGAGTGATAATCACTCAATAAACGTGACCAAATCAACGCCAACACAGACACATGTGTTTCAGTTTGATGATGACAAGTCTGTCAATCTGGCAAAACCAGTAAAGACTGAAGGTGATTCTCATCCTAAGAAGTACAATGTTCAATCAACAAATGATGCCATTATGTATATTGACCAAGGAAAGGTCATCTACTTTAAGAAGTCACGGCATGATTTGACAAGTTTGTTGAACAATCAGAATCCTGCTAACCGAAGCAACTGCTTCATTGCTGATCTTAGACGTGACTATTTAAAACACCCCAAGTACAACAGGGGACACTCTACCAAAGGCACAAAAGATTTCTCCAGTGAACGCATCAAGTACAATAACAAACTTGAACATATACTTAAGTATTACTCTGATAACAAAGGTAATTTAAACCAACAAACACCGCGTAAATTAACAAATAATACAGGAACTATAACTGAAGGTGCTAAACTAACAGAGCCACCTAGTAGACCCCCTTCGCGAGAATCTACGACAAGTCCTGACAGGCTAAGTCCGAGTGATCTTATAAAATTGCACAGACAATCGAAACTGCACAACAGACAATTCTATCTACGCACACCAAGCCAAGAGCATGTTTACAGTACAAAAGAGTTTTCCTCATGTCGCTGTTATATGTGTCGTGTAGAACTTCAATTGGCGCTGGTCACTGGGCTACCGTCAGACATCGCTCTAGCGGCTACCAAAACTAAACAACTTATACATCCTCCTTATTGCGATACCAAACAACCTGTGAACAGTGATACCGATAAGGGAGTAGAGCAACACAGGAAAGTAAACGTGGATGCACAAGAAGTGCCTCTGAAATCAAGACATTCTGTAAAATTCGACCAGGCGAGCGAGTCAACTAATCGTTCAGCAGTGAAACCAAAAGAAAACACTCTGACAATCAGCTGTACAATACCGGATATAAAAGACACTGCTCGAAGTGAGTCTGCTTTGGACACAGACAGAACACTATGATTTCTGTCTATGACAAGTTAATAACTAAACAAGGATTTTCCGAAGAAACTTTTCCAATACCACCAAACACATGATCGCCGAGCGAAATCGCCGTTTGGAAAGAATGGATACACATTCCGAGCTCCCATTGGCACAATGGGAGCTCAGAATGTTTCTCCATTCTTGTGGTACAACGAGTACATGTTTTCGATAATTCGCCAAAACCTGTTGTCGTTGTTAGAAACCCTTAAAGAGACTAGATCTGTAACTATGAACATTTTCAAAAAAAAAATTCTTTTTAAATCATTTGTGAAAAATAGAATTAAGTTATGTTTTCACAATAAATATGTTCAGTACAGCTGAAAGCTGCGTGGAACAGTAATTTTTCTCTTGTTAGGAATTATTTACGTCCCTCCAATAATTCTAGACAGTTGATTTTTAACATAAATGCTGTTGTTTTGATAGATATAATTTGTTAAAATTTATAAAAATGGTAAAATGTTTACCTGAATTTCAGTATTTTTTACTGTATTCTTGAAAAAAAAGAAACCTTATTTCCAAAATTAGAATATCAAAAGTTACAGACTATGCAGCTTAAACTCAATAAATAATTCAGTTCGTTTCAAATGATGTGATACGCTTTGAACAATATGTTTTACCACAAAAAGGAATTGCTGGTTAATATAAAAGTTAGATATCCTGTGCTGTAATGGGAATAAATTTTATGAATTCATACAGCGTGTGCGATCCGATCCTCACAAGACGCCACTTTTCACAAAATGTGTGTTCCCAATGTGGTTGTAATAGTTTGGCCATCAACTGTACAATACCAGATATAAACGACACTGCTCGAAGTGAGTCTGCTTTGGACACAGACAAAACTGTGATTTATATCTATGACAAGTTATACAACTAACTATCTAACAAAGACAAATTTCTGAACCTGATGTTGCCACTACCACCAAACACATTATCGTCGACGTTGAGCGGAATCGCTATGCTACAAGAATGGAAACACATGCCGAGATCCCATTGTGCCAAAAAGAATGGAAACACATTCCGAGCTCCCATTGTGCTCACAAGGATGGAAACATATTCCAAGCTCAAATTGTGCCCACATTCCGGGCTTTTATTGCGCCAACAAGAATGGAAACACATTCCCGGACAAGCTCCCATTGTGCCAACAAGAATGGCAAAAGAAGTGTTTATTATTGACAAACGTTTGTCTTATTCTGTGTTTGGTAGAGAGCGTTGGAATTCAAGTTTGTAACCGTGTTTTAAAACTGATAGGATCCATTTGTTGTGAGTTATCTTTTTTCCCATTATTTTACAAAATATTTTAAACAACCTCCCAATTTGCTAAACTGTTATATTTGCAGGCATTGTTTTCTTTTGTTTTTAAAAAATACCCCTACTCTCCTTTGTTGATTGGAGTTGCTATAGGAATAACTGCTTCTTGAATAACCATAAAGTTGATTCAAGTATGATCTGTACTCATTCATATAGTGTCTATTGTTGACATTCTTGGACGAATCATTATATCTCCTGTGTTTGTAAGTGGTTGCTAGAACCTTTTGTAGCCTTGATTTCCATTTCTCTTGGGTATAAATTCAGGAATCAAATAATTCATTTTTTTTGTTCTTTTCTGACATTTAGTCTAGTTTCAAATGCTGTTCATAACACATCATCATTTGTAAGCAGCAGTAAGTAAGCCTGCTTTGATTAGTCTCTGAAATTTTCTTAACCCATTAGTAACCTTCCTACAGATTTCGTGTACATGCACACCTGCTCTACCAAACTGATCTAACGTTTTGGTACTCATAGCAAACTGTCTACACCATTAATTCAAGATTTGGATTGTCCATTTAGAGTACGTCCAAGAAACACGAAGGGCTTGCTTCATGTATAGAGTTGCAGATTTACTTTGTTAAACTGCCATTTGTGTTTGATATGCTAACTTTTCATTTATTAATGTGGTGTGAAGACTTTGCTTTTTTAAAACACGCCATTTTGTTAAAACGGTTAATCAAAAATAGTGAGTACGATCAGGAAATACCACAATCACAAACTGCAGACAAACCCATGGCAACGCGAGGAAGAGCCACACAGCCATCACGAGACACAATGAAGACAAACTAAGCAAACAAACCAGCTCTCTCTTTCCCATCATGCCTGTTTCAACTATGTCAGCTACACTTGGTACCCTCTATACTCCTATGTTTCTTCATTCAAAGGAAATGGTGCTCTCTGTATGCCTTGAAATTATCTGGGGGGTTTTCTGTTCTCCCATATTGAGACGAAATTTCCGTCTGGCATTTATCCAACTAAAGTCCATTGGCAATCGTAACTACTATAGCGATATTTTATTTTAAACAAGTAGCCCAATGCAACGATCGCTCACCTGGGAGCCAGCATAATGTTTGGAGACACCATAATTTATGATGCTCAAAGGCAGGTAACTCTGAACTTGAAACAATGATCAGGAATATATTCAAACACTCAAGATATTTTGCCAATTCTGGTTATCTGCAAGTATTAAAAAGATCTGAATAAAACTTGCGGAGGAAACCTGGTGAAACTATATTTTTTAGATGATCAAGGGCAGATAACTCCACAGTCAGTGATGAGATCTGACCAAAATTCAACCTCATCCATGCATTTATGTATGTCCTGGTTACCTACAAGAATGAAGAAGATCAAATGAAAAATGAATGAACTAGAATGGTCAAAACATTATAGAGCTATATTTTAGACACTCAAGGGCAGCCAACTATAGTTGCTGGTCAAGTGTGGCTGAAAAAATCAACCTCATTAAAGCTTTTATAGCTGTCCTTGATACCTGCAAGAATGATGAAGATCCATCCAGAAAGGAAAGCATAAGAGTGCTCACGTTACTCCCATTATAGGTCTATGGAGATTTTTCAGACATTCAAGGGCAGCTAACTCAATAGACCCACGTTCCATCTTGCTGAATTTCAAACCCATCCAAGCTTTTATAGCTGTGCTAGTTACCTGCAAGAATGAATAAGATTCAATAAAAAATGAAGGTGCTTGAGTGCTCACAAGAGTATACATTCATTTTTCAGACGCTCAAGGGCAGCTAACTCAGTAGTTGGTATGGGATCTGGCAGAAATTCAAACTCATTCATGCTTGTATAGTTGTCCTTGTTTACTGCAAGAATGATGCAGATTCATCCAAAACTGAAAGTACTAGACTGCTCACAACATTTCTTCCTTTATAAGTCGATGGAGATTTTTTCAGACGTTCAAGGGCAGCTAACATCGTAGACCCTGTTCAGATCTTGCCGAATTTCGAACCCATCCAAGCTTATATAGCTGTCCTTGTTACATGCAAGAATGAATAAGACCCAATCAAAAATGAAGGTGCTAGAGTGCTCACAACATTATACATTAATTTTTCAAATGCTCAAGGGAAGCTAACTCAGTAGTTGGAGATGGGATTTGGCAGAAATTCAAATTCATTCAAGCTTTTATGGTTGTCCTTGTTACCTGCAAGAATGAATAAGATTCAATCAAAAATGAAAGCACTAGAGTGCTCACAACATTTCTCCCATTATAAGTCTATGGAGAATTTTTCAGACGTTCAAGGGCAGCTAACTCTGTAGACCCCGGTCAGATCTTGCCGAATTTCAAACCCATCCTAGCTTTTATAGCTGTCCTTGTTACATGCAAGAATGAATAAGATTCTATCAAAAATGAAGGTGCTAGAGTGCTCACAACATTTACATTCAATTTTCAAACGCTCAAGTGCAGCTAACTCAGTAGGTGGTGATGTGATCTGGCAGAAATTCAATAATTCAAGCGTTCATGGTTGTCCTTGTTACCTGCAAGAATGAATAAGATTCAATAAAAAAATGAAAGCACTAGACTGCTCACAACATTTCTCCCATTTTAAGTATATGGAGAATTTTTCAGACGTTCAAGGGCAGCTAACTCCGTAGCCCAGGGTCAAATCTTGCCGAATTTCGAACCCATCCAAGCTTTTATTGCTGTCATTGTTACCTGCAAGAATAAAGATCCAAAGAAAAATGGAAGAGCTAGAGTGCTCACAAGATTTCCAATTATAACCCTATGGGAGCTAATTGTAGCCATGGAAACCAGAGTTCTGATCCGATCTGGCCCAAAACCTAATGCAGCCAATCGCCCACCCCAATGATGCTTTAGATGAAATTTGATTATGATCGACCAGCTGGTCTCAGAGATATTCATGTCTGAAAGTGTGAACAGACACACGGACGGAAAGACGCACGGACGCCGGCTCGAGTCCCATCCTATATTAATAAGCTCACCAAGAGCCTTCGGCTCAGGTGAGCTAAAAACATAAAATTCATTTATTCCTTTCGGGTAATCAGAATAATGGATTTTAATAGGACTGAACCCACATGTTGCAGTACTATTTTTCTTTGCGCAAGTTGCTGCTAATAAAATGCAGCTTTTTCATTAGCTGCACTTCGCCTTACACACATCTGAGGCTTGATTCTCGAATTGAGCCAAACTTTTCCAATTGATCCATTTCTGCTCCTGCATCATTCCCAAAATTCTCTGACAGTTTTTTTAACCATCTGCCACTTCCAAGTATTTATAAATCTAGATTCAGTAGTGTGCAATGTCTCTGCAACACACTGACTATGACAACGAACTTTCATTCCTTGCTTTGAATCCAACCTCAGACCAACCAGACTGCAGTGACCAAATATGAGTATGACTAGGACATACCACAATCGCACACTGCAGACTAACCAGCGACATCAGGATGATGGAGAGACATAAGAAACTAACAGTAGCAAGACACCATGAAGACAGACAGTCAATGTAAAGCCTCTCTCTGTATGTTTGTCTCTCTGTCTGTCTGTCTCTCTGTCTGTGTGTATGTCTCTCTGTCTGTATCTCTCTCTCTCTGTATGTCTCTCTGTCTGTATGTCTTTCTGTCTGTCTCTCTGTCCGTCTCTCTCTGTCTCTCAGTCTGTTTCTGTCTACCGCTCTGTCTCTCTGTCAGAATCATAGATTATTTCCATTACAATTGGAAAATCCCCGTTAGAACAGTTATATGAGCTTCTTTGCGAGAAAACCTGCTTTTTGCATATTGAGAACAAAGCAGCAGATCACAGATGAGGATAACATCCAAATCACATGCACATCTTTAGACCTTGACAAAAACACATGTAAAGTTTCAAAAGGACCCAGCTATAATTGTAGGAGATGTTGCATTAACAAGCTTCCCAGAGTCTATATGCTTTGGTAGAAGTTGAGCCCAAAAATGACTAAGTTCAAAATAGTAAACTAGAGGACCTGAAGGTCCTGAGGCGCTCACCTGAACTCATTAATAATGTCAAAATAGGTCAAGGTCAACTACCACTTATAATAAAACATATTTTGTTTTACCATATATGGGGGTTGCAGCTCTTTTGGCAAAGTAATAAATACTCAAACAGCCCAGTGATTTCTGAGAAACCAATGTTTAGATAGGTATGTGGCAGTCCAAATGAGTGGCATGAGATAAAAGGTCACAGGTTAGCTTGACATTTGATACTTATATAAAACCATGTCTCATAAGGTTCAACATTTCTCGAAACTATTATGAGTTCGGCTTAATCAGTAATAGAAAAATAAACATTTCAAGATTTTTCCCATATAAATGCATTAGGAATCAAATTTGACCTTGCCATAAAGTAGGTCAATATCCAGCTAGATTTATCATTTGCGCAAACCTGGTAGAGACCACATCCCCAATGCTACATACCAAGTCCCAAGACCATTGGCCTTTTGTTCCAGAGAATAAGATATTTAAAGGGATTTTACCATATATAGGTGTGGTGGCCTTGACCTTTGAAACTTATTTAAAGCCAATGTCTCGTTAGGTTTAACATATCAAGTGAGAATAATGAGTTTGGCTTCAACAGTATTCAAAAAATCAACTTTTCAAAAAAAAATCCCATTTTAATGCATTAGGAAGCAAATTTGACCTTGACGTTTAGCAGGTCAAGGTCAACTTAGGATCATCATTTGAACAAACTTGGTAGCCCCCCATCCCCAATGCTACATGCCAAGTCCCAATATCACAGGCCTTCTGGTTCTGGAGTAGAAGATTTTTAAAGGATTTTTACCATATATGGGAATAGCGGCCATCCTGGTTATGTGACCAAAATACCAAACTATTTTGCAAAATTTTTGGCAAACTTATCATAAGGAGTCTTCATATGAAATTTGAGTTCACTTGGGCCAATAGTTTGTGAGAAAACTATGTTTTAATGTATTGATGGGACTCCAATATGAACGACCGAAGCTGAAAGGTCAAAGGTCAACCTTGACCTTTGGAACGTAATTATAGCCATTGCCTCATTAATTTAAACATATCAAGTGAGAATAATGACTAAGGCTTCCACAGTTTTCAAAAAATCAACTTTTCAGAAATTTTCCCATTTAAATGCATTACGAAGCAAATTTGACCTTGACGTTAAGTAGGTCAAGGTCAACCTAGGATCATCATTTGAACAAACTTGGTAGGCCCCACAACCCCAATGCTAGATACCAAGTCCCAAGGTCATGGGCCTTCTGATTCTGGGGAGAGATATCTTAAGTCTACCCGTATATGATGAAACAACAAATCTTGTAAATTTCATGCTGATGTTAATCACTGATTGAATTAACAGCAAATCATGCACATTTCATGCTGATATCTCACATGGTATGGAACTTTTCTATGAAGTTGTATTTTAGTTACTTATATTATATGGGGAAAACCTAGGCCACGCGACATGTGATTATACCAGCTCAAGTTGAGAGGCTTCTGTTCCAATTAGATGCTTCTATACAGATTAAATGGGCCTCAATGCAAGCAAACAACAAAGGTGCAGACCAGCCTGCACATAAGCGCAGTCCAATCAGCGCCTTAGTAATTCGCTTATTGAAAAGTATCATATCTAAACTTGCTACAAGCAAAATTTCAATTTTTTAGCCAGTCTCTGTAGCATAGCAGGCTGGTTTGAATATCACTTCGTCGGCAACACCGAAGACAGGTTTTGTCACGTCGAGACCGACATAGTAAATGTGGTAATTGCACTCTCATATGCGACATCATCTGAAAATAAATTTATTCAGTAGGACACCACATGAATTTGAAACTCAATGTGAGTTAAACGGACACCAAACAATAGAGGAGTTACATTAAGAGCTCAGAAAGCCAGGACTATTTTGTTCTTTTTATTCTCAAAAAGTATATAATAACAACAAATGCAGTTCCCATTTTAAGTCATTGGCGACTTCAAGAAAAGAAAAAAAATCGAGCATACCGTTAAACTTGTCTTAAGCGGCAACTTAAAATAGACGAAAATAAGTCTTAATGCAAAATGGTTAAAAGTATTGCAGAATGCTCCCCTTGGAGCATTCTGCAATACTTTTGACCTGCATTAAGTGATAATTGGTATTGAAAACCAATTTTCAGTGTGTTTTTTGAGTGGCCGCTTAAGACCTGTTTTACTGTAAATCTTTTGATTAAACCAAAACAGATGTTAAAGTTCTCTCTGAGACAGTTTGTTTCAGTACCAAACCCATGATTTGGTTAAGAAACATTAACTACTTTCTTATGCTTTGGCAGTAGCAAATTCAAAGCCACTCTATTTACAGCATTTGGACATAAGGAACTGTATCCTGACACTTTATAACACTATATATGGGTCTTAATGCGAGATAACCCAAATTGTTGCATGTGAACAACAAAGGCGCAAACCAGCCTGCACATCCATAAGTTTAATCAGCACCTTTGTTCAATCGGAACTGCCTCTGCCAGAATTCCGTGGAATCAGACCAAGGATGTACATCGAGAATCTACTTTCATAACGCAAGACTTTAAGTGATACTGTGATGCTAACGTTTTATAAGGTGACGCTGACGTCTCAGAAACCATGTTAACACAATAACAAGTGCGATTGTAGCAAAACGAATGGCTTACATGAAGTTTATGTTTTTTCAATAAAATATTGCTATGGCAATATATTTTATTGAAAAACATAAACTTCATTTATTCTGCTGATTAAACTTTTCAGATAATCAAAATAATGGATTTTAATAGAGCTAAATCCACATGCTATAGAATTAGTTTTCCATATGCCAGTTCCTCCGATTAACAAAATGGAGCGTTTTGGTACATACTACTACTACGCGTAATGCTCCTTATAAAGACCCAAGGCATGTTCCGATTTTCGAATTGTGACAGACTTTCCCGATTGCACCTTTAATATTCCCTTTCTGGATAGTATAAGAATCCACTTGCCATGCGCAAAATTTCAATATTCCAGCTAGTCTTTGTAGCTGAGTAGACTGGTAATGGTCTTATATTGTCAGATACCCCAAAGACATGTTTACTCACATTGGGGCCCAAATAATACCTTAAACTGAGCTTTTTTTTTTAAATATTTATCACATGACGTCGCGTCTAGGAGTGATATAATACCATGCAACAAAATCGATAAACCACTAGTGGTTTACAGATTTTCAAGAAACATAATTGCGTCCATTATAAGGTTACGAAAAATAAGGAAAAATCTTGACATTTTCACACCAAAAATGCAAATTTTTAGTATTTTTATTGTCATGTGATAAATAGAATCTAACATACGTGCTATTGTATTATTGAATTATTAAACTTGTTGCGAAAAAGATATAAAATGCTCAGCAAACCTCACATTTTATCTCTTTTCCCCAACCTGTTTAATAAAATCGATAATGCATGAACACTCATGTAAGATCCTCTATATAGAAATAATGACAATACTTTCATTGTTAAGCTGTTCCTTTTATAATAGCTTCCCATTTACCTTGAAGTTAGATCAAATGGACTCTTACATGAGAAAATCTGTCACAGGACCCTGAGACAAGGTAACACTTAAAAGCAATCTGATCAGCTACAGAGACAAAGCTAGAATCATAAAATTTCTTACCTAGCATGTAAAGCTATTGTGCTTGCTTTTTCTAGTTAAAAATGGGCCTCTATGCGAGAAAACCTGTCTTCAGGGGTTCCGTCAAAGCAAGTTTCAAACCAGTCTCCTCAGCTACAGAGACTAGCTAGAAAATTGAAATTTCACCTGTAGCAAGTTTACATATGATACTTTCAAATAGTGAATAACAAAGGCGCTGATCAGACTGCGCGGATGCGCAGGCTGGTCTGGGCCTGTTTTGTTCGCAAACCTCCAAAGACAGGTTTTCTCACGTCAAGGTCCAAATAAAGCCAACCAGAATGTGCAAATGCACAGCCTAGTCTGAGACTTTCTTGTTCGCATACAACAAATACATGCTATCTCATTGTAGCACAAATAACCTTAACTCTTTGCCACCTCGTGTTGTCTACAGATAACCTTTGCAAATAGTTTGGACCCAGACCAGGCCCGACATTTTGTTGGGCCTGATCTGGATCCAAACTGTTTGACACTGGTGGTATTCCTGAAAGAATTTTTCAAAAAAGTTGATTTTGACAAAAATCAGCAGTCGCAAAAAAAGCATGCAAAATTACCCAGGGGGGTGGGGCAAAGAGTTAAAAATAGCAGGCCTTTAGATAAGAGTGTGTAATTAAAAAATTAATTTTCTTATTTCTCAACCAAAACATGTTGTGGGTACACAAAAGAACCGCCTCAATGAGACAGTTCTTTTTAGTACCAAAACAAATGATTTTACTAATGGATAAGAAAATATTCAAATTAAACCCTCATTTTTTATATATCTGTAACAATGATAATGAGACAACTCTATATCAATCAAGTCTTTGAGTATAAAAACACTTTAAATTCATAAATTTTTGCTAGAATTTTATTTTCGCCAATAGTGTTTTAAGACATATTTGCGATGTTCAAAATTCCCAACTAGGCCTTTATTTACCTATATCAGCAAACAACAGAGTGATTTCGCCATTTTGCGAAGGTTTTATTTTCACGAAACTTTGCATATGCCAAGTTTTGCAAAAATAAAACTCACGCGAAAACTTCTGAATTTACAGTAGTCAATAAACATGTATATGGATGCAAAAAGGTTAAGGCACTTTAAACATATGTTGACATAAATTAAAGGCTTCTATCTGCATAGAAATCCAAACAGGGCTGTCAGGACTAAAATTGTCTGTGAAGATAAGAAGGCCTAATTGGGGTTAATGCTTAGTGATTAACCCTTTGTATACTGATGGATTCTTCCTACTGGTTTGATATGATAAACTTGGGATACTCCATTAGACATGTCTAGGTGTTAAAAAATATATTGTATTTTTGGTCACCTTGACAAACTGTGTAGAACCTGATGAAATGCAGAACAATACCATCAATGTCAAACAGTTTAGATCCAGATTTGGCCTGACATTATGTCAGGCCTGATCTGGATCCAAACTGTTTGCAAAGGTTGTAAACAGACAACACTGGTAGGCAGAGCTAAGCTTATATACAGAACTCTTCAGTATATCTACATAAAATTTGATAAAACATTTTTAGCATTAACCCCCATCCAGACCCTTTTATCAGGAAATAAGCTAGGGGGAGACTAGGGCGAAATGTCACCCTAAATGGGACTGAGGGAGAAGTTGGAGTCTTCCTATAAAAAAATATTTTTAGGGAGACTCATTTTCATGCTGTCAACACACAAATGAAAGGTGTGTTGATAATCTACAACCACTGCATTCTCCTTCCATTTAATGGCAATAGTATGCATATTGGCTAATTTGCTTCTAATCTGACAGAAAGTGCTGTAATCTTGCGATATAACTTCTCCCTATCTGATTGTCACTTCTTCCCATTTTCCTCAAGGAAGAAGTCACTTCTCCCTACTGTCAGGACCCAGCTTGAACCCTATTTTATGTCACTAACTTGATCCTTTTCTTCTGTTGATAAAACCAACATGCACACTTTATCCTTTCATTCAGAAATAAATACACTCTGCCTTCAATAAACCATTTCACTTGTCATCTATAACCAAACCCCCACCCCTCCAATCCTACCCCTGTATCTGCAGTCAAGCATATTCATAGGGCAGTACAAACCTCCCTCAGAAAGCAATTGGTCCCAAAGGGCCCCATTGTTTCTCAGGGACGGAGGGAGGAAGGGGTCCATACCAGTATTTCTAAGGAAAGCTAAATCCACTTGCGATTTTCAAGGGGGGAGGGGTCCAGACTTCCTGTTCCCTGCTGGGTCTGCCCATGGGACATATGAGGGCCTGGCCCTGAGGTTATAAAACTTTTTTCATGCTCAAATGAGCTGCTCATAAATGTTAAAATGCCAACAATTGTTGGCATTTTAACATTTATTAGAATGATAAATACAACATCTGAGAAACTTGAAGCAAGAAACTTCTTTATTAGTCAGTATTTTACTATTATGAGCAGTTGAAATTTCATTTTCAGTTGAGTTGAGCATGAAAAGTTTTATAACCTCAGAGCCTGGTTACAGACCATAATGATATTGTTGTTTAGGAAGAAATTCCCACTCTTTAGCAGTGAGGGGCGATGAGGGTATGCTTACAAAAAAAAACACCCTCCCACTGAGATAATGAGGACCTAATTACAAAAACCTGATTCATAGCTACAATGTGTGATTTCTTGAGTACATGAAACTAAAGCTAGCTGACACCTGTTTACCATTATGACTGCAGCAAAGGACAAATTTGTGACATTTTTTCTTATTTTCATGAAAAAATAAGTATATTTCACGTGAATCATCAAGTCTTATTTGAAAAAGCAAGAACAAATTTTCAATTATTGATACTAATTTAAAGAATGCAAATAAGGCTAGATATTTCATACTGTGAATCTAAGATTCCCTTGAAATCATAAACACAATTTTCTCAAAATATAAAGAAATTATGTCATCCCCTGCAGTCATCATTGAGGCTTTAACAGCAGGGATTTTCCTAAGCCTAATTTGGGGCCCAATATGGGCCCCTTCCCAATTCAATAATGAGCAAATACTTCCCAAAATGATGTATGTTGTTCCCAAATTCTCAGTTCCATATTTTGGTGAAAATTTCATGAAAATCTGAACCAAAAAACATAGTTACAGATCCATGAAAATTTGCATAAAAACCTGAATGAAAACATGTTTTCATTCACATTTTAATGCAAATTTTCATGAAATTAAAACAACAAATATGTTCGCTTTATACTGCTTATTTTCATCTATTTAAAATGGCAATCCAATATCAATTTTTCCCAATTTTGATTGTCCAAATGCCTTTTCCCTCAAATTCAACAGGCCCCCGGTCCTGCATTCAGAAGGGTAGGAAAATCCCTGAACAGTCAACATTTTGATAATTTTTCGAAGCTACAGCCATTTGTTATAATTCCGAAACAACAAGTAGGGATTTTTAATACAATAATTCTCAAAGCAACAAGTTAGGATTTTTTAATGATTTTCAGAAACAAGACATACAGTTATTTAACAATTTTCAAAACAACGAGTATGGATTTTATAACAATTATCAAAGCACTGAGTAAGGATTTTATCGCAGCTAAATGCCGTCATAACTTGATCACATACTGACTGAATAATACTTTTGAGTAAAGTATATAATTTATATATATAAAAAAACTTATCTGTACAACTAAGAACCAAGGATTTACAAAACAAAGTTCATCTGGCTCCACGTCAAAACCATAATAGCAATTCTTAGTGATTCCCTACACGCCTATCAAATGCTCTGATGCCCAACCACTGGTTAAATATGAAAAACAATTGCCCTAGGAAGAGAATACAGTGTTAGAAATAAGCCAGAGATCTCAACTTGTCCGATAGGCAACTTGAAGACAAAAGCAACTTGTCCCCCACGATTTTAACTTGCCTTGCACTGTGCCACATAATTCATTTAACATATCTAAAAATTCTGATAGGCTCAAAATACGCAGCTGCAATGGCAAGCAGTGAAGACCCTGATCAGACTGCTCCTCTAGGAGCAGTCTGATCTGCGTCTGCACTGTCTGCCTAGACATATTTGTTAGAAAACTTATGTTCATTGTTTTAGACCATATGGCAGTCTAATTATTTATGAATTTGTTCCTGCAAGACTTTAAGAAAAACAAGAAAAAAATATTTCCTGGAATTTCAACTTGTCCAAGAGGCAACCTTCCCAGACTATCAGCTTGCCCCCAGCAAATTTAACCTGCGTTGGGCAAGTGGGCAATTGCTTATTTCTAACACTGGAATAACAATTCAAGGAATACCAAAATGTCATGTTATAGCCTATGGATTCCTACTTTTGTGGTATAAATACGAGCTCAACAAGTATTCTCATTATGCCATATTTACTTTTCGCGAAATGAACCCGTTCTGGTACACCTTCAGGCTTCATTAGGCAAAAAAATAAATCTGACAAAAGAGTGAACTTCTGACCATTTATCATATGATGTCTTGTCTGGGAGTGAAATAACGCCATGCAATCAAATCGATAAACTACTGGTTTACAGATTTTCAGGAAACGTTACAATGTCCATAACATCGTTGTGTACATAATGACAAAATTATAACGTTTTATGGCAGTAATGAGATTTCAAAGTAATCTTAATGTCATATGATAAATAGAATCTAACATTCATGCTCTTGTTTTATTGAATTTATTAAACTTGTTGCAAAAAATATATAAAATATTCGGCAAGCCTCACATTTTGTCTCTTTTCCCCAACTCGTTTAATTAATTCAATAAAACATGAGCACTGGTGTAAGATCCTCTATTTAACCACCAAATTAATTGAGTAAAATACAATGGTGGGATGGCAAATAGTATAAAGTCTGGTAAGACAGCTCCTTCAGGTGGAAGCTGATCTGGGTTCAGGCTGTTTGACAAGCTTAACTCTGCCTCCTGGGAAATTTTTCATGAATTTTTGTTGTCTGCTGATTTTTTTCAAAATCATTTTTTTCGGAAAATTCTTACAGGAATACCATCTCGGTGTCAAATAGTATGAATCCAGATCAGGACCGACATTCTGTCAGTCCTGATCTGGGTCCAAACTGTTTGCAAAGGTTATCAGCAGACGACACTAGTAGACAAAGAGTTGATAGAGTATTTAGGGTAAACACAACAATGCTATTATGGATTTAGGACGTAGATTGTAACAATCCGATTTAAATCATGATAGTTCATGGAATCTATTGTAGAAAATATACATGCTTTATCTATAAAATGTAGTTCAATCTAAGGAAGTAGCACATCGCAAATATCCATATTTATAGCCGCCCTTGTTGTTGTTGCTGTTGCTGTGGTTCGGAACAAGAAACTACTTCCTTTATGGCATTGGCAACATAATCAAGATTTTTATCTGTGAGACCGCACATGTTGATACGCCCAGACTTCATCATGTAGATATGATACTTCGACACCATTAACTTGGACTGGGCTTCTGTTAGTAAAAAAAGAACACATAGTGATTTAAACTGAACCGACATAGTGCCATCAAGATTCATACAGGCAAGTTTGTGTAAAATTCAAGGACTTCTTATAGACTTTCCTACTGTTTTCAAGGTCTGAAATACTGATTTGCACAATAAAATACTACTTTGGAAAAGTTGGACTGCTTAACTTAAGATATTAGTTATAGAAAATAACTATAAAATTGTGATGCCTTTATTTGGTGCAGCATATGCTGCACCAAATAAAGACATGACAATTTTATATTGATTTAGGTCTCAAAAGACAGTGTTGAATCCTTTAGTAAATGGTAAAATTCAAGGACTTTTCAAAGGCCTTTGAGTGTTTTTCCAGTACTTTTCCTTTCAAAATTAAGTTTTCAAGACAGTCCTGTATATTCAAGTACTTATCAAGCTGTGCGAACCATGGTCATCCTTTCATAAAATGAAATTCATCCTTTCCATCTACCCTTTGCCTAATGCTGCTCTCACACCTAAGCGAATATGCTTGCAAATGGGCTTATGAATGGGCTTATGAATGCAATTCGGCCCCAATTTGCAATGATCGCAAGAACTTTGTAGGTGTTCGTAAGCATTCTTGGGCTGTTCGTAAGCATTCTCCTGGTCTTGCGGAGATAAGCAACATGCTCCTAAAATTCGTATGAAAAGCATATTCACGACATATTCGTGAGCAATTATAAGCCATTCTTATTGATGGCAAGACATTTGTAGTGATCGTAAGACGTTTGCAAGTGATTGTAAGGCGTTTGTAAAGATTCGCCTGCACTTGTATTGACATTTCCGCAGAACGCAGGGGAAATGTGAAAATGAGTCCAAATTTGGAAGGAAAATAAGCTAATTGGACATGGCCTGGCAGCTATAAGACAACAAAAAACACCCCCAATGTGTATCATGCAAATTAGATACCCATGTTTTGCATTCGCCCTTCATTCGCAACACATTCTTAAGATTCGCAACTAGGGCTGGCTAATGACGCAAAAAAGCTAATCGATAATCCGTCCTTGAATTTCGATTAGTAATCGCTCAAACTTGAAAGAAGGTCTCGGAACGTTTTGACAACTTTAGCATGGACAAGGACATTGATTTCCCCATCATTTCTCTACACAACACAAGTAGTGGGTGTTATACATTCAAAAGACAAGAGGGCTTCAAGAAAAAGTTGGCACCTTTACTCAAAACAAGTCGTCATCCACTCTGTTGGAAGAAAATTGACTTGCTAATTGGCAAAGTCGGTAATTAAACTCACAGTCGGCCATTGTTGTTGCATACAACAGGAAGTCAAGTATGCATGACACGAACACCTTTGTGTAAAATAAAACTCTGTAAAAGGTCGGCAAAAGTGAAACCTTCTAAACCCAAATTTAACCCCGCAGAAAAAAACAGCTTACATACTAGATTGTTTATCTGACAAATATTTTATAATTTAGTACTTATTTAAAACAGAGAAGCGCAAGTATAACTTTTTCTAACATCTGTTGCTGAGTTAGCCTGCAGAGTACAACATTTTTTATTACTTCGATACAGCAATTTATACACATCTACTGTTTACGACAATGCACTTCCGGTCTAAACAAAACATCACACGAGGCAATTACGCTTGAATTTTAATTGAATAAATGAACAGAACATCCATTGGAAGTAACCGATTTTTGAAATTTCATATCGATAATCGTTTTTCTATTGTATATCGACCGATTAACCGATATTTTGATCAATCAAGCCGGCCCTATTCACAACGGCATTCACAAGCATCCTTAAGCATTTGTAAAATTTGTAAAACAGATTTGCTAGGATCGTAGAAAATTTCGCAAGCATTCATAATGTATAAAATTTTGCATCATTTTCCAGCAATTATGCTGCAAATTTCAAATTTTCATATTCGCAGATATTCGCTCAGGTGTGAGAGTAGCATAAAAGTTTCACAAAAAATAAACCCTCACGAAAATTTCCAAATTTACAGTAATTTTGAAATAAAACAATGGTGTTCATCCTTTCATAAACCTCCAAAACATGAAATTTATCTTTTATCTACTCTTCACCAACTGGTGTTGTCTGCTTTTACAAACAATTTGGACCCCGATCAGGACCTGATATGGATCCAAGCTGTTTGACACTGATGATATTCTGTAAAGAATGTTTCGAGAAAGTTGTTTTTGATGATGATGCATGGATAGGTTAGGGTCTTTCATGCAAACCAAACATCTATGTGTCTTGATCCACATCTGAACTAAGGGTGAGGTTGGTGCCGTGAAACCAGTTTAAGCCCTCCAGGAAAATATTTTAACTGACCGTTCCAAGACGTTACTTCTTTTTTTGATCATTTGTATTATTTATGTCTTGCGTGTTATCATGCTTTTGCGTCTGTTTGTTTTGTTTGTTTATTTTGTTGCTATACGTCCCAAGTCAACAGCTATGGTCTTGGCAGGATGGTCAGTTCACCTAACCACACTTTTTCCTGGGCAAGCTTGAACAAGCTTCTTGCACATACTTTTGCTTGTAACTCACAACAACCCTTCTTGAATGGCTGTAGAAAGAATCTCATGATCAATCTCCACGAAAGTATGGGACCAGGCCTGGTTTGAACTTGCAACCCCTGGATCTGCAGTCAGACTCCCATCTGTTGCCAGACACCTTACCTACTGCGCTACGCGGCCCGGTTTGGCGTCTGTTCATTGCTGCCTTGTGGTCACCTGCTGGGAAAGGGCTGACCTCTTAGCTCTTGTTTGTGATGTTTAATTATGTTGATGTCGCTTTCCCATGTGGTATCCTGGGTCAGGTGTGGTTCTTGATTGTATCAATTCCTGATCTCTGCCACCTTTCTTACTTTGAATAAAATCAGCAGACAACAAAAAACATGAGAAATAAGCTGGTAAGCAAAGAGCTAAGACCTGAATTTCAATATTTCCGATGTTCATGAAAGGGTGAACAGGTTTCAAACAGGCAAGAATGTGTAAAATTCAAGGACTTTTCAAGGACTTCTAAAAGACTTTCCTACTGTTTTCAAGGGCTGAAAACTTAAGAAAAATACTGATTTACACCTTAACATTCTACTTCTGAAATGCTAGAGTCCATTACCATCACAAATTTATACTGATTTAGGTCTCCAAAAACACTGTTGAATCCTCCTGTAAATGGTAAAATCAAGGACTTTTCAAGGCCTTTGAGTGTTTTTCAAGTACTTTTTAAGGCAAAATTTATTTTCAAGGACTTTTCAAGACAGTCCTGTATTTTCAAGTACTTTTCAAGCCTGTGCAAACCCTGGTGAATGCCATGGACATGGGTGAAAGTTCATAATTTGTAAAATCCTGAACATTAAAATTCAAATTTTAAACTTGCAATATGCCATCAAAATATTAATATTTCAAGTTTAAACGATCAATTGTCTTTAGATAAACTGTAGATAAAACAGAAAAGCTACAATTATCTGCCTAATTCAGGATTTTGAGGCCGACTTTCTATGGAAAGTCGGCCTCAAAATCCTGATAGAAAGTCGGCCTCAAAATCCTGAATTCAGGAATGATCCAGAAAAACTCACCCATGCGTGGGTTCAGTTTAAATGATAGACACCTTGTTAATTATTTACCTCCTAGTTTCATATTAATATTTCAAGTATAAAAGATAAATTGTCTTTAAATAAACTGTAGATATAACAGGAAAGCTATAATTATCTAATTTTCTGCCTAATACAGGATTTTGAGGCTGGCCGGCCTCAAAATCCTGAATTCAGGAATAATCCTGCAGACTTTCACCCATGCAATCGATCAGTTTAAATGATAGACACCTTGTTAATTCTTTACCTCCTAGTTTCATCTGCTGATAACCTTTACAAACAGTTTGGATCCAGATATGTCTTACACAACTTCTGTCCTGACCTGGATCCAAACTGTTTGACATTCTGATGATATTCGGAAGAACTTTTCAAAAAGTTGGTTTTGCAAAAACAAAAGACACAAAAAAAGTATGCAAAAATAACCCGTTTTAACCCTTAAAGCGCCAATCATGACTGCAACAGACAACAAATTTTCCAACATCTTTCCTAAATTTCGAGAAAAATAAGGTATGATATTTCATGAGAATCAGACTATTCTCATGAAATATCATGCCTTGTTTGTGGGTTTTGATAAAGGAGCAAACTTTGAAATTGTCTTCTGCTGTAAACAACAGGTGGTGCTTTAAGGGTTAATAATCAATGTTTAATTATATTAATTTTGTTTGTTTTGTTGCTTTACTCCAAATCAATAGCTATGGTCATGGCCGGAACGTCAGCTCACCTAACCACACTTTTTCCTTGGCAAGCTGGAACAAGCAATTAAACAGTACATTATGCACATACTTTGCTCGTAACTGATAGGAATCCTTCTTGAATGAATCAGCGGAAGAGAAGGGAGGAAAATGACCTTAAAATTATTTCAAGATCAATCTCCACCAAAGTCTGGGACTGGGCCGGGATCAAACTAGCGACCCCTGAATCTGCAGTCAGACACGCATCTGTAGTGAGACACGTTATCGACTGAGCTACGCAGCCTGTTTGTCCTATCTGGATCTACTCCGTTTGCTATTGAAATATGATATATCTGATCCTACAATTGATCCCTTACAAGTAATTTCTTTGTTTTATGTACCAACATGAAAGTTTATTTATATAATTATTCATAGTGGGCGGCCTAGCATGCATATTCATGAAGAAAAGGGTTAACCCTTAACGCACCAAGAAAAAATTGCATCTCAAAGTGTCGTCTGCTGCAAATAATTGCTTAACCTTACTGACGAATTAAGTATAGATGAAAACAGCATGGACCCAGAACAGACTGCTCCTATAGGAGCAGTCTGATCTGGGTCCACACTGTTTGCCATAGAGGCTTCTTAAACATTTCAGCAGACGAGAAAAGCAGACAAATTTTGTTGCGATCGGCGCATTAAGGGTAAATTACCATTTAATCCAGTGTAACTAAACATCCCCTTCTGTGAAATAATGCATATTCATGAAGAAAAGGGTTAATTAATTACCATTTAATCCAGTGTAACTAAACATCCCCTTCTGTGAGATAATGTGATCCCAATTTCCAGGACAACCGAGTGCCTTGAGACGTCTGTTGAGCTCCTGTCTCATCAGCTTAACACGTGTTGCCATAGTCTGTATTTCTCCTTCCCTGAAAAAACGAAAGTTTGTTTTTGTTTGATTTGATTCTTTACGTCCCATCAACAATCTTTCAGTTAAACAGGGACGGGTCTTCTTGGGTTGAACCAGTACTAAGCTAGGATAAATGTGCCTTGCTCAAGGACCACAAGGCAGTGAGGCCGGTGAGTCTCAACCCACGGCCCCTCAGTCTCGAGTCAAGCACTCTACCACTGAGCCACTGCGCCCCCATCAAATAAAAAAAAAAGAGAGGGATCATAAGTTCTGACATGTCCCTCACAAAAATTACACATACCGTAAAGGAATCTCATTTCTGGCATCCTTAACCCTTAAAGGGCCAATCGCAACAAAAGTTGTCTGCTTTTCTTGTCTGCTGAAATGTTTAACAAGCCTCTATGACAAACAGTGTGGATCCAGATCAGACTGCTCCTATAGGAGCAGTCTGTTCTCGGTCCACGCTGTTTGCTTCTATATTTTATTTGTCAGTAATTTTAGGCAATTATTTGCAGCAGACGACTTCAGCAGACAACATTTTCAGATGCATTTTTTTCTTGGCGCTTTGAGGGTTAAAATATCTTTCTCTGAAATATATCCTCCGCCAAAATAACATTATTGTTTTTTTCTCCAGGATTTATTTTCACTGTGTATGTACCAATATACCTTTAAATGGCAGAATTTTGAAACTCAATTTATCATATGATGTCGCTGTTACGACATAAAGCCGGTCAGGAAGGAAGAGGGGAAATCTTATTGGAAAATTCCTTTATGCGATGACGATGCTACCAGGGAAAAATAATGCACACAACTAGCAAAAAACTTTTCAGTACTTTATGTACTAAGAAAACATCAACAACACATTAATATACAATGACACCACCTACGCTGTTATTTCTGGCTAATTGACCATCCTATACTAGAGCAAGTTGCCACTCCAAGATCGTTTCAATTAGAACCAATCTTGGACTGTCCTGTTCTAGATGTACGTCAACCAGCCAGAAATAAGAGACGTAAAGAATATGATTAACATATAGCTTAAGTTCTCATAAAAGAAAAACAAACAATTGGGCCCTTTAATATTTAAGTTCTCGTATTGACGAGAAATCTCGAGATTATACGCGTCTCGCGAACACTATGTCTTCTAAGCTGCACGTGTGTCTTCTTCAGACCATCGGCGCTGAGGTGATCGAACCTGTACTTTGGTCGTCACTGGATTCATGTAATCGTATTATCTGTTACGCGTACTGCTGATCGTCGCTCAAGACGTCAGCATTAATATGTATATGTCCTCCTGATCATATCCCCATGTTGGGGTGTCAGATTTTACATATAACCATTCAAGCCGGTTGGCTTCCCATTTGATTGTGCTACGTTGTAACGATTGGGCCTTGATCCACGCTGGTCGTGGCCTGAGGGGGACAACTAATATGTGCCCTCAGGTACTAATCAACGGCTCACCAACATTCAGCCTCCAACGTAGGAGGGGACACAAGAGACGATTCTGCAAAAAACAATCTATATTTAGAATCTCAGAATCACTCTTTTGCGTCAATAATGGGGTTGTTCGTTCGAAGTTCACAAAAATAGAAATAATTTTAGTGGTCTTACCCTTTTAAATTACAGCCTAACCCTATAAGCGCGCGATTAGCCCACACCCGTGGGTGTATGGCTAACGGCTCCCATGCGGTTAGGATGGATCGGCTCTTCTAAATACCCACACTTAAACTTATATAATAGAGAAGTATTTTTTAGTGACTGGCCTATGTCAGCGCTAAACAATACCTCTTATGCCAAACAAACAAACCCATACGTAACAAACTCTTCTATACACTGTCGTAACGTCACCCTGGTTGAGACGCTATCGCAGCCGAAACATCAAGATCCCGTGGCCCTTTTTCCCTTCAAGGTCACGTTATCTAGATAGTTTCGAGGTTTACAAATACTGATACCAATTCTCTTAAAATTCCAGGAAAAAGGTTGAACAGTGTGGTGCCGACGTAACGTTTGGACGTTTACGTCGGACATCACCCTGCCCACGCACTAATTTCGTACATGTATAACATATCAGTCGTAAACAACTAATTATGACCTCTCGGCAAAAAATATATACATCAATATTGAGAGATTACATTCTGCTGTTTTATGTGTGTAAAACCGTACAATGCTTTCTTACATTTATTTTGGTGTAACATAAAATATTTTACATTTACTTTGGTGTAACAAAAATATCTTACATTTACTTTGGTGTAACAAAAAAAAATATTTTACATTTACTTTGGTGTAACATTACACCTACCTAATCTCTAAACATACATGTCAGCTATCACCTTATTTATGTAAGTGTGTTGTAGTGTATGCACCTAACCCTTATTCTTATATGCGTCAGATATAACTCGAGGTGACACATACAGGTCGCTACAGAAAGTCGATTATCACTGGCAGTTAAATCATCTTTCCAACAACGCCGTACAAAATCACAACAATTTAAAATCTAGCTGCTAAAATTGTTTTTCACCTATCGGTCCCTGGTAAATCTTTCAGCATGCCATTATAGTTTTAGGTGCAGGCCCGACATGGCCTGTGGCTACTTTTGTCCGAAATAACCCGACGAGTCCATCCGGACAGCTTTTACTATAGCCGCAAGAATGGTCCCAGCAGATTTTTAGGCAATACGCATGTGCGTAACTTCATACGCAAGTGCGTAACAATTGCTATTTTCACCAAAAAAAACGGGACGTTATTGATAACACCCGAAAGAACACATACACGGAATGCTGGCCGATTCAACAGACGACAAAATAGAAAACGAGTGACTTATTATTTCAATACAGTGTGACATGCTAGAGACATCGCGATTCAATGCAATTACACGGATCGCCATCGCCCTGTCATGTACAATATCAATACAGTAACAATATATATAACTTCACGTACCTTTTATAATAATGAATAGCATCTCTATATCGAACCTTTCAACGGTATGTTTAAAATGTCCCCTAACAAGAATGGGAAATTCCATCCTTTATATATTGAAAAACGCACAAGATTTCCGAGATATTCAAGAAGAATAAGGAAAACGTGCAAGCGTTGATAAATATAGATACAATGAATTCCATCTCAGACGAACCGACCTTTTATTGGGACTATCAATAGAAAGAGTACCGTATCATGATTCGAATAGGTGACCAGGTGCATACCTAAACCACTGCGTATTTGTGCGTATACGCAACCATAGCTGATTCTGTTATTCCAGCCATTCTGTATCGTAACAGTCGCGTGTGGGAGTAAAATAACGCCATGCAATAAAATTGATAAAGTACTAGTGGTTTATAGATTTTCGGGAAATGTTATGACGTCCATAATAACGTTGCGTACATAATGACAAAAGTATAACATTTTTACAGCAGAAATGAGATTTCAAAGTAATCTTAATGCAAATTGACAAATAGAATCTAACATTCATACTCTTGTATTATCAAATTTATCTAACTTGTTGTGAAAAACAGATAAAATGCTCAGCAAGCCTGGCATTTTATCTCTTTTCCTCAACTCATTTAATAAATTCAAAAAAACAGCACTCCTGTAATATCCTCTATATTTGCAGCAAGGGGAGCACTCATGTAAGATCCTCTATGTCTGCAACAAGGGGAGCACTCATGTAAGATCCTCTATATCTGCAACAAGGGGAATACTCATGTAAGATCCTCTATATCTGCAAAAAGGGAAGCACTCATGTAAGATCCCCTATATCTACAAAAAGGGGAGCACTCATGTAAGATCCTCTATATCTTCAACAAGGGGAGCACTAATGTAAGATCCTCTATATCTGCAACAAGGAGAACTCATGTAAGATCCTCTATATCTGCAACAAGAGGAGCACTCATGTAAGATCCTCTATATCTGCAACAAGAGGAACACTCATGTAAGATCCTCTATCTATCCCTTGCAAAGTTATGCCTCAAGATGGACCAATTCATAGAAATTAAGGCAATCAAAGGGCAGTAACACCTGTATATCTAAGGACCTTCTAATGGAATATTATTTACATCAGTCCACTTCATATTCCAAGGTTTATACAGGCAAGTATGAGTTAAATTCAATGACTTTTCAAGGACTTCTAAAAGCCTCTCCAACGTTTTCAAGGACTTAAAGTTAATGAAAAATACTGATCTAAGTGTTAAAATTCTACTTCAGAAATGCTAGGCTGAGAAAATGGAGATATTAGTATTGGAAATTTAGCATAAAATTGTTGTGCCTATATTTGGTGCAGCATGTGCCCTACCAAATAAAGGCACAACAATTTGATACAGATTTAGGTCTTTATCAACAGTGCTAAGTCCTACAGAAATTAGTAGTATGCAAGGACTTTGTAAGGCATATGAGTGATTTTCAGTACTTTTAAAGGCAGGTTTAATTTTCAAGGACTTTTCAAGAAAGCCGTCTTAATTCAAGTACTTTTCAAGCCTGTGCGAACCCTGTATTCATTGAAGTTTCATAAAAATAGATCTATTTCTTACAGCATACAAGAGGTGTTTCATGTTTATTTGAACATATTAGAAAATGCCGTTACTCATTTATTTCTCCATATATTGGGTAATAATTGATTTCCATGGGTTTGTCTGATCTCTAGGAATACGCGGTCATCAAGAAAATAGTTCTTAATTTTTATTTTCTGGTTTGAAACAGTCTCTGAAGATGAGTAGTCAAATTTTAAGCGTTTAAAAATGCTGTCTGAAACGAAACGTACTAAATCTTTCTCGAACAATTTCTCTAAAACATATGAAGTTTTTCTCTTGGAACCTTTCATATTTAAACAGACGAATTTTAAAATCATTAGGGCTGTTTCAAAATTTAGCCTTTGGAATCATGTCAACTAGGGAAAATATACGCCTTATCGCTAGAGCTTCTTTTAAGTTCGCAAAGACTTACCAGGATTTATAGAGGTCAGGGCTATTAAGTACATGAGCAACTATCCTTCCTCCGTGGTTGGACGGATTGGACCAAGAATACCGACAATGAAGTTCCATTTGAGTGAAAACTCTTCGCTTACTTTCCTCATCTTTGGCCACTATACACAGATTACCAACTCTTTCATCTGAAATGGACCAATAACTTTTGTCGTCTGCTGATAACTTTTGCCAACAGTAGGTCTGCCACTACAGTGTTGGCCCTAATCTGAATCCATACGGTACGACACTCTGATGGTATTCTTCAAATAAAAATTACACAGCATGCAAAAATTTAACCCATAAAGCCCCACCTATATTTGCAGCAGACGACAATTTGAAATTTTACTGCTTTCAAAAATAACAAATAAGGCATGATATTTCATGAGAATCATCTGCTGGCAGACGATTCTCATGAAATATCATACCTTATTCTTGTCGAAAAATAGGAAAGATGTCGCAAAAATTGTCGTCCGCTGCAGTCGTGATTTAAGATCATTCTGTCCGACCTTATATGAATCCACACTGTATGACACTCTTATGGTATTCCTCATAAATATTTACCTAGCATGCAAATATTTAAATCCACTTACTGTAAGGTAAACCTTGGATAAATTGAGGGAGACTGAACATGCTTGTTTGTTGGTTTGAGGTTTTATGTCCTAGTCAACAGCTATGGTCCTGTCCAGTCGGTCAGTTCGCCTAACCACACTTTTTCCTAGGTAAGCTTTACTAAGGGATTAACCAGTACTTTGTGCACTGTGGTATACTTTGAATTGTAACTGAAAACAATCCTTCTTAAATCAGCAGAAGGATGAGAATGACTGAAGAATTTTTTTCATGATCAATCTCCACAAAAGTATGGGACCAGACCGGGATTGAACTCTGACCGCTGGATCTGCAGTCAGACTCGCTACTCACTGTGCTACAGGGCCTTGAAGATTGAGCATGCCCCATTTTATTTGTAGGACTATTATATGTCACGTGCATTTTAACAGCTGATCACTCAGCCAGGCCTGTTATTTACATTGTTCCGTGCATTATAAAAGCTGATCACTCAGCCCGGCCTGCTTTTTACTTTGTTCCATGCATTTTTACAACTGAACCAGCAGCCTGGCCGGTTATTTACATTGTTCCATGTCTTTTAACCGTCTATCACGCAGCCCAGCCTGTTATTTACATTGTTCCGTGCATTATAACAGCTGATCACATAGCCTGGCCTGTTATTTACATTGTTCCATGCATTTTAACACCTGATCACTCAGTCCAGTCTGTTATTTACATTGTACCATGCATTATAACAGCTGATCACTCAGCACAGCCTGTTATTTACATTGTTCCGTGCATTATAAAAGCTGATCACTGAGCCCGGCCTGCTTTTTACATTGTTCTGTGCATTTTAACAGCTGAACCATCAGCCCGGCCTGTAATTTACATTGTTCTATCCATTTTAACATATAATCACACAGAGTGGCCTGTTATTGTCATTGTTCCGTGCAAATTTAACAGCTAATCACGCAGCCTCGCTTGTAATTTACATTGTTCCATGCATTTTAACAGATAATCACGCAGCCTGGCCTGTTATTTACATTATACCATGCATTTTAACAGCTATCTCGCAGCCTCGCCTGTTATTTACATTGTTTTCGTGCATTTTAACAGCTGATCACTCAGCCTGGCCTGTTATATATATTGTTCCATGCATTATAACAGCTAATCACGCAGCCCTGCCTGTTATTTACATTGTTACATGCATTTTAACAGCTCATCACTCAGCATGGCCTGTTATTTACATTATTCCGTGCATTTTAACAGATGAGTACGCAGCCAAGCCTGTTATTAACATTTTCCAGGCATTTTTACAGTTGAACATGCAGGCTGACCTGTTTTTTACATTCTTTCGTGAATTTTAACAGCTGATCACTCAGCCCGGCCTGTTAATTACATTGTTCTTCGCATTTTAACATATGATTACACAGCCTTGCTTGTTATTTACATTGTTCTGTGCATTATATAGATGATTAACCAGCCTGACCTGTAATAAACATTTATACAGATGATTACTCAGCCCAGCCTGTTATTAACATTGTTCTGTGCATTTTAACAGATGATTAGCCAGCCCAACCTGTAATTTACATTGTTCAGTGCATTATAGCAGGTGATCACTCAGCCCGACCTGCTAATTACATTGTTCGGCGCATTTCAACAGCTGAATCAGCAGCCTCGCCTGTTATTTACATTGTTCTGTGCATTTTAAGATACTCACGCAGCCCGGCTTGTTATTTAATTGTTCCGTGCATTTTAACAGCTGAGCCAGGGAAAAGGAAGCTTATTTTTACTAACTATTTCATTTTATTGGAAACAAAGATTTTCAAGAGAGCACATAAAAAATCCAAATGCTAATGTTCGGGCTCGCAGAGACGTCACATTTTTAGCTGTGAGATATCACCCCCCCCCCCCCCAGTCCCAAGTAGCTTTTCACATCTATTATGAGAAATACTCTCTCACAAGTTTTAGCAACTGTAATTAAAATATTTTACTGTAGTATTTTGTAATTTTATTTGAAATATATATAAATTCTCTGAATGTAGAATGTATAATTTAATCATAAAACACTTTTTACTTTTTGTTCATTCAAACAAAAAAAAACGAACAAGCAAAACAAAACACAACAGTTACTGTTGCTAAATTCATTAAAGTGCTGGAAGATGAAATGGCAAATCATGTCGATTTCTTGCGGCATTTGCTATTTCATACTCATCATGTTATTTTTAGCTCTCTAGAGGGTGATATTGCAGAAGTGTAAAAAATATTAACTCCTGGAAACTTGTTTGAACTGGTTTTCATCCTATATGCACCTGTAGGCCAGTTTAGACCAGTTTTCAGGTAGACATAGAGATTTATGAAGACAAATTTGGCCAATCCAGACAGGACTCTCTCCAGTCATGTAACAAGTACCAAATATTATATGCCTGCTAATATCAGTGATTTTATTTGGGATTTTAGGATGCTACCTTTCCTTTCACAATTGGGAAAATATTTTATTAAAATTGGGAAAATAAGTGCTAAAATACATGAAATTGGGAAAATAAAGGCCATTTTTTGGATTGGGAATGACTCCCATATAAGGCCTTAAAAATGGCCAAATAAAATCACAGAATATACTCACTGTAAAGACCGAAGTTCTTGCTGAAAGATTGTGCAGCAAAAAACTCGAACCCCCTCTGCTCAAAATGTCTCACAGACCAAGCGTCGTCGACGACATTGCCAGATGTGAATCCTTGGTAGGCTATATCCATCACAACAAAAATCTTCTTCTCTTCACAAACCTTCGCTATCTCTTCCCATTGTTCCTGTGTTGGGTCCACACCTGTTGGGTTGTGTGCTACTGCATGTAGAATCACAACTGAGTTATCAGGCGCATTCTGTAATGATCAGGTAGAAGCCATTTACAGTAACAGTGATGTCCCTTTTCAATATGCCTCGTAATAACACAAATTTGGGTACAGCTCTGTCAAGATGTGGCTTCAAAAACATTTTACCATGTAATTTTACCAATGTGTTACAGGATATGACTTCTCACCTGGCCCTGAGGTTATAAAACTTTTTTCATGCTCAACTCAACTGAGCATGAAATTTCAATTGCTGATTAAAACTTAAATGCTGAAAAATAAAGTGTTCTTGCTTTAAAACTTTCAGATGTTGTATTTATCCTGCTAATAAATGCTAAAATGCCAACAGTTGTTGGCATTTTAACATTTATGAGCAGGATAAATTTCATACTCAGTTGAGTTGAGCATAAAAAAAGCTTTATAACCTCAAGGCCTGACAGGATGGCTCTCAATAGCTCTTTGTCTACTGGTTAATCTTGCATGCTTTTTGCCGTCTGCTGATTTTGAAATCAAAATCAACATTTTCGAAAACTTCTTTCAGGACTACCATCAGAGTGTCAAACAGTTTGGATCTAGATCAGGCCCAACATTTTTGTTAGGCCTAATCTGGGTCTAAATTGTTTGCAAAGGTTATCTGCTGATGACACTTGCAGGCAAAGAGTTTTAAAGTTGTGTTTTGATGTTTTTGCACCTAAGTCTGTAGGTCTGTTTTGACATAAAACTTTTAACATGAAAATTATATGTATACAACCTTGGCATACTGGAATCCGAAACGATCGGAACAGCATAGCCTACAAGTGATTGAATAGCCTTACAAGATCAAGAAACAGGGGGTGTGGGGGCACAGCCCACATCATTCAACAGCCAGAACATTGAAATTTAGTCTTACGTCATAAACTGCACCAGGTAAATCAGAATTGCGCCCAAACAGGAAACAAAGTGGTCATCCGGTTTCCAAACTTAGGGATCCTAAAAACTGGAACTTAAAAATGTTAGCAGGAGCTCTCCGTAAAAATTGTCACACCCTGTAACCTTGACCTTGAGATAGGAGTGGAGATGGTACTGCCCAAAAGTTTGTACAGTATGTATCATCAGTCCAAACATGAACCCCATTTATTCAGTTATTGGGTCTGCAAATCATGATTTCTTAAAAACTTTAACGCATGACTTTAACATGAAAGTTCTGAGTCCTGACCTCAAAATGACCTAGGGGGAAGAGGGATCTCAATGAGACGATTATTTTGAGCACCCAAAACAAATGATAAAGAAAATGCATAAAATCACAATTTTATGCTCACGATTCTTTTGAGCACCCAAAACAAATGATAAAGAAAATGTATAAAATCACAAATTTATGCTCACGATTCTTTTGAGCACCCAAAACACATGTTTAAAACGATAAAGAAAATGTATAAAATCACAACTTTATGCTGAAACATTTTGCTTAACTTGACATAATATGCTTATCTTTTTGCCTACTGGGTAATTCGTCATGCTTTTTTGTCGTTTGGTGATTTTTGTCAAAATTTTGAAAAATTCATCAGGAATAGCACAGCTTGGATCCTGATCGGGTCAGAAGTTTTGTTGGGCCTGATCTGGGTCTAAACTGATTGCAAAGGTTATCAGAAGACGACACCAGTTGGAAAAGAGTTAAAGGCAACAGCAACCTTGAAAGCAAGTGCATCTCAAATGCAAGCCCTTTTTAAATCATTGAATATGCCACAAACCCTATCAAAATCAACTGTAAAATAAGAAAGTTATGGATGTTTATACAGTTAACAATTGAAAGCAATGGACTGCGGTCGTTTTTAGGCTGAGTGACGTCACACAGCCCTAATTAAATATGCATAAACAAATAACTAGTTTCCTTCTATTCATTTCAACTTCTAATGCAGTTTTATTGATTCATCTGTTGAAAATAGACGATTTTGAAAAAAATCTGTACAATTTGCATTAAAAATTGGGATCTTATTGGCTTTTCAAAATTAACAGGAAGTTACTTAAATATTTATAAATGTAAGAATTTTGATTTTCAATTTGCTCTTACTTTCTTACTTTATATCCGATTTTGATCAGGTTTGTGGCAGATTGGATGGTTTAATAATGGCTTGTATGTCAGTCTCACATGCTTATATGGTTTCTGTCCCCTTTAAGACTCTGGCCAAATAAAAAAAAAATACCTGTGTTAAGGGTAACCCAGCCCTACCTAAATTTACTGGTGAAATCTAGAAAAAAAATCAGGTTTTCTGGAAAAAATGTAAATTCTATGCATTTTGAAAGGCCAAATGCCTTTCAAAATCCATAAAATTATATAATTTTTTTCCAGAATAAGAAAATATTTAAAAAAGAATAAGACTGTGTGCCTATACCTACCTAAAAATTTCAGACCCACTACCAGAAAACACACTTTTTTTTATTTAGCCTCAGGACAAGATCATAACAGCCCCGAGCACCTATACTTAGGCCAGAATTATTTTATTAGTTGATTTACAAACCCTCCTACTGTAATTTTCCGGAAAGTAGAAAAAAATAAAATATAATTTCTAAAATTATTTTTTTATTTTTCCGCCGACTCTAAACATTATTTGTTCCGTTGAAAAAATAATATATTTTTGAGGTTCTGTTTGTGTATTTTCGAAAGTGACACTGTTAAAAGTGTTTGTCCTGCCAAGATTTTTAGAAAAATGATGAAATATTTAAGATTTAATACAGACTGTTGGTGTTTACTTTACTAGCTTTACTGTTTTTTCCTGGAGATATATATAAAAAAAAAAACTCAGAAAAAAAAGGAAAAAAAGGTCTGAAAATGACCAGTCAACTGGTCATTTTCACAGCTTTTTTTCCTTTTTTTTTTGGTCCCCTCGACCATAAATCTGAAAAAAATTCCCGTAAATCAACAAATTCTGGCCTTACCCTCAGGTCCTCTAACATTCCATCACAATCAAAGCCTCTTGTTTCAGCTTTCCAGTAGCGGTATTCTTTAACATCAGTGAAACCAGCAGACTTAAAAACTGTTTTATGATTACCTGAAAGAATTGATAAATGTGCAGCAGTCAGTGTTAGCGATCAAGTCCCTAAGTTATCAAAATTTTTTCATGGTCAAATCAACTGAGCAGGAAATTGCAGATGCTCATAAAAACTATATTACCGACAAATTAATAAATTTCTTGCTTTTTTTGTTTTTTTAAAGATCGTGTGAAGTTCAAGTCGCGCAGGATTTGGCGTACAAAGCGTAACGTCAAGTTATAGCGTCTTGGGGCTTATTCCGTAGATGAGCTTAGTTTCACTCCTTTTGGTTTTGAGGCTATAGGGGTGATTTAAGGATCGAACTTCAAGCTCCTGTGTTCAAACTAGCGATTATAACGTAATTTTTGATTTTCCTGTTGATTCAGCGTCATTAGAGACGTCATTCAAAAAGTGCAACGTCATCATGACCTGATAAAGGCAGGCATTTTAACATTTATTAGCATAATAAATACAACCTCTGTGCGGCATGAAATTTATATTCATGTCTGGCTCATTCCACCTTTACTAGATCACATATCACACTACATGTTTGTGCAAAAGCTTAAATTTCTGTTGGAGCAAAATAGGAGAATAATTATTGTAGGCAAAAATTGACCAAGTTCAAGGTAATAGCTGACTTATTTACTGTTTGTGTATATTTCATTCAGCAACAAAATTGTAAACTATATTACATATATCTTATGATTATTTCTGAAATTTAGAGCGACATTGGACATTGTTCTTGTGACAGGACAAAATTCAAAGCACCCGTAGATTTTAGCCACCACGCCATATTGTTTTTTTCATTGTCCTTAAGGAAACAAAACGATACGGACAGAAGGATGCACAGACAATGTGAAAACAGCAGTCACAGATTACACAAATCAGACACCCCATAAGCATTTCGGATGGATAAAATATCTAATGCTTATCTATAGGCACTTGGCAATCATGGTCTGATGGTGAAAAGTTGTTAAATATAATAGCTTTGATGAAATGTGAAGATCATCACACAAAAAAGCTAATATAGGTTTTGCCTTATAATTGCCTATACTAAAACAAGGGCAATAACTCAAGTGTTAAGGGGTCGATTTTGACCAAACTTATAGGATATGGAGAGTCCATGGTACTTATCATTTGTACCAAGAATGAATCAAATCTGACCAATAGGTACTGAGATATGGTTTAGGACGGACGGACGGAATGGACGGACGGACCGACAGACGGACGCACGCACGCACGACGCCAAAACTATATCCCTCCGACTTCGTCGGGGGATAAAAATGTGAAAATATTTATCAAATGTGCACAAAATAGAAGGTACACATGTTCAATGTATGAATAATCATTATTCAAAGCTTGAATATTAAGGAATGAAAACTTTTGGAGTTACAGATTACACAAACCAGACACCCTCTTAGCATTTTACAGAAAAAAAATGTCTAAGTTCAAGACCCCAAAAAATGAAAAAAAAAATCATAAAATGTGCACAAAATAGGAGAGTCTCATCTTCAATGTGTGAACAATCATTATGCAAAGTTTGAATATAAAGGAATGAAAACTGTTGGAGTAACAGATTACACAAACCAGATACCCCCTACGCATTTCGGATGGAAAAAATGTCTAAGTTCAACACCCGTAAAAAATGTGAAAATATTTATCAAATGCGCACAAAATAGGAGGTGCACGTCTTCAATGTGAGAACAATCATTATGCAAAGTTTGAATATAAAGGAATGAAAACTGTTTGAGTTACAGATTACACAAACCTGACCCCCCCCCCCCCCCCTATGCATTTTGGATAGAAAAAATGTCTATGTTCAACACCCGTAAAAATAGAGAAAATATTTATCAAATGTGCACAAAATAAAAGTTGCACATCTTCAATGTATGAACAATCATTTGGCAAAGTTTGAATATAAAGGAATGAAAACTGATGGAGTTACAGATTACACAAACTAGGCACCCCTAAGGTGTTGCGGACAGTTGGACGGAGTGGACCCACTACTAGACCTGCTTCCGCTATAGATGCAGGTAAAAACACATGTTACATCAGATGGGTTAGAAAATAATCACAATTCTATGCACATAAATTTTCCTTAACTGGACCTATGAGGCTATGGTAACACTAACAAAGGAGCCTTACCCCACGTTGGCTTGGATACATAGACTGTGTTACAGCCAATCTGATGATGTAGAAAAAGAGCTGCTAGTTTCAAAGCTCCAGTGCCCCCAGGTACTTGTATACCAGCCACCTGAAATGAACATGTACACAGGTTTAGATAAACAGAAAATGTTTGCATACAACTGTAAATATATTTTTATCCATCATTTTTAACATATGTTTTGGGTGCTCAAAAGAGCCATCTCATCTTATGATTGTAAAAATACCGACTTCTAGAAAACTTTGATGCAAAAGTCCTATCTTTTGGATATGTACTAGATTTTGACCTCTGGCTGTACCTCCAGGAATGGACCCTGGGGTCCGATGTCATGGAATACAAGCTAACCCTACAAGGTTTCTATGGTGCATGCATGAATGCTTTCCTACAAGTGGTTGTCAAAATATGGACTTCTGGAAAACTTAACACAAAAATCCTATCTTTCTTTTGGATATGTACTAGATTTCGACCTCAAGCCCAATCCCCCCTCCCCTTTCCCCCTCCCCCCCCCCCCCCCCCCCGGCATTGACCCTTGGGTCAGATGCTGTGGAATGAAAGTTTACCCTACAAGGTTTCTATGGTGCAAGTATGAACGCTTTCTGACAAGTGATTGTCAAAATATGGACTTCTAGAAAACTTTATCGCAAAAATCCTATCTTTTGGATATGTACTATATTTTGACCTCTAACCCCACCCCCAGCATGGACTCTAGGGTCTGATGTTGTGGAATGGAAGCTGACCCTACAAGGTATCTAGGGTGCAATTATGAATGCTTTCTGACAAGTGGTTGTCAAGATATGGACTTCTAGAAAACTTTAACGCAATGTGACGGGAAAGGAAAAGGGAGCCGTACGACCTTGATTACAATAGCTCTTTGCACTTCATGCAGTCCAGCCAAATAACATGTTGCCCAGTACCCTCTACATATGATGTGACCAATGCATCTGCAAAGTTTGCTGTTGCTAATCCAACAGTTTAGGAGATGCATTTACAATACATTATTTGACCTTTGACCTTGACCTTGGGTTTAAGGTCATATGAAGTGCTGCATTGTACAAATGTACCCTCAACATCATGTGACCTATACACCTGCAAAGTTTGAAGGTGCTATGTCCAAGGGTCAAGGAGGAGATGCATTTACAAGAAAATACATTATTTGACCTTTGACCTTGACCTACGGGTCAATATAGGTCAAGGTCACAGTAAATGTTGCCCAGTACCCTCTACTTCATGTGACCTATGCACCTGTAAAGCTTGGAAGTTAATACATCCAAAGGTTAAGGACAAGATGCATTTACAAGAAAATACATCATTTGACTTTTTTGACCTTTGGGTCAAGGTCACAGGAAATGTTGCCCAGTACCCTCTACATTATGTGACTTATGCTCCTGTAAAGTACGAAGTTAATACATCCAATGGTTAAGGAGGAGATGCATTTACAAGAAAATACATTATTTGATCTATGACCTTGACCCCAAGGTCAAGCCTCAAGGCATACAAAATGATGCTCAGTTCCCTCTACATTATGTGATCTATGCACCTGCAAAGTTTGCAGTTGCTACATCCAAAGGTTTAGGAGAATATGCATTTACAAGAAACATAACAGCCGTACATAAACACGCACACACACACACGGACAGACGGATGATGGACAGACTTTGGTACGGTATTAATATACCTTTTTTCTAAAGAGAAAGCGGGTATATCAATATACAAACCTAATTTTCCAGCCACTTCAGCTTCAGGATTCAGTTAAACTGTTTGCATGCCGAATTTTTTTTTACAACTTTTTGCTGTATGTTGATTTTTTCTAACATTATTACCATCAGGATCCACATCAGACATGGCATTTTGTCAAACTGATCTGTGTCCCAACTGTTGGAAAGTTATCTGCAGAGGACACATTTTTAGTCGAGAAAGAGTTAAAATTATGGTGTTTTGAGCTGTATGTAAAGTAGTGTCGATACTCTTAAGAAGCCAGCTTATCTGGACCAATACTGTTTTCAAGTCAATATATCCATGTTGGGATGAACAAATGTTAAAATGATTTTCTTTAACCCATGTAAGCCTAGCATCGTTTTTGTGGGACATAGGCAAACCGTGTAGACTCAGATCAGATGCCGCAGAGTACAACGTCTGATCAGGGTCTCCACTGTTTGCTTACAGAATGTTCAATTAAAATTTGAATAAACATGAAAAATACAACACAACAACCCTTAAAACTGAAATGGACTGGTTCAAATGATAAGATCGGCTTAAATCAATGAAATAAAGGTCTGGACAAGTACATATGGCAAAGATGTTTGTGTTGATGCTTTACATCCAAATCAACAATATTTCAGTCATGTTGAGTTGATTTCCTATCTTCCCATGTTGAACCAGCACTAAGTCTCACTCAAGGACACAACACAAAAAAAAAACACATTACTCCAGTGAGTCTCAAACTGGCAAGATTTCAATCCCAAGTCTTAACACTTTACCAACGAAGTCACAGGGGAAAAAAATATTTCAATATTGCACTTGTCCAGCAGGACGAGTGACTTACAGTTTTCATTCATCCTGCAAACACATGCACTTGTCCTTTGAAAGCGTATACAATAGAGAACATAAGGGAGTTATATGTAATATGACTGCTTATAGAGTTCCTTAAATGTCACTGCTAAAATGATATTTACCCAGTCAGTTTCAGAAACTGCATCCCATATACTGACAACAGTCAATACTCAGAAAATGCTAGTTTCACCCTCAGATTTTTCACCCTCACCCTCGAGTAATTCTTACCGAAGCTCTTTTCTAGATTTCACTAGCAATTACAAGTCGACGAGTGGAATTTTTGTCCCCTGAGCCACTACCCTCCGCTATGGCAAAGATGTGGTTTATTTAGGCCAAATAAAAAAATAAGTGTGTTCTGGGTAACAGGTCTGAAAATTTTAGGTAGGGTAGGCACACACATTTTTTTCTGGAAAAAAATATAATCTTATGCACTTTGAAAGGCATTTTGCGTTTCAAAACTAAAGGCATAAAATTCTATTTTTTTCCAAAAAACTTGAAAAAATTCTACGTTTTGCCAGTAAATTTAGGTAGGGTCGGGTTACCCTAAACACAGGTATTCTTTTATTTGGCCTTATTGATAATATATAGTCTCGGCTGACTTTCAAGAGATTTTATACTAAATTAAAAATAACCTTTTCCCCGCCATTCATGCCAATAATACTGCCCTCTGCTTTCTCATCTTACCAGGCCTTTATATTTCCGGTTGTCTATATTTCAAACAAAATGGACCTAGATCAGACTTCTCCTTTAGAAGCATTCTGTGCAGGGTTCATACGGTTTGCAAAAATGTCTTTGAGTACAGTTCTGACAGCCCTTTTGTTCGGCGGAGCAAAACCATTTGAGGGCATTATGAGGAATATTTCTGTGAAATTATTTTGAATTTGGACCAATAATTCATGAGATGTTGTTTAAAGGTATTTCTTATCTACAGCTCTGGTGGCTCTTTTGTTGAGTGGAGTATTTGTGCAATTTTGTTAGAGGGTATTATGAGGAATATCTTGAACTTGGACCAGAGTTTCAGGAGATGTTGTTTATGGATATATCTTATCTAAAGCTCTGGCAGCCCTTTTGCTTGGCAGAGGAGAACCATTTGTGCAATATTGGTAGAAGGCACTTAATAGTGACAACAGGGGCCAGTCCAGTGTTTACAGTATGCCACAAAGTAATAAGTTTATAGTCTATTTCAGTATTTTATCGGAGATGGCATAGTATCAAGCTGGTCAGGCCCCTGTGATAGTGACTATGAGGAAAATTTCCATGAAATTATTTTGAATTTGGACCAGTTGTTCAGATGTCAGTTTAAAGATTTCTTATCTAGAACTCTGTCAGCCCTTACGTTACCATTTGTGCAATTTAAGTTAAAAGGGCATTATGGGGAACATTCAGAATTCCTGTGAGATTATTTTAAATTTGGACCAATAGTTAAGGAGATGCCATTTAAAGAAAACGTTTGCAGAGGCACAACATACCGATCACAATAGCTCACCTTGAGCCAGTGGCTTAGGTAAACTAAAAACATTACACATAAAAAGGCATGGCTAACCATGCTATTAGCAATTGTAGCCATTTGCTACTAAAATGTAGAGTGCCTTGCTACAAATGTAAGACATTGGCTAAAAGTACAGTCTAGGTGGTTCAAAAAGTACATATTTGCAAAAAAGTGTATTTTGATCAGGTTTTGAATTTTTGAATAAATTGCTTTTATTATTCCTTCACACTTTATCACTGTGCCATATTTTACTCTTTGGATGCTGGATTTTTTCAATACCATCCGGGTGTCAAACAGTTTGGATCCAGATCAGGCCCGACATTTTGTCGGGCCTGATCTGGGTCCAAACTGTTTGCAGTGGTTATCCGCAGACATAGCGGGCAAAGAGTTAAATACAAAACAACTTGTTGATACTTTCTGGCTAAAACCTTGGCTAAAGTTAATTTCATGTGGCTCCAAAGTGTTGGCAACAACAAATTCTGAGCCAGGGGAGACCACTTGCATAAAAATAAGCAGTTACAGCATCTCTTTACCAACTGGGACTATTGAATGCACTTTTTATACATGTAAGTGTAATTTAATCCTTAAAGTGCCAATCACAACTGCAGCAGACAACAAATTATGCGACATCTTTTCTAATTTTCGAAAAAAATAAGGCATGAAATTACATGAGAATTGTCTGCCACCAGACGATTCTCATGAAATATATGCCTTATCTATTATTATTGAAATAGCAGCAAAATTTGAAATTTTTGTCTGCTGCAAAAAATAGGTGGCACTTTAAGAGTTAAAACTAACCCTGTTTTCAAGTATGGCTTTACTACTTTCTCCAAGCAAGAGTTTGAGAGCAGCATCTCTGAATGACTCTAGACCTGCCACAGGGAGGTACTCATGGTTGAGTGTTTCATCCCCAGCCATCTGCGCCTCGACCCTTCGCACAACAGGCAACACCCATGGCTTGCCGTCAGCATCTCTGTATGCTACAAAATATATATAAGAATTGATTTACCGCTTTCACCCTAATAAGCACATTGTGAGCATAAGTTTTTCTGTAGTCTCTTCTGTAACATTCTGTAGCCTCTTTTTGTAAACAGAGCAGATCCAGATCAACTGGCTTCTAATGAAGCCAGCTCATCTGGATCCACACATTTTCATTAACATGGTTAATAAAACACAACAATGATTGACTATAGATAAACAAAAAGCTTTGAAGCGTGGCTGTATTTACAATATTGAAAATCCTGATCTAGAAATAGGGGTTTGGTGCGTTTACTATAATATTTTGACACACATAGTAGATGTTCCAGCCGAACTGGGTCATGTAACGCATTACCCATCAACCTTTTTTAAATAGAATGATCCAAAGGTCAATGCTTAGAGGTCATGGAACATCTATAGAATTAAAGTTTTTTTTAAAGTGGGTGTGAACAATCCATAGATAGAGTTCTTATTAATGCATGACTTTTCTTCCCTTGCAAGCAGCAACTTTTGTCGCCTGCTGATATGTAACCTTACAAACAGTTAGGACCCAGATCAGGACCTACAGAATGTTGATCTATATGTCGGTTATATTAATATGAACAAGAGGGCCCTGGATCGCTCATCTGAGTCCTGACACAAGACTAGATGATGTATTTGCCTGTGGCTAAGGAGATATGATATGATTTAAAAGATATTTCTTTTCTTAGCTCTGGCAGCCAAGTTGTTCAGCCAAGGTGAACCTAAGGCTTCTGTTAATTTTAGTAGAGGACAACATGAGGACCATTTCTTTGAAATTATTTTGATTTTGGACCAGTGGTTCAGGAGATTTCATTTGAAGATATTTCTCATCTAGAGCTCTGCCAACTCCTTTTTCGGTGGAGCAAAACCATTTGTGCAGTTTTAGTAGAGGGCATCATGAGGAAAATTTCTCAGAAATTATTTTAAATTTGGACCAGTGGTTCAGGAGAAGTCATTTAAAGACATTTCTTATCTAGAGCTCTCGCAACTCCTGTATTAAGCCTAGCGAAACTCTTTGTGCAAATTTGGTAGAAACCATCATGAGGAAATGATTCTGAGAAATTATATTAAATTTGAACCAGTGGTTCAGGAGAAGTCATTTTAAGACATTTCTTATCTAGAGCTCTGGAGACCAATGTATTAAGCCAAGCGAAACTCTTTGTGCAATTTTGGTAGAAGCCATCATGAGGAAAGGATTCTGAGAAATTATTTTGAATTTGAACCAGTGGTCCAGGAGGAAATGCATTTAAAGACATTTCTGATCTAAAGCTCTGGCAGCGCCTTTGTTCAGTAGAGCGGAACCATTTTTGCAATTTATGTAGAAGGCAACATTAAGAACAATTCTGTGTTATTTTTTTAATTTGGACCAGTGGCTCAGCAGAAGATGTTGTTTATTGATATTTTTATCTGGAGCTCTGGTGGCCCTTTTGTTTAGTGTAGCGGAACCATTTGTGCAATTTAAAAAAGGACATCATGGGGAACATTCATGTGAAGTTATATGAAATTTGGATCAGTGGTTCAGGTGGAGATGTCGTTTAAAGAAAAAGTTTACGGACGGATGGAAGACTGAAGACGGACGACGGACAAAGAACAATCACAATAGCTCACCTAAAAAAGCCAGCAGACGACAACAAAAGTATGAAAATTTAGCCAGCATGAAAAGAACTAAACTCCAGCTGTAATGTTTTAGAACTATTTTCTCGCGATAACATTTTACTGCGTCATTTATCGAAAAAATTTATCCCAATGAAAAGTATTCAGGAACATCTCCGCCAACTTCTCCAAACAGATCAAACATCCAAGATGCAGCAGGTTCCTTTGTGTTTAGATGCACTCTTTGAACATTTTAAGCAAAGCACATATAAACCAAGTCGACGATGTCAGTCAAAAAATTACATTGCACCGCCCTAATTCAATTGCTAAAGGGATGGATAGCCTGTTCAAATATAATGGGAATCGCGCCTGATTCACTCTTGCGTTAAGCTGGTGGGGCCATCTCAAAACTATTCATTTCATAGCATGTACATAAGAGAAAAATTGCATGTCATGCGAAAACCCAACCTTTGTTCCTACAAATGAGCCTGCTTAAAGTTGATTCAGCATATGCACATTAAATTCTGAGCATGTTAATATGCACAACCTTTGGATAACGGGATATGCACCGCTTAGGAATACTTTTTTGAGACTACCCTTTTCTGCCATGCCTATACGAATTTTAACTGTCAATAAAAGACTTAGAACTTTGGGACGAATTCAATTTATTGCTAAATCTTCAGCTATATACACAAAAATCTGTTCGCACCACAAGCACCCAGCCTTTTGGAGAAGTTGGCTGAAAGTCTCCTCTACAGCTTTCATCACAAATGCATTTTGCTAAAATTGAAGATAAAAAAGTTATTGCGAGCAATTAGTTCTAAAAACTTAACAGCTGGAATTTAGAGGACCTGAAGGTCCTGAAGTGCTCACCTGATCTCCTTCATAATGTTAAAATAAGACAAGGTCAACTTAGGCTTATTATTTAAACATATTTCGCTTTACTATATGGGCATGGTGGCCATTTTGGTCAAATGATCCAAATATATTTATATATATTTTGTTTGTTTTGTTAATTTACGTCCCAACTCAACAGCTATGGTCATGGCGGGAGGGTCAGTTCACCTAACCACACTTTTTCCTGCGCAAGCTTGAAGTACTTCATGCACATACTTTCGCTTGTAACTGACAACAACCCTTCTTGAATGATTCAGAGGAAAGGAGGAGAATGACCGTAGAAATTATTTCATGATCAATCTCCACAAAAGTATGGGACCGGGCCTGGAGCGAACTCGCCACCCTGGATCTGCAGTCAGACTCCCATCTGTTGTCAGACATGCTACAGACTGCGCTATGCGGCCCGGTGGAACAATTCTGTGGAATTATTTCGAATTTGGACTAGTGGTTCAGGAGATTTCGTTTTAAGACTTTTTATCTAGAGCTCTGGCAGCCCTGTTCAGGGGAGGGGAACCATTTGTGCAATTTTGGTAGAGTGCATCATGAGGAACAATTCTGTAAAATTATTTTAAATTTGGACCAGTGATTCAGGAGATGTCAAGACATTTCTTATCTCTAGCTCTGCCACCCTCTATGTTCAGCGGAGCAAAACCATTTGTGCAATTTTGGTAGAGTGCATAATAAGGAATAATTCTGTGAAATTATTTTGAATTTGGACCAGTGGTTCAATAGTCGTTTAAAGACATTTTTATCTAGAGCTCTGGCAGATCAATTGTTCAGCAGAGTGGAACCATTTGTGCAAATTGGTAGAAGACATCATGGGGAACAATTCTGAGAAATTATTTTGAATTTGGTCCCCCATTCTCGCGAGACCTGACGATACCTCATCTAGATCTCTCGCATATCGCCCTTTGCATCATAGGTAGCTAGCGATATTTGGCTAGTCCCGTTCAAATCTCGCGCTTCTGTAGTGACAGAATTTATTGTTAAAATTTGCAAAAAGTCAAATTTGAAATTTTATTATTTCTCTATTAGTTGTTCAATGGAGTGGAATCATTTGTGCAATTTTGGTAGAAGGTATTATAAGGAACAATTCTGTGAAATTATTTTGAATTTGGGCCAGTGTTTCAGGAGATGTCGTTTATAAGATTTCTTATCTAGAGCTCTGCCAGCCCTCCTGTTCGGTGGAGCGGAACCATTTATGCAATTTTGGAAGAGGGCATCATGGGGAACACTCATCATGTGAAGTTACTTGAAATTTGGACCAGTGGTTCAGGAGGAGATGTTGTTTAAATAAAAAGTTAAAGGATGACAACGGACCTACAGAGACCGATCACAATAGCTCACCTTGAGCCTTTGGCTCAGGTGAGCTAAAAAACAAACATAACCTAAACAAGTCCAGGTAATTAGCATCCTTGAAAGCATCTTTTAAATAGAGAAAAGTGGAGTTTTCAAAGGTTTGGTTAGGTTAAAAATTGGTTTAGTCATGTCTTGAAGATCAGTTCACCTAACCGGCAAGCTTCACTAAAGGGTAGTAATGTACCTATAATTGGCAATAATCGATTAACTAATCATTAGAGGTCAACTGATGCGATGATCGATTATGTTTTGTCATAATCGATGATCGGTTAAAATATTATTGGTTAAGTTCAGCTAAGATTTAAACTTATTTCTCATTTTGTTTAGTCATAGAATGACATCTAGGTTGTTTCTGAGTTCAACTGTAAAAATCTTTCTCATGTAGCTTTGATACATGTGAGACATAAATTTTTCTAATAGGGACAAGCACTGTTTGTTGATGTTTCTTTTCTTGTATGTGTCTCGACACATTAAGTTTCTAAACAGAAATAAATTACAGTTAATAACTGGAAAGCTGTTAACATTTTTTGAGAAAGGCCTGTGAAATGAGTCTTTAGAATACCATTGAGACTATAAAATTATTGTCAGCATTTCCAAGATACTTTGATAAAACTTAAGAAAGTTGCCAAACTACATATTAAGACACTACGCTACAAAATAATTATATGGAAAGCACTGGGAGTGCCATAATAAAAAAGCAGCCATTTTTAGTCCATGATTATCATGGAAACATGGATTTTTCAATGATTGACAGTGAAGCATGCATGCAAAAGCAAACTCATTAGGAACCGATTATAATCAGAAAATCGCATCAACAGCAGCAACCGATTCCAACCGATCAGGGGTCAAATTTAGCACTTGCTAACTTGCTAAATGCTAGTAGTTTTCTCCAAAAAGCAAGTAGAAATCACCATCACTTGCTATTTTTAGCAAGTGAAAACAAGTCACTCATGTATCAACTATGCAAAAACACAACATAAGCTGCATGGCAAACTGTGTAGATCCAGATCAGCCAGCTCCTTCAGAAGCTGGCTGATCTGGATCCACACTGCTTGGAAGAAAACTTAAAAATTGGTTCAGAGAGAAGAAAATGATAAATAGTTTTTGTCAGTCAATCAATGCAGTGTAAATATACCAGAATGCTATTGACTGTTCAATTTTCTAATTTGCGATGTTGTAACTGAAAAAAATATTTCTGATGAATAGCAAGATGATAAGCACCTTTAGCAAGTGAGTAAAAGAGTCACTTGCTATTTCTCGCAAGTAGTTATAAATCTTAAATTTGATCCCTGCCGATGATCAATTATGATTTCCAACCGATGACCCACCACTACTAAAGGGTTAACCAGTACTTTGTGCACATATTTTCGCTTGTAAATGACAACAACCCTGCTTGAGTCAGCAGAAGGGAAGAGAATGGCCTTATAAATTATTCAATGATCAATCTCCACGAAATTATGGGGTCAGGCCTGGATCAAACTCACAACCTCTGGATCTGCAGTCAGACACATATCTGCAGTCAGTCCAAGGTTGGGCAGTCGAAACCAGGGGTAGTTTTGACCAACAGTTTAAACCGGTTATAACCCCCTGGTCAATACTCCAGAAGTGGTCAATACTGGTGGATTGAAAAATTGAGTGGTTGATTGAGTTTTTTTAGCGGTATCCACCTGTCCACATATGATATCTTTAATGGCCCACTCAATCCCAAATCAAACACTAAACCACTGCATTCCTTTCGGCTATATCGTCAAATTCCTCCCTACGGGGATACTTTTTTATTTTATTTTTTTCTTCAAAAATCACACTTTAACGTCATTTCATATTGATCTGGATCACTGGGGCACTTTCAAAAGTCGACGACGGTCCTGATCTTCAGAGAAAACTTCAGTGCTCAGTCGCAAAAATCCGAGTTGTTCTTGATTATTTCATGGGACTCATTCAATGTACGAATATCCGTATTGTAGCATTAGACAGACTAGACTCTCATCAAGCCATGACATTATAGTTTTACTCATGAGTTTTCCGGGTGCTTTGATCAGTCATTAGCGCTGCAAAATTGTACGCCTGCTTTTGTCTTAAAAAATTATGAATTGTTTCTGTGCCTATATCTTATTGTATTTTCTTCACATAGTAATTTATTTTCATGAAAATAAAAAGTCATGCATGGGTTTGATTCTATCCAAACCACCAAAGAAGATTTAAGGTGCGGATATCTACAACAGCAATTGTTGACTGTCCGTATTGGCCACCGTAGAAATTCACGTAAGTAGTAGGGTTGGAGTTTTCTGCCTTCTTTTTCTAAGGATCTAAGCGACACTGAGATTATTACTTTCGGAAATAAAAGTCAACCGATGTCAAAGAACACCTGAAAGAAGGAAAATAGGTGATTATTTTGACAAATTACGTTTTATGCTGATTTTATTCGAAACTCAGCAAATATTTACGCCAAAAAACATCATTTGCGCAGAAAACGCCACGACGAATATTCGATTTTTTGACGTGTATCGATCGATCTCAAACATGTTCACAATTCGTACCGGGAACCTATTTGCGATTTTGTACACTTGCTAAAATAAACTCACATTTAAAGGTTTTATATACGCTAACAGAACCTCGAAGAAGGTTTAAAGCCGCGATGTAGGTAAAGAACCTAGAAATCTCACTTGTTGAGTCAGAATAAATCTACAACACTTTTATAAAAGCCAATCTTGTAAATGAACTTACTATTTTAGAATGCACTTTTCAATGATACATACCACCGACGCTTAAATTAACTTTATTTGGATGTGGATCTGCTTTGAACTTCGCGATCAAATCAAATACTTCAATTGGAGGAGCAATTTGGACGTCGCTGAACCTTGATGTTGCCATCTTGCCCAATTAAAGGTCAAGGTATATAATAAGTCACGTGTTGTCAAGGTGCTCGTTACTCACTATGTCTAACAGTACAGTTTGCTAAATCGGAAGTAAAAAAGACGCCCAATATTCGTAAATCAGCAGGGGTGTCCACCTGTCGCGTTTTCTGAAAAATGCGAATTTAGATGTATTTAGACAGAAGTATATGTATTTCTGCTATTTACATTTTTTTATTTGACCTTAAAAAGTTCATAAGCAAAAATTGTTAAAATATTCTTCTACCAGAAATTTGTACATTTGGGCAAAAATGCTTCTAAATATTGTAGCCGGATAATTGTAGTACATGTTCATGCAACTGTTTTTTTCTAAAGTTCACCCATCATGTCAAAATATTGCAAACGGTATCAAACCAGGAAGTAACTATAAAAAGACTGAGAAGCATGCTGCGGATTGCTCAAAAAAACTGTATGTTGGGGCTGGGATGTATACTTGCAGGGATTAGCTTCTTATCTATTTCATCAATATTATTGCCTACGCGTAAATCGGGTATACGCCGAGATAAATACCTTTCTGCCGCCATTTTCAAAGAGGCTTTTCATAGCGATGATTCATAGGAAAGTTTGATGTTAAAACCGTGAATATTCAATATATGTGGAGAAAATTCTTACGGAATTTACGAGAATAAGTTTTTAAGTATATCTCATATGAGTTATGTTGAAATAAAATCCGTGGATAATGGTTAATTTTCGTGTTATTTTGGACAGATTGCGTTGTTTACAAGCCGCCATCTTGAAAATGGTGGATATAAGAATTTTAATGAGCTACTTGTCACTTTAACTGTGGCAATTTGAAGCGCTCAATGAGTGTAATTCTTTAAATTCCTAAACGTTGATATATTTGTCCTAAGTTTGCATTTTGTAGAATATCGTTATATTGCAAACTTTTGTTGCAGAGACGATATGAAAAAGAGGCAAAATGATAACTTTTCGTACTACATCTGATTATTCTATACCATTGAAATTGTCGGTTGTAGAGCTAATTGATGTGAGTAGATTTGATATACTTAACACTTGATACGTAAATTACACATTTCGGAACTAAAATTTTAAATTTTTTAGCAAAAACAAAATAAAATCATGCAGATAAGATGCTAGCAAAATCGTCTTTCTTTCATTTTTCCGCATAACGCTCCACTCTACGGAGGTGTCCCAACACTGGGAACCTAAACATTGCCTCTAATGTACAATGGGAATTTAGCCACATTTGCAGGGTTAAAAAGCCTGAAAACATACATTTAATTATAAATGATGATTTGTCAACCATAGATACACTTCATTTCATTTAAAAAGCGTTTGTTTAACAATTAACAATGTAGTTGGTAAGACAGGTGTGAGCAGTAATTATTTCCGTGACTGCGTTAAACATCTATTCAACCAAAACGACTGACAATAATAGCCAATTTAAGAATTAAACAAAAGATACTGAATTTCTATTTAACTCATTTACGCCCTCTCCACTCAATTGGACCAGACGATATCGTTTTAAGGGGTGTTGGTGTCATTTTTATTTTCTTAAATTTTTATAGAACATTCTGTAAGCAAACGGTGGAGACCCTGATCAGATACCGCGTTCTGCTGGGTCTCATCTGGTTCTGCACTGTTTACCTATGCCCCACAATAAGGACGTTAGGCATATGTGGGTTAATTGCGTTGTATGAAAAATGCCTTTTTCCATGTCTGAGAAATGAAGAAAAGCCTGATGCGTTATCTTTTTACTTGGGTATTTTTTTTCTGACAACACTAGATTGTTTGGTATCATATGGGCCTCGTTGTGAGAAAAACTGTTTTCGGGGGTGGGGGGGGGGGGTGTTTCGACAAAGAGTGTTTCAAACCAGTCTCCTCAGCTAAAGAGACTAGCTTGAAAATTGAAATTTTACCTGCAGCAAGTTTACATATGATACTTTCCAAAAAGCAAAAAAAAAGGCGCTGATCAGACTGCGCAGGCTGGTCTGCGCCTGTGTTGTTCACAAACCCCCGAAGACAGGGTTTCTCGCGTCGAGGCCCGTATTATAGCTGTATTTATGATCCGTGCAATAGTGAATGAACTGCATCCCACGTTTTTTTTTGTTTTGTTTTTTTAAATTCTCATCGAAAGTTCATTCTCTTTTGTTGAATAGTTTTACATTTCATTTGTTTTACCAAGCGATGTTTGGCTAATTAGCGCTCATAACCACGGACGTATATTGCGGGGGGTGGGGGGGGGTAAATTTAAGATCCGTCAAAGGACACGGATAAGATGGAAATCCTTGGTTCATTTCTTCCGCGGAATTAATTTACTTTTTACCGGAACAACATCGTGTTTGGTATCAAATTGCAGCTTAGAAGCTTCTCCATAAAACGGTGCTATTCTTTCAGACCTATCGCTTCTTACCGAGATGCTAGGGGCGAAGAAACACATGCCCATACACATGCGCATCTCTTTCTCGTTAAGTGATTCGTCACTTTATCGGAAATTGCCTGCCGCCTACCTGGATTTCAGCGCGGCAAAGATCGAATAACGATTATCGGTAAATCTATTGGTGTTTCCAGTCCAGGTTATATAACGTCCATGGTTGGGGTGTAAATTGACCTATGTGAGATGTATAAATTGTTCATACAACAATGTGACCAAAGGTACCTGTTTCCTTGATAAAAAAGCATTTTTGATAATACAAGAAGAAATTCATGGAAGTAAGAGCTTTTGAAAGATATATCTCCTTATACATGTTTTATATAATATAATACTAATTTTATTCATAATATTAATGATCTATATGGCGGCGTAATATACTCACATGTTTCAATACGCATATGAGCTGAATTCACACATAATTCAGCCATATAATAAAATATTTTTAATGACCATTCAAAGGTGGTGCTTCTTTTGTGGATCGTTTGTGTTATTTCTGCCTTGTTTTTGTAATGCATTTGTGCGCACCTGTTTATTTATGCCTTGTGGTCACCTGCTGGGAAAGGGCTGACCTATTGGCTCCCTAGGGGGGTACTCTATTTTTTTCCGCATACGTAGGCTCGGACCCAGCATCTACCGTTCACCCCAAAAAAATATCAGGAATTTCAAGCACCCCAAAAAAATATTTGATATTTTAGCAACCCAAAAAATATCCCAATTCTGTACCTTGACCTTAAAAAAAGACCCTAAATTGCATAGAAATGACCCTAAAACTAGCCCAATTTTGTGATGACCCCAAAAAAATATCAACAAAATTTTCATACCCCAAAAAAATATTCATTTTTCTGAAAACCCATAAAAAATATTGAAATTCAGAATTTTGAACCCCAAAAAATGGGCCGAGCCTATGTATGTGTGAAAATATCAGAGTACCCCCCCCCCCTGGGATTGGCTCTCGTTTGTGATGTCTAGTTGTGAAGTTGTCACTTTCCCATTGGTATCCTGGGTCAGGTGTGGTGCTTGATTGTATATATTCCTGATCTTTGCCCTCTTTCTTGATTTTATAACATAGACGTAATATACATGTACGCAGTATTGTATTGTTTATGTCAAAATCCAACTATTATATTTGAGTATGTGCCCAGCAAAGGGTAAAAGTTGACATAAGTGCCCTTCCACGCAGTCTGGTCTCTCTTCAATGGATGGTCTATGTTCAGGCAGGAAATGGCTCGAAAAATTAAGACTTTGATCAGACTGTTCTGATGTGCAGACTGTTTTGAATATTTGTGATACGAATATACCAGCTTGTACGTTATGCTCAATACCAGCTAATTCCAAACTAAGAGAGAAAGAAACGTGCATTTTTTTCTCAAAATAAACTTCCTGTTTACACGTATACATAGACAAACATGACTGAGAGTGGTCATAATTCAAAATTAAGAGAGAAAAAATTGTAAATCTCGCTAAGTGTTTACCTTGCGGCATTTATAATTTTTGACGTGTCCAAGAGTAGTCATAAAAGGGACACTTCACTTTGCGAATAAAGCTTTGAGTTTTACGACAGGAAATGTTGTTTTGGACATCCCTGATCAGTCACTGTCACAAATGTAGTTTTGCCAGTAAAAAGATAACAAAGTAAAGTGTGGAAGAACATGAAGTATGGAAAAGAGGAAGTCATATATACCAAATGTTGGCCACGGAGTTTAAGTATAAGTAAAAAAGATTTAGCCATATCAGAAGGAGCAGGATTGCCTGCTAGAGCAATCTACAAATGTAGCTCAAAAGAGGCATTGAATGCTGGCAGCGCAATGACCTTGTAGGGAAATTAAAGCGTTCACCTGACTCCTTAGTAAGCGTTTTATTCCTGAAACCCTTAAAGTCGACCTTCACCAGAACGAAATTGTGAGGTCGACATTAGGATGACACTTATACGTACATGTATCTCGCATTGTATCCCCTGAATTGCTTACAAATGTATAGGGCCTCTGTTAGCTGAAGGAAGTTTATTGTAATTTACTGTATTAAACATTTTGGGATCTTGATGGGCAGAACAGGATTATATGAGATACCACTGATTGTAATATCTCATCAGGTCCTATCCTGTTCATCATGGCAACAACGTGTCGACATAATTAGCTTCAGCAGCTACTCACCAGGCTCAACAAAATTTGCTGTAACATCAACATGTCAAATTAGATTCTGAGCATCACCGTAATAAACATTTTTGGATCTTGAAGAGCAGAAAAGGATTTGATGAGACACCACTGATTGTGACATCTCGGCAGGTCCTATCCTGTTCATCATGACATCAATGCGTTGACATAACCACCAGCAGCAAGAGCAGCAGCTATTCACAAGGTTCAACAAAATTCGCTGTAACAACAACTTGTCAAAATTAGATTTTGAACATCACCTTAATAAACATTTTGAATCTCCATGAGCAGAAACAGGTTCCGGTGAGCCATCTCATCAGATCCTATCCTGTTTATCATGACATCAATACGTCGACATAACCAGCAGCAGCAGCAGCTATTCACCAGGTTCAACAAAATTTGCTATTACATCAACGTGTCCAAATTAGATTTTGAAGCATCACCATAACAAACATTTTGGACCTTGATGAGCAGAATAGGTTCCGATGAGACGCCACTGATTGGCCACAGAAGGAGACAGACTATTCCAATGAGGAATAGTTTTGTGGAAAAAAGAATTATTCAGGGCATAACCGGGCCGCATAGCGCAGTCGGTAACGTGTCTGGCTACAGATGCGTGTCTGACTGCAGATCCAGGGGTCGCGAGTTCGATCCCGGCCCGGTCCCATACTTTCGTGGAGATTGATCATGAAATAATTTCTACGGTCATTCTACTCCCTTCCGCTGATTCATTCAAGAAGGGTTGTTGTCAGTTACAAGCGAAAGTATGTGCACAAATTACTGGTTAACCGCTTGTTCAAGCCTGCCCAGGAAAAAGTGTGGTTAGGTGAACTGACCGTCCCGCAATGACCATAGCTGTTGACTTGGGACGTAAAGCAACAAAACCAACCAACTGTATGTCTGGAATCTACAATATTGAGCACTATGTGATGACCTGGTAGTTTTCGCACTGTGAGCAGGGGTCATATAATTGTCTTTTTTTTAAATAGACACTGCTCAACAATGAATCTTATGAAAGAGAAACATGGAGGACTGATCCCTACGGGCCTCAAGAGATGGCCATTCAAGCTCATTTAGCATTTCGCCGATAGTACTTGTGTTTCGCAGACCACTGTCCTCTGAACTTTCTCAATCTGATTAATCTGAAGTTTCAAGTAAGGGCTCAAATGAGTGCTGCATACTCTATTATTTATGGTGATTTAGTTTATAAATTCAAAAGAATTGTTGGAAACCCTAATTTTAATGATCAATTCAAAAAGATTATCAATCGTTATAAAAAAAAGTAGGATATAACTTGGATATCATGCGACAGTCTGCATGCCTGGTTGTAAACTCGATCACGGTTCATAGCCATGGTTTCCTCTTTAATTGCACGACGGTGGGCCAGGCCTCAGACTCAATAACGGCTCTGACGTAAAGCTTTAATCGGTGGGTTGGTGCCTGATACTTGGCTGTAGCTGGGCCCACAGTGGCTCAACTTGAGGTTTTCTTTAGCTCTGACTATCTGGGAGTCGTGAGCCCTTTTCTCTGTTTCCTCATGGTGCGTTAATTTGATTATATTGTTTCTCTATGATAATACTTTGCAATAGTTAGGAATCCTCCATGCGAGCTTAACATTTTGTGCTTCAACAACAGTAGAATCTACAGCGAAGATTTGGTACCAGTAAAATGCATTAAAGCACCCCCAGTGGCTTTGGCTGCTGTCCGTTCTAAGGCGGTGGTTCTGTTGTTGTTGGTTCGTTGATGATTGTTACTCCCATTGTGGGATTCTGTAATTGTTCCAAATTTGGTGTGCGTTACTTTGTGTCCATTCTAGTTTTGCAATCATCTCGATGGGAGAGAGAGAGATCTGGTTGCTTTGCTTTGTTTGCCTTCCTGGTGTCTCGTGATTGGTGTGTGGCTCTTCTTCACGATGTTATGGGTTTGTCTGCAGTTTGTGGTTGTGGTATTTCCTGATCATATTCACTTACTATTTCTAGTTTAGGCCGAACCAAAGTTTTGTATGGAGCTTCCTTAGTACTCCTAGGCGCAAAAGCCAAGTTCCTGCGAAGGAAACCAAAGTAAGAAAGAGGGCAAAGTTCAGGAATCAATGCAATCAGGCACCACACCTGACCCAGGATACCAAATGGGAAAGTGACAACGTCACAATTAGACATCACAAACGATGTCCAAGAGTTCAGCCCTTTCCCAGCAGGTGACTACAAGGCATCAACAAACAGATGTGCATGAAAGCATAACAAAACAAGACAGAAATAACATAAATGATCCACAAATGAAGCACAGCCTTGGAACGGTCAGTAAAACTATTTTACTGGAGGGCTTGAACCGGTTTAACGGTGCACCAACCTCACCCTTAGTTCAGATGTGGATCAAGACACATAGATGTTTGGTTTGCATGAAAGACCCCAAGTATCTTAGTTGCTTTGGAAGAGATTTCTTAAATGTGCTGACCCCAATTCATGTTATCAGTGATGGTTATACATGTACCAAGGTATTTTGCTGACTGAACATTTTTCAAAGTTTGGTTGTAAAGTGATGCTGATGCTGTGTCACTCTCATAGAGTGACATTTGGCGACATTAAATTTCATTTGCCAATCGGCTTCCCACTGTCCTAAGCTGGTGAGGTCTTCTTGCAAGATCAAACAATCCTGAAGTGAATGTATATTCCTATACCATGTAAACAGGACACAATCGTCTGCGAACAGGCGAACAGAAGACCTTATGTTATCCTGCAGACCGTTTATGAAGATTAGGAACAGGACCGGACCTAGGACCGATTGATCACTGGAGCACAATGGATAGCACTGGAACTGGATTTGAGGTTTGGTCATCTAAAACTACTTGTTGAGTGCGCACAGAGGGCCATGAGTTGATCCACTTCTAGGAGGACCCTCTAATCACATAGTCTTCTAATTTGTGTAATAACATCCTGTGTGGAAGCTTGTCAAAGGTCTTAGCAAAATCAACATCGTGTTTTCCCACATGTAAGTCAGCCTTATTGATAATTTATTAAAAAACATTTTGATGCACAATGAATTTAACAATACATCATACATGTAGGTCCAGAGAAGGAACCTTTTTAAAGAATAAAACTGTAAAAATATTCGTACCCATCAATTTAAACATGTGTTTGGGTGCTCAATAGAACGTCGCAATGCGAAGGCGGGTGCGACGGTTCTTTTTAGTAACCCCAGGGACTTTAACGTATATGCTTCAAGGTACTAGCCATAAATTCAGTAGGGTAAATGTCGGTGTTATATGAAAATGCTGTGGACTTTATGATGAAGATCTAGCGCATATGTTACTTGAATGCCCTGCTTTCATTCACCAAAGAAAACATATTTTGGTAATTCTATAAAAAAAAAAATCAAAAAGCTGTTCCCAAGAATTATTTTACGTTTCAAAACAAAATATTTCGTCGCTTCAGTGCTATAGTGTTCTAAGTGACATTTTGGTCAAAAATAAGCTATGCATACCGTTGGAAAGGGAATCAAATGTTCTATCTACTGGTGAAGGTTCCATTTGCCTATCTCCTCCCAGTAAGCTTTAAATCGCTGTGCTTTTCTGTTCTATCTACAAAAAGACAATTTCGGTCAGTGCTATAGTGTTCTAAGTGATTTTCATCCAATGACCAATGATGATTATGTCACGTGACTGGGTGAGTTCAGTGTCAAAATGTTCTATCTACTGAAAGTCACTTCCCTTGGAGGAATTGCTAAAATTTACAGTTACCTCCCTTACATAAATTTAAATTTCCTAAATTGAAGCGGTTTGTCGGTGTTATGACGAACTAATGGCTATATCGGCTTTTTTTAGGTCCAAATAATTCACTCAGTCAAAAGTATTATGCAAATTGATCCATAGACAGAATAAAAAGCTGTAGAAACAGATTACCTCCCTTACACAAATTTAAAAGGCTTTAATTGAAGTAATTTGTCGATGTAACAATCAATGGTTAAATCTGCTACTTTTAGGTCAAAATAATCAGTTCAGTCTAAAATATTATACAAATTGACCCCATTGGCAACAAATTAACTGAGAAACAGATTACCTCCCTTACATAAATTTTAATGGCATAATCCGTGGGGTTTGTTACTGTTATGCCTAACAAATGACTAAATCTGCTACTTTTAGGTACAAATAAACATTTCTATTCAGACTAGTATACGAATTGACTCCATAAACAGAATAATAAGCTGTATGAAAATATAGAGCACTATAGCACTGAACACAGAAGGCGATTTCTTGGGCATAATGTTCTATCTGCAAACTGAAAAATGCCCGTAAATTCAATTCAAATTTCTTCAAACCAAGGTCATCTACGCTGTATTTACATATTTCAACCCTCTGGTATGATTCATAGGTCTTAGATAAATGAGGCATCAAAAATCAGGATGCTAAAATATTCTAACTCATTTTCCTCAAAACTTGTGCAATGGTAGATAGAACAATATAGCACTGAAGCGACGATTTATTTCCTATACAAAGACAAAATCAAGTCTGCAGATATACTAGTTGGCAAGATTTTGTATTATTACAACGATGAAAAAAAACTTTCCCAGATAGTAAGGGCAAGCGTTTTGGCATGTCCCTTTGTGGTATATATGGTATTAATCCCAAATTTGCTTCAATATCTTGACGCTATATGTCAAACTCTTAAATTTTTTACAGAAATAATACTTAAGAAAAAAAATCTACAAATGTAATGTAAAGAAAAAACAATTTCAAAGCTTCATTTGGAGCACATCGTTTGTCACTCAAATGTTTGTCTTTTCCGAAACACTTACAAATATTTAACAAAAAGATCAATAATGCAACTCCGATCACAAAACACTTTTGACTACCCCACACGTCTACAATATTTAAAATATTTCAGCCAGTTTTTAACTCGACTGGCTGATGGTAAAACTCAGTGACAAAGATATGAAGCTGTGGTTTTACATAAGTAAAATTTCTGTATGTCATTACCGAACATGTTGTCTAAAGCTATTCTCCCCATGAAAGTGTCTAGTTTGTATACATACAGTCAACAAATGCACATATTTAAACTGAACATCACTCGCAGATTTCAATTCAAGTTAAGTATAAAATACTGACAAAAATGATAAAATGTCATTTCCACAGCTGTCATTTCCAAAACGGCATTTGTTGTGGTAATAGCATGGAGTCAATTAATAATATAGTTATTTCGTTTTTTTGTGAGATCTTTATTATATGGTGCACACGAGAACGATTCGACCAATCTATGTTTTGTCTATTGCCCTAGACCTGTGATATGCATGTTGATTTAGCTGTCATTTCTGAAACGTCACTTCCACAACACGAAAAACGTGTAATTACCGTAACTTTTCTTGTGGTTGAACCCTCATTACAAGTAAACAATACCATTATAATTCAATTTAGGCGTATTCTTCCCATGCAATTTTTAACATGGACTATGGAAACACATCATCTGAACAGTTTGTCCAGATTTCAAACTGTTTCAGGACTAATTAAAATTTGGAGAAAAAAAAGCTGGGTCTTTTGAAAATGTAAAAAAAAATCAATTCAATTCAACTCTTAACTGAGGCATTTAATGGCTTATGGTTTAAATGCTTGCATTACATTAGAAATAGATATTTCTTTTTAGAATGGTACATGTACATTGAAAATAATCAAAATTTTGTGGGCATTTTTCTATACGCTGCGGTAATGACATAATTAGCATGACATAATAATTGAAAGTTGATGAATTAAGTCTTTTAAGTCAATTTGGTGTTTCATGCATCTCTATCAAGAAAACTGAAAGAAATTAGAATGTTTGATATGAAATAGTTCAGCTGTCCAAAAGAGTCAGTCCAAAAGAGTAAAATTTTATACATAAGAAATAGATCAACTCTAGCAGTGAATTGTTGAGTAATAATCCACTGTTTGGAGATCAGTTGTAAAGAAGATAAAGTCACGAGCATGCAGTGTACAACTGACCGACAATTAGTGAATTATTACTCAACAATTCACGCAATAGAGCTGATCTATTTCGATTCTAACACACAATAAAAGATGAAAACACATTTGAAGTCTTCAGCTTCTTCCACCGTTCCGCAATTGCAATGAGGAAATCCTGCCAATACTTGGACTATGTTACATGTATTTGAGCATGGATGTGAGACAAGGGTCCTTCAGGCATTTTAGCAGTTTTTGTGTAATCAAAATTTCAAAACCGTCTAAATTTTCAAGATTGTGCATGTTCTTACAATAGACTCGAATTGCTTCTAACATGTAGTGCAATCAAAGCCGCAAACAGTTATGATAAAATTAAGTGATACGTATAATGTATGTTGCCATGGCAACAGCTGTGCATATGGACTGCAGACTTTCTTGAAAACAGGATACCTCATTTCAAATGCTTTTGTAAACATCGGATGTGCGTATGTGTGCTATTTGTGCAGTCTATGCAATTGCATACACATCAAATTTACAGAAACATGAAGTATTTTTGAAATATTGCTCCTAGCGTCTTTGTATTAGCGTCATAAGTTAACACAATGGCGTTGACGTCAGAACGTCATTAGCAACGTTAAGTGACGTCATGTTTAACACACATCATATATACGAGTTTAAATGCTCATATCTTTGTTATTTGTAAAATTAATCTCTTCAAATTTTCTGTAATTGTTCACAACAGCTAGGTATTTCTTTCTCTGTAAATATCTCACTTTTGACTTTTATTGCCAGACGGTCCCTTTTGTCAGATCTTGGCTCATTTGTAACGTCGTTCAAACGTGAAAACAACGTTACACCGTCTAACGACATGACTGACGTAATTTTGCAGAAACAAATGACGTCAGCTACCGCGCGTTTTCCTTGCGCTTTATAAACTGTGAATTATTGTTTGATATATCACGCTTCTAACATTGACTCTATAGGCGAGGTGTGTTAGAATCACAATTTAAGAAAAAGTTATTAACTGCATTGGTGTCCAGTATTGGAAAGAGTTGTTATACAATTGAGATAGATAAGTGAAACTTATACTAGATTGCTCACGCTATTCTATCATAAAAGAAAAGCCAGAATGTCATGAAATACTGAATACAAGTGCAGATTTAATCTAAATACTTCACGTCGCAAGAATAAACAAGCTGCCAATGGAGTAATTTCATCAGATTTGAAGGTCTTAACCAGTTTTTTTGTAGACGAGACTGTATATAATGTATATGGACTTTATAAATATGCCCTTTTATATAAACTTTTATAATAGTTGATTAGTTATGAGCTCAAGAATACTGAAGTTACGGGAATCCTGAATTCCTGGTGTTCCAGTCAGGGTTCCAGTACTGAAAGTTTATATGAAACAACGAACGTACCCACAGCAAACGCGGGTCAACTCGGCCTTGTGTCAAGTCGACCTGAGTCAAGTCGGCCCGGGCCAAGTCGGCCTAGTCCCATATTAAGCCTGGTGGGAATGTGTTTAATAAAAATGAGCATATTCAACAAAAGTTGGAGGAAGGATGTCTGATACTAAGAAACAAAATTTTATGTGCCGCTTAATCCATTTTCTATACTGCACCAGGGACACTCTATATCAGGTGTCCCTGGCTGCTGTTATGATCTTGAGGGTGAGCCAGGTGGAAACCGGGTTTTAGTAAGAGGTCGAAACGTCTTTAAACGACTGCAGTTGCAGATATAGAATTTGGGTCTTTTCGGAAACGGTGTAACCTTAAAAATACTGAAAGAGCGCTCGTCTTGTTTTATCATTATTCCCCAAGAACACTCCCTCTCGCCGATTCATTACATGGTGGAGAATTCGAACTGGACTTTATTCTGTGAAATTACAATAATGAACTTTTACAGCGATTAGATTTACAGTGTGTTTCAGCGCTCTGAACTTTCATGGTGGACTAAACAGTCGGTCAAAAATGTATGTCGTCACCGGTTGAAAATTCCAACTATCGGAAAACATTCAAAAACTGAACTTTTTAGAGAAATCCAGACATTCTACACTACAAACGACGATATCAGGATGAATCCTAATTCCACCAATCCTTTTATAAACCAATTGGACCAAATAAATGACACTTTTCTTTTGAATTTACCTCCTTTGTCCCAAAGCACCCCAGCTCCTCAAGCCCTAAGTCAACAACAGATGGTGCCTAACACGACGATACTGGTCCAACCACCCATAGTGTCAGACAAGACTATAAAACATTTTGGTGGTTTTATGCATGAGGACGGTGCCAAATTTCTAGCAGAATTTGAGAGTTATCTAACTTTGTCAGCAATTGAACCGGAATCGCCAAGAGCTGTGGCAGCCTTTCATCTACATCTAACAGGACCTGCCCTCATTTGGTTTAATACTCTAACCATCAAGGATTCCTGGACAACCGTTAAGGCTTGTTTTTTGGCTGAATACGCCAATTCCTTAAACAACCCCTCCCTAATCGCGGAATCACTGGCCTTTGACAATATAAAGCTGGGTCAAACGCAGGCCATAGAGGACTTCCATTCGACAGTATTAGACAAGGGGCGACGTCTACATAAATCTGACACCGATATGACCAACAAATTCATTGCCGGTTTACCCCCACAATTGGCATTTTTTGTGCGCGCAGGCAGGGTTTCTTCGTTCAGAGATGCGCTTCAAAGTGCCAAAATTGGAGAGGCGCACGGATACAGACAGTCTCAAGGACCACCAGCTGTGGTACCCCCAGTCAGTACCACTACCAATACAGTGAATGCAGCCTCTGATTCTGTCCAGAGGCAACTGGACAACATTACACAGACTCTCAACACCATATTGACCAAGCCTTCTACCGCTTTCCGAACGGACACACAACCCCCGAAATACAATCAACAGCCTGGCCCTTCGCATCGTACATGTTTCCGCTGCAAGGGGCCATATCATGTGAAGTCCAGGTGTAACTGGGATGGTCAAGGACAAGCGTCCCCGAATATACAATGCCAGTTGTGCTCACAATGGGGGCATGATGCCCCCAGATGTGTGAGATTGAGTGGACAATTAGCTGGAACTGTTTCTCCTGACAAGTGTCAACTTTGCCAACAGCCGGAACATACAGCGGCGCAATGCCCTCAGTTAAACAAGTCTGGCCTGGGAACGGTGCGCACTTCTCAGGCCTAGAAACAAGTGACTTTACTAGTACTGATGAGTCCTGTAAAAATGACGATTTTATGCGCAGTGATTGCTCAACCAGTCATAACTTTATGTATTTACATTGCATTGTGGGTAAAGCAAAGGTTACAGCACTTTTGGACTCTGGCAGTTCCATTAACATTATTTCTCGCAGTTTCTATGATTCCGTGCCCGAGACATTCAAATTTGATTATCAAGAATGTGCAGAAATGATTATCATGGCTGATAATGCTTCCATAGCTGTTGATGGCACTGCCAGCATACAATTGTGTACACCCTCAAAGAAAAGCCATATTGTGCCTGTATATATTTTCAGAGACACATCTCATCCTTTGATTCTTGGAGCAGAATATATGAGGTCCAATAATGTAGTTTTGGATTTTAGTAAAAACTCAGTGTTTCCTAACATGAAGAAAAGTCAAAAGGTCAGGTGTAAGAACACATGTGTTATACAGCCGAATACTGAATCTGTTTTGGAGGGTAAACTCGGCACTGATGTTCCTGTCGGTACTCAGGGAGTATGTTTAGGTCACTCTGAAATGTCACATAAAGGCTTGTTGGTTGCCAAGGGTTTGGTAACATGCCTGTCTAATCATATTGTACCTGTTCGCATATGGAATCCTTCGAACGAGATTGTTCATGTGAACAAGGGTTCCATTTTATGTACTTTTAGTATATGTGACAACTCTGTGGATGTACATTGCATATCGCCTCCCAAATGTGCACATGTACAACTGCAGTCAAGTAATACTACCTTATCTGACAGGAATAGTAGTGTTGATGCCAAACAGGCCAGGTCAGTAGGCTCATCAAGAGATGGTGTAAGTCAAGGTGATTTCTGCAAGTTTTCTTCCTATTTTGAAGGGTCCATTTCCTCTGTATTATCAGATGACCAAAGGCAAGACTTACTTCAGTGTCTGTACAAGCACAAAAATGTTTTTGTAACTGATGAAAATCCAAATTTGGGATTCACTACTGAAGTGGAACATACAATAACCCTCAAGCCTAATGCAGTTTCTAAACATCAAAGACCCTACCGTTTGCCACCAGACAAACGCTTGATTTTACGCCACCATCTTGATGAACTACTGCGACAAAATATCATTGCGCCAGTTTCTGACAAGGAGAGCGTTCCAATAACGAGTCCGATTGTTCTTGTGTCAAAGCGAAACAAACCTAAATTGGACCCAAACAATATTACTCGTGAACAAAGTTTGTCTTCATTTAGGTTTTGCGTTGACTTTCGCTACCTTAATACACAGACCGAGGATTTCCGGTATAATATACCAGATTTACAGGAATTGGCGGAATCGTTTGCGGAACGCACTCCAAATTTCATCACATCAGTAGACCTCAGCCAAGGATTTTTTCAAGTGGGTATCTCGAGTGATTCGACAAGGTATACTGCATTCAATACACCTTACGGGACCTACAAATTTTTGCGTCTCCCAATGGGATTGCGGCAAAGTCCAAATTTTTTTCAGTTTTTGATGGATAGGATTCTGAAAAAATTGACATTTGAGAAGGTATTATGTTACCTTGATGATTTGTGTATTGTTTCGGATACTTTTGAGAATCACTTGAGGGATCTGCATGAAATTTTGCAGAGATTAGAAAATTCACACTTGAAATTGGGTCCAAATAAGTGCAGTTTCGCCCAGCAAAGATGTGTATTTCTAGGCAATGAAATTTCCAAGGACGGTATTAGACCGCCAGCACAGAAATTGGAAATTATCAAAAACTATATGCCCCCGCGCAATGCAAAAGAATTGAAATGTGCACTTGGATTATTTAATTGGTTCAGGAAGTTTATACCCAATTATAGTGCAGTTGCAAGTCCATTGTATTACTTGTTGAAAAAGAATGTGCCTTTTAAATGGACACAAGTACATGAGAAAAGTTTTCAGGAACTTAAAGACCTGCTTGTAAATTCAGAAGCCTTAGCCTACCCAAGGTATGACCTCGAATTTCGATTGGCAGTGGATACATGTTCGAAAGGCATAGGCTATATGATTTACCAAATACACCCTGATGGAACTTCGCGTGTTGTTCGGTTCGGATCAAAAGGTTTGAGTAAGTGGCAGCAATCATATGGACCTACTAAGCTTGAACTGCTTGGGTTAGTTACCAGTGTACTGGACTGTTCTTCATACCTGAGAGGTCGACACTTTACTGTGGAGTGCGACCATCAAGCTTTACGCCCCCTATTTCAGAAACAACTCAAAGGACAAATATATGAGCGATGGATGGCAATTTTGCAGCAATTTGACTTTGATATTGTGTACAAACCCGCGGCTCAAATGACCGTACCGGATGCTTTATCGCGTAACTTAGAATATCCCGAGTGTATGGACTCGAGTCCAGAGGAAGAGGACCCGTATTTCCCGTATGTTGACGAGAAGCCAACTCAAATTCGCGTTATGACTCCTAATCAGACAATGGAGAAATTATTTCCTGAGGTGAATCTTGTGCATGCACAACAATTTCAAACACACCCCTATGACGCAGATACGGAAGATAACTTTCGGTTGAATCAGCCAGTCAAGAGACTAAAATCGAGACGACAATATCGCGAGAAGTTATCATTAAAGGAAAGACAACCTGATTTGGCTGAAAATTCAGTGAAAACAGTGGTTCCATTAACACAAAGCCATTGTTCAGAAGCTGAGCATTCTGGGGATGATCACTGTTCTGAGGCTGAACAACAACCGCTTTGTTGTTCACCCTCTGAGCATGACATCTTGGATCGGTGCTCAGGTTCGGAACAGGGTTTCAGTTCAAATAATGACAAGTTGAATTACGAAAAATGTGAAACAGTGAAACAGTCTTCCCTTTCTTCTGGCCAGGAGAATATGACTCAGATATTTGTTCAGCCAGAGCCAGAACACATCACTCCTGTGACCATTAGTACAAATGACAGGGCAGATAATTTGAGTTCACAAATACAACCGGATGATACTCTTGTAGATACTGTTATCAGTAGTTCAGAGCGGTCAGATTCAGTTATCACTGATTTTCAGTCCAGTACTGAGGAAATCTCTAAAGCTCTTCAGGAGTTAGATATGTCCCCAGACAGCATGAGTAGATGTCAGGGTCTGGATTCGGATCTGAGGCCGTTTATTGATTTTCTCAGTGATGGTACATTGCCTAAGTCACAGAAGCGAGCCCGTTCTGTTCTGCTGCAACAGTCAGATTATGCTCTAATCAATGGTCTATTATTCCACTCGCGTGTAGCCAAGTCAAAGAGGGTAAAATTATTAGCCCAGTATCAGCTTGCACTTCCAAAATCTCTCATTCCGACCGTATTAAAGTTGTTTCATGACTCAACTTTTGCAGCACACGGTGGAATACATGACACCATTGATAAAATTCAGGAGCATTACTACTTTTTGAAGCTTTCTGCCATAGTGAGTGACTATGTCAAGTCATGCCCTGATTGTCAGCGAAGGAAGGTAACCCGCGTACAAACAAAGAACGCTATAACTGCCTACCCTACACCTTCTCGTCCATTTTCGGTTTGGCAGATAGATTTATATGGACCAATTCCAGTGACAACCAGAGGATATTCCTACATCTTCACTGCAGTTGACATGTTTTCAAAGTTCTTGTATACTAAACCTTTACATAACAAGGATGCAATGTCTGTTTCAGAAGTTCTGTTTGACATGTTCGCAACCTTTGGTGTATGTGACACCCTCATCAGTGATCAGGGCTCCGAATTTACTGCACGGGTTACGAGGGAGCTCTGTTCTCTGCTGCAGATTCCGCAACAGTTTTCATTAAGTTTCGTACATCACACCCTAGGTGCATGCGAACGTACACACAGAACTCTTGCTACTCGTCTGACCCCATACATGAACAAGCGAGGTACAAATTGGGATCAGTATCTATCTGCTGTTGTATTTGCTATGAACAGTGCAGTGAATGCGAGCACAGGGTATTCGCCATTTGAAGTAATTTTTGGTGAAAGACCAAAATTTCCATTGACTAGTCATTCCAATGATTTACTTAGCTTGCCTGTGAGCATAAGAGACTATTTAAAGCAAAAGCTGGCTCATGTTAACGCAATTCAGCAGCAAGTGAAGGCAAATGTTGAAAAATCACAGCAAGTTATGTTAGATAGGGCTAATGAGAATTCAGCTGTGCTTAAACTTTCAGAAGGTGACTATGTATACCTGACTAAGGAAACAACAGGACCAGCTCAGAAGTTACATGATTTGTGTGATGGGCCGTATGTTGTGAAATCAGTCCCGAGCCCACATACAGTTGTTTTGCATGATCCTGAAAATAAGCGGAAGTTTCCTCGTCCGTTACATCTCAACAGAGTGAAGGTAGCATACGTGCGGCAACCGACCCCGTCAAATTATTTCAGTGTTGTCACGCGTGCTCCAGAAGTTGTGTTTTCATCCACTGGGACGCAAACCTTCAACCAGGATATATACACTAAGGAGACTGAAATTGATTCTGTTGAACGGTCGGAATTAAGTTCTGAGGAGATCATTTCAAATGAAGAGAAGCGCGAGGATACACATTCCTCCAAATCCAGTTCAGAAAGGATATTTTCAGAGATAGAGACTCAATCACAAACCCCTAATCCATTGAAATCAGTCGAGATAGAGACTCATGAAAAAACTCCCAGTGTCATTCAGGAGCCTGTTTTAAGAGCAGAGACTCATATGGAAAATAATCAGTTACCAAGTGTAAGGCCTAAGCGTACAATTCGGAAGCCGAAACGATACTGTGATTCGAATCATTTGGATTTAAAAGACTTGAGTGCATCGTCAGACAACGAATTCTATAAAATCAAACGCGTGCTTGCACAGAGGCAGACTGCAGCTGGTTTAGAGTATTTAGTACATTTTGCTGGCGAGCCTGCACAAAATGCCATATGGATCCCAGATTCAGGTCTGAATGTAAAGGCTAAGGAATATATCAAAAGCAAATCCATTCCTTTCATTTAAGTCTGTCTGACTGACATGTAAATGCTGTTATGAATGCCAGAGTAATTGTTTTTCATGATCAAATTTTTCAGAGGTGAATTATGCATTCCATTAGGATTTAAAGGTGCACATTAGAGATTATGAGGCTGTTGATCATTTTATTGTAGTCAGTTATTCATTTATGACTGGGTTCTGCCGTAAAAATCCCATGTTTTGCTGCAAGCAAAGATGACAATAAGTTGCAGTTGTAGTTTCATGCAGTTGCAATGCAGTTGTATGAATGGTCAATTGCAGTTGCAGTTATAGCAATGATTCAAGAACCTCATGATGTTTGCACCAAGTTTCTACTATTAACAGTGCAGCAGATTATTTAGTCAAAATCATAGATATTGTTTATTTTCTGTATATCACAATTAGTAAAAGTTTTGATTTTTCATGCATTTGACGTTAGCTTTTTGAGAGATTTGAGTCATTTTTATGTCAGACGTGGCATGATTGTATAAGTTGAAGATTCTAAGATTTGACTGGGCATATGGACACAGCGATATACATTTGATTTAAAATGAATCATATTATAGTTCTAATGCTCTTGTCAGTGAGTCATTAGCATTGCCTAGATTTATTGATGGTACTAAAGGTACATTTGCAGAGTGAAATGCTATTGAAGGTCTCTAATTTAAGAAACACAGTTATAACATGCCGAAAAAGTTGATATGCACTCTAAAATTGCTTACATGCATTGTATATGTACAAGTATTGCTATCAGGTGCTTTTCAGTTTTCATCATTAATCAAGGAATGTTATTTTATGACATTTAATAATATGGTTGTTTCTTTCCCTTCATGATGCAAAGATGGTTACATGTGTGATTATGGTAAAGGTGATCTTTCATGGTAAAGATTGATATATGTATTTTTTTTTCTTCATACTTAATGATGATTTATATGCTGTTTATCAATCAGACCAGTCCTAATATTTGCCAGGAATTCTATATTGAGCCAACATTTGTCTATCTTCTTAACTGTTTGTATATTTGATGTATGTATGAGTTTATCTACTGGCCATGGATAAACAGTATACTTGTGTGTGTGAATGCTGTCCATTCAGTTTTGGGACATAGTCTTTTGTTGCCTCAGTTATCCTAAAAGATTTATTCTGCTGGTAAATGTGGTAATAGTCCAATTTCAATTCTGGATTCTGTTTGATCAGCATATGGAGATGGTCATTTATATGAGTGCAGACATTTATGTGTAATTGCTTTTAGTTTCTTAGTTTTGTTTGGTTTCCAACTCTTACTGCTTCTTACGGTTTTCACTGGCTCACGGTAAAATTGCAAAACAATTTTAATTTTCCGGCGGGGATGTTATGATCTTGAGGGTGAGCCAGGTGGAAACCGGGTTTTAGTAAGAGGTCGAAACGTCTTTAAACGACTGCAGTTGCAGATATAGAATTTGGGTCTTTTCGGAAACGGTGTAACCTTAAAAATACTGAAAGAGCGCTCGTCTTGTTTTATCATTATTCCCCAAGAACACTCCCTCTCGCCGATTCATTACACTGCACTAATCATACTTTTTAAAAAAAAACAATCGGCACATTTATTGTTAATTGCTTTGATCAGACTTTTGATTGCAAACACAGATTTTACTAATAAAATGTTCAGAAAACATTAATTGCCTTGTTTACAAGATATGGGAACTCGTGCATGACAAAAAGTGCGAAAACTTGGCAGCCATTACCTTTAATCATGTAGAACATTCACCTTTTCCATCAAGAGCTTAAATGCAATGTTTGTAAATTAGAAAATATGTTTTCTTTTATAAGTGACCAACATTTATTTGTCAAACATTACAATGGAATCTACACCAGGCCGAGTTGACCCAGGCCAAGTTGACCCATGGCCGACTTGACTCGCGGGCCGACTTGACTTCATGCCAGGTTGACCCGCTACCCCCACAGCTATGTTTGGGTTGGGACATAAGAAAAATTATTTTCAATTACGCACTCTTATCTGGAGGTCTGGATAATCCTTTATTATTAGTACATAACACAGGTGATAGTTTCATAATCCTGTTTTTACGACTGACTTTCACCACTTCAAATGTGAATAATTCCAACTCAATGTTTTTATCGTTTTTTCGGCGAATTTGATTGGTCCGTGATGTTTTTTTACACTTCAATAAAAACCCGTGCGTATGAATTTTTGTTATCTGCCTTGATTTCACAGTGCTAATAACGAACTGTACATAAAACTTCGAACACAAGTGACAAAAAGGGTACCCTATTGTTGTGTCCGAGATAAAACATTCACCAGTTTAAATATAGTTAAACATGTTGAAAGCTCATTTGAAGCCCTAACATCGCATGAGGCTGCATCTTCAAAGCAGCAGGAGGAACTCTAAGAAATGAACCCGATGACGTGGCTATGTGACGTCACTTAACACAGTCACGTCATCGAAGAGAATCGGCATCAAAACAATGGCTACATCAACAACGAAATATTTCAATACAGTTTGAGAGCGTGAAAACGAACTTTTTAGGCTACAGCTTAGGGCCTACTAATGTTGGGATTTTAGGCAGGGGCTTGTGAAGGTAAACTTGTGCTTTTTAAACCCTGTCATTCCGTGGACTGGAAGGGCCTTAATCTTAATGCTCTTCAATGAGCCCAGCAAGCTAAAGAAAAACAAGCTAAATGGAGTTGTTTTTGAGCTCATGCTCATATACTCGCTTCAAATAAAGTGCAATTTCAATTATTATCTAGCATAACAAAGTGACATAATTTTCAAGATGACTGCCCCATCTTTCATAGACAGCGGTAACGAGCGGGTACGAACTATTTTCCTTCAGTGGGCTTTTAGATTTGAAATGTTGTCAACGTGCTGTTTTGTTCTAAAGTTGAATTATAAGGAATGAAATTTAATTTTTTGGTTTTTATCGATGTGTAAACTCCGGCGAATCACTCACAAATTTAACATAAAGCCCTTCGGGCTTTATTCAATTTGTGAGTGATTCGCCGGAGTTTACACATCGATAAAAACCAAAAAATTAAATTTCATTCCTATAATAACTGTACGATTAACTACAGTGTATGTTGTGAATAATACACTACTGGGGAGTGTGTGGTGGAAAGGTATTGGCATTTACCAAACTCGAAAAAAATGGCGTCGTTAGGATTTGTCGGCATGAAACCAGAGCCAATAAATGCTTTCAACGGGGTAATACTAACATAATTGCACATATTTATTACGTACATGGCTTTAGTATTGTATGTCACTAAATTTGAGATTTTTAAACCCCTGACTAAATGGTTATATATAGGTCCACTTACTGGCCAACAAGTCCAAGTGGGTGGGGTAATGAGAAATGTGACAAAAAATCAACAAAAGAATGTAGAAATGCCAAAAAAGAATCTTCAATTGAAAGAAAATTCTACCCGAAGTCAAATTAAAGAAACTATTGTGTCAGTAAGAAATTCACAGTAAGAGTGATTTCTCCTTGGAATCGGGGGAGGTGGGCGTACGCCTCATATTATTGATGGTGGCGGGTCAACTCGGCCCGAAGTCGAGTCGGCCCCTGAGTCAAGTTGGCATGAGTCAACTCGGCCTGGTGTATTTTCAGAGCGTTCAGTTATGTATATGGTTTGTTTTGTGTAAGTATAATCTTTCAGACTAAATTAAAGATAGTTGTTGTTGTTGTCTATCCATTAAGCATTATAACGCTGCTTATGAACCAGCATGCCCACTCATATTTCTGTTTGGGGGTACATGTACCCCCTGGTGTTTCCATTTGGGGGTACATGTACATTTTTGAGGGTACACATATTTTAGAGCTGTTTTTTCATAGTAAACGTATAGAGGCCATGAAATCAGATCATTTAGATGTGTATAACAGTGATATCATTATGCTGTGAAAATGCTAATAAATGAGCCCTGCAAGTAACCACCCCACCCCCTGCAAAAAAAAACTAAGTCCGAACCTGAGAAAAATTTGGGCATAGGTTCCCCTAGGGGCGTAAGCCCGGTTTCATTCACCCCCAACCACAATAACCCTAGCCTTTGAAAGTTTTGGGTAAAGACAGAATGAAGAAGAGTGGGAGGGGGGTACTGGTCAACTCGTACCTAAGTCAACTCGTACCTTAGTCAACTCGTACCCATTTTTGGTGAACTCGTACCTTAGTCAACTCGTACCTAAGTCAACTCGTACCTTAGTTTATTTATAATAGTATATGGGATAGTTTTTAGCAATTGTCTAAGTACGTTAATCATGTCAAAAGCAAAATGATGTTTTGTTACGACTTAGGCGAATTCTGCACCTAAATACATGTAACCATAGAAGGAGCGTTCAATTACAAATGGGTAAATACAGTATACTGCCCAGATAATGCTCGCTCTTACAAATTACAGCAGATGAAGAAATAGCTAGTCTCTACATTCTACTAGAAATAAAAGCAATAAGTGTAACTTAACACCCATTTGGTGGCAGCTTGCCACTGGTCTTAATGTATTAAACCTATAAGCTGTATTGTAATAACAGGGATCATGTTAGCCTCCTTTACAGTAGCGTTGTCTTAGTATGAAAGTGTATCTAAAAGAACATCCTAAATAGGTGGTAACTACGCAGCCACCTTTTTTGGTGTTTACTTTGCACATTGCAAACTTATCGCAAATAGCAATGGTCCCATTGAAAAACATACAGTCTGGTTTTGTTGCATGCAAACAATCAATGTACAGACCAATCTGAGCATCCAAGCAGTCTGATCAGCGCATTTGTTGTTCACTCTCTAAAATCTATAATAGCTAAACTTCCTATGCACAGAATTCAAATTGAAACCCAGTCTTTGATGCTGAAAATGCAGGACTTGTCCTAAAAGTGTAGCTTACCCCTGAACATACGTTTTCTCAAGACGCGGGTTTTGTGTACATAAAGCCGCCTTACAGCCACGTGCTGGTGATTGGTAGGGTGTGAAAAAAACAGTTTTTGGTACCCAATCAACGATGAATATGTGATTGGATTAAGCTGTAATAAGAAATTAACATTGTCTAACAGTGTAAAACTTTAATAATAAAAAAAGTACAATCTGATTAAAGAAAATTCGGCAATTGCAATGTAATTAACTTGAGGTTTATAATTGATTAACACATTTTAAAACAGTGCCAGCTCACCACAGAGGGTTTGGTTCTTTAATTTAGAAAGTCCAGGCTAGTCTCTCATCATGCAGTCTCATCTGAGCCTTCGCTACTCGCTACTGAAATGACTCAAAACTTGCATTTTGTCGTCTGCTGACTTATTTTGAGATGAGTAGTTCAAAATTCATGCTAGTTAAAAAACATACTGCGCGTTATCGTAGTAGACCTATATGTCGGTATGTCCGAAATTTAAAGTTTTGTGTATACGAACAGCGAAGACCCTGCGGAGACATCATTATACATAAAGGTACAGAATATTGGAACAGGCAGATCTGAAACTGCCCTAATCGTAGCCTCACAGGTCCTAATTTTTAGGTGTTTTTTTAATATTTGAACAAACTAGCCGGAATCTCGCCTTATCGCAGATAGCAAAACTGTGTTGATTTCGTCGTTTAAGCAGGAGCCCTATTCTGAACACCTCCCCAGAAGGAAAAGGTTAGGGAATTTGCCAGATCTGGCCTGAACATCGTCCGATGGCAAATACTAATTTATAATGATGATGTATGATGGAACAAGCTCCCAGAAGGTCGCCCCATAGGCATAAGAGTTGGGATCTTTGAACAGGCTGGCACGAACCTAACCTCATATAGTAAATTGTGATGTTTTAGTGTTTGAGAAGGCTTGTTAAGACCTACACTTACCAACCCCACGTCTATCATGCTCTACCCTACCCCGTTTATTGACTCGGGTACGAGTTGACTTGGGATAGGTACGAGTTGACCAAAGGTCAGGTACGAGTTGACCAAGAATGGGTACGAGTTGACCAAGGTACGATTTGACTTAGGTACGAGTTGACTAGAAACCGGGAGGGGTGACGGAAAATGTAAACAAACGTATCCAGATCACCCTCTTCTTCAGAATGATAGATGATTTTTGAAAAATAGAATACAGTAAAATGTCACATACCTCTTAGATTGTGTTACTCCTATATTTAAATTAAAGCTCTGAAACGTGTCAAGCAATTTATCAAGTTTTCTTCTTCCACACATCTATACTTTCAATTTTGCCTGTCCACTTAACATGGCATATGTAAGCGTAATGCTGATTGGTTCAGTAGTAATAGACAACCAATCAATATTGACTTTACTAGAAGCGTGGTTGACTGTGGCCCGAGATTTGCTATATTATACTGAACAGTTTACTATCAATGCAAGATACCAGTCAGCGGTAAATCTGAGCCGATAATTCTAAAAAAACTGGACTTGTTTTCTTGAAAATTTCATGAGATTCACACACAACGTTCACTGGTTATGCGTGCACAAAAATTACTCTACGTTTTTGCACGTAGGTACCAAATGATAAGTGCGTGCATGACCGTTTCTGTGCGTGAATTACGTACTGCGGTACGTGAATGGGCATGCTGATGAACTCTTGGTGCTTTTCTTCTTAGCTCATCAGTACATTGTCCCTTTGTGCTTTAACACATATGCTCCATGCGCATGCGTGGGCGATCATTTAATTTATATAAAACGTTTGGTGCTCTTCACATACTGTGCAAGAGCTCCTACTAGGTCATTTTGACCTTGCCGACTAATATCTCCTACGCATCCATTCAACACTTTCAAATTGATGTCACAGACTGTAAAGATTCCTTCTCTATACAATACTTCCTCAACTGATTTCTCAAGACAATCTCGTTCCTCCTTATAAGCATCACAGTGGAATAGAAAATGTTCTGTATCCTCCGGAACATTGCATACTGTACACATCGGTGACACTGTTTTGTCAATTTTAGACCTGTGACTATTCAGTTGGGTATGACCGGACAGTAATTGATTTACCAATGAAAATGTAAGTCTGTCTCCCTCTCCATAACAGTTCCTCTTTCCTACCTCTGTATAAATTTCTTGTATTTTCTCTGCCTTTTCTGTTAAATCAAATTTCCTCTGCCATTTTTCTTTAACCTGCCTCTTCAACTCACTAACTGCTTCTTTCTTGTCCATTTCTATTGGTATGTCATCCTTTCCACTCACTTCTGCTGCTGCCTCCTTTGCTTGTTTATCTGCTAATTCATTGCCCCTAATCTCCTGATGACCTGGTACCCAATGTACATTAATTGAATTTCCTTTAAAATACAAATGACTGCAACATTCTTTAATTTTTGTCACGATTTCAATCTTGGATGTTGGTGTTTTCTTATCAAATGCTGTGATAATTGCTGGTTGGCAATCAGTAAATAGATGAATACTCCTATCCACAAGGTCAGAATGATCTATTTCAGACAGAAATTCCAATGCTATTTGTATGCCTACCAATTCACCTGTATAGTTGTTGCTCATAGGACTTACACTCTTTTTGAGAAGAACCGGCACTGACTGGTAACCATCTAAGTAAACCACAGCCCCTGCTCCTGTTGGTCCCGGGTTTCCCAAAGCTGACCCATCTGTAAATACCAATGCATCTCTATCATCTGTGTTGTCTAGCATCTCTCTCACATTCTCTTCCTGTCTGCTTTTTGTGTTTTGGAATTCCTCTGTAAGCACTGTCGCTTTGTCCTTACTAAGACCCATGTACTCTTTGGTATATCTGAACTCTTTTTCAACATTATCTAGTTCCACTGTTCCCTTCATTTCTCTAAATCTGCTCATAAGTAAATGAAATACTGTAGGGTTCCTTCCTACCACAATGTCTCCTGCACACCATCTATTGAACTCCTCTTTCAATGGATCTATATCATATTTGGCACTTATTCTGATGACTTCCTGGGCTTGTCTAAGTTTCAGCTGCAGATCAATTGGTACTGTATTGGTAAGTATTTCTAGAGCTTCTGTACTTGTAGAATTAAGGCATCCTGATGCCTTCAGCATTGCACTTCTTTGAATCTTCCCAAACTCCTTACACCCTTCTGTGACTGCAGATACCCACACTGGAGCCCCATACTCAAACACTGGAAGAACAAGTGATCTGTATAGCCTCATGTAAACCGACTGACTGCAACCTCTATGACCTTGTACAAATGAATCTATGCTCCTAAGTGCACCAAAACCTGATTTTGTTTTTTCCTGAATATGACCTCTGAATGATAATTTATTGTCCAAAGTGATACCTAACACTTTTTTAGTTTTCACTACTTTCAATAATTTTTCTCCCATATATACTCGTACTTGCTCCTCCACCTCTTTTCCATCAAATGAAATAATCATAATTTCAGTTTTATCCAATACAGACATATTCCAGCTTCTACACCATTTCCCTTCTACTTTCATATCATTGTTGGCCTTCTCACAAGCTCCACTGACTGTACTATCACTATTTACAACTGTAGCGTCATCTGCGAATTCTGCATGTAAGCCTTTGACTCCCTCCATAGCATCTCCTGTGTATAAGTTGCAGAGCACAGGGCTAATTACTGACCCCTGTGATATACCAACAGCTGATTTGTATGTTGGAGACTTGTAGTCATTGACCTTAATGTAATACTGCCTATCTAACAAGAAATTTTTAATATATATCCACATTCTTCCATTTATTCCCTTATCAGATGCCTTCTTTAACAGGCCTGCCCTCCAAATTCTTTCATAGCAGCTCTCATAATCCATAACCGTAACAACCGTATACTCTTTCCTGCTTCGCGCCTCTGATATGGAATTACACACCCTTAACATAGTCTGCACACAAGATTTTTGTTTTCTGTATGCAAACTGTGTATCCGCTATGCCGCCGTCTACTTCCAACTTCCAAATTAGTCTATTGCATATCACTCTCTCCATTATCTTTCCGATTACACTTTCCAACGTTATTGGTCTATATGATTTTGTCACATTATAGTCTGTTTTACCGGGTTTAGGAAGCATTACCTTTGGATCTAACTTGAAAGCCTCAGGTAGTACTCCTTTTAACCAACTCTTTTGAAAAATGTACAGCAGACCTCTTGCCATTTCTTCTCCTCCATTCTTTACCATCAAACTAAAAACCTGCTCCTCTGGACTGGGCGCGCTATTGCTATTTAGTCCGTCAATGGCTGCTACAACTTCTTCCACATATAAGTCACAATTTTCATGGCCACAATTTTCACTAAATGTTGGTTCACTTATCCGTTTTTCCTCAATCCCAATCCTACTACTAGTCTCATTCTCAACTTTCTCATACCACTGAGATTCAAGCTCTTTTACATCTAGCGTTTCTTTCCCATATCTTTCTTTCATTTCTTTAAATATTTCCTCGTCTGTCACCGCCAAAGATCCATCTTCTCTTTTGATCGGTTGAACTACAGTCTTAGAGTTATCTTTTCTAACCCTATTAACAATCTTCCAAAACTGGGCTGGCTTCTTAGGGTCCATCATCTTTATAAGATCATCCAGGTATTGATTTCTGGCATTAATCTCCTCCTCTTTAAACATTTTTAAAACTTCTTTCAGCTTTCTTTCATTTTCTTCATCTGCCCTTTTTGCAAATAATCGCTTAGCCTTTCTATACTGTTTTGACAATTCTGTCAACCTAGGGGTCCACCAACCCTTACTATGCTTACTTATTCTCTTCTTAGGTATACATTCCTCAGCTGTGTCATGTATAATCTTGACGAAACTGTCATAATCACCATTAACATCATCTTCCCATCTTCTTCCCTCCATCCACTCTCCTATCTTCTCTGTACATACCTTCTCCCACTCTGTCCAGTTTGTCCTTCTAAAGTCAAACCTTTCCAGTATTTCCTCATTTGCATTATCTCCTAGATCAAATGAAATTAATGAGTGATCTGTATTTAAGTATGTCTCATTTTGTACTTTCCAATTTATTATTTTTCCACTCAAGTTATTGCTTACAATCGTTAGATCAATTATTTTGTCCTTCCGCGTTGGAATATCATTGTTCATAGGCGTCAGATCCTTGTCACTCAGAAATTCAAAAAGCTCATTTCCTAGTTTATTTGATGTCTTACCATTCCAATAGAGTGATGTGCATTGAAGTCACCTATCAATATTACTGGCAGTGGCTGTAAAACTATCCTTTCAATGACCTTCATTAAATACTTTAAAGCTTTACTGTTATTTGGTGGAATGTATATGGACCCCACCAAAAAATTCACTTCTTTAGCGTATACATTACACCAAACTGCTTCCACATTTACATCGTATAAATCCTTTCTTTCAAAAGTTTTCTGACTTTTTGAAATCATCAAAGCTGCTCCACCACCCCTTTCACCTTTCCTTTCAGTTGCTATCCAATTCCATGCTTTTTTCACATTATCTTTAATGCTGTTATCTGGGTGCCAAATTTCCGATAAGCCTAGTACTTGGATTTGCTGCTTATTACAGACAGTCTCTACCAAGCTGAACGAAGTGTTCAAAGATCTCACGTTTGCATAAGCTATTTTCATATTTGCTTCATATGAAGTCCAATTTACATTTACATCACTTGAAAATATTTGAACATGTACAGCAGTTAATATACCAATAATGATAAAAATCATGATAACTCAGAACTAAAGCAGTCCATTTCTGCCTATAATGAATTTAATGATAATTAATGAACACCGATGAATTCTAACTTATATGATTTATTTTATAATATTCTGTCTACTTTCTACTCCCAAGTCGCTCTTTAATGGCAATGTATACTGGGCACGAAGTTGAACTGGCTCGATGATGATTCCCACAGTTTACACATTTACAAGCTTCAGTACAAGATCCTGTATGCGATTCTGAACAGTATTCACACCTTTTCTCCGTTTTACACAGTGACGCGATATGCCCAAATGCCTGACAGTTATAGCACCTCGTTGGAGTGAACTTTTTACTTTGATAGGCTTTTATTATAACTCTCCTTTTGTTCAACACTATTTTTGACTTAAATATATTCTGTAGATCTTCCTTACTCTTGCAAGTTACTAAAACAATTGGCATTGGTCTGTTTGTGTCTCTGTAACGCAATCGCCTGCTGTTGACTGAAATACCTGTTTGTCTTTCCACCTCTAAGTTAACTGTGTCAGTAGTCAGAAAAGGCGCCACATTCTTCAAGACACACCTTACAATATCTGCGTTTTCATGCACCGAAATGGATGAGCCTCCTTCAAAAGCCTCTTCCGGCCAATCTAATTTCAATGTTTCTAACGCTTCTTCTGATTCCACATGAATTGCAACACCACCCCTGTTTAAGGGATAAGCATATTTTATTGGAATGTTTCCTTTATGTTTCCTAATTTCTTGTTTTATTACTCTACTGTTTTGAAAATTGCAAGGGTTCTTTAGTCCATCTACAATTACCAGCTTCTTCGAGCACTCGTCAGTAAACTTACTGTCTTTGAAGTCCTCTTGTGTTTCCGGTGAATTTACCTCTACTATATCGTTCTCTGATGGCCTTTTCAAATTATCGACACAATTATCTTTTTCCTGGAGCTCCCTATTTCCAGTCACTTTCGATACTATACAGACAGGACACACATACTGAAGATTTTTTGCCTTAAATATACCACAGATATCTTTTGTCAAACTTACACAGCTACCATGCCACCACTGACCGCAAGTATCACAGGCTATCCAGGCAGGCCTACCTTTAATTGTCTGACCACACGGACATTTACTTACTGATTCAGTTGAAATTGTATTTGATTTTGATTTCTTCCTCATACCTGTCGGGTTTTTGCTGCTAAATATCGCCAGATTTTCCAAAAAAACATTAATCTTTAGTTTGTTTACAGTCCATGGTTACCGTTGTTAAGGCCAATAAACAACTGATTAACTTCATTTTCTATCAAATATCTACATAAAATAATGTAAAATCCACTTCCCTTTGATGAAATCTTCTATTTCTCTTTATATTTCGCCGTCCATCAACTCATTCCGCCATTTGCAGCCTTGACCTGTCTTATTTACACTTCAGCCCACCGATCCGTAACGGTTGACCTCCACTCTCCGCAATGTTCAATGCTTGATTTTGAAGAAACTATCGTGAATCCTCCTCTATAAACACTTTTACTTATTTCCAGATGATAAATCCTACTTCCTTAACATTTTTTGAAAAATAATTTTGCCAAAAAGATATTTTTATTTAATTTTGAAATATATTTTCATCAGTTTGTTTTGAAAAAACAGCTGATCGCCACGCATGCGCACATTGTTGATCCCAAAAAGATAGTTTTTAAGAAACTTATTAAAAAGTTATGGACTTAATTAAGCTCTTAATTGATCAAATTGGGGGTGAAATTGCCACTTGATTAAAGTTAATGGCTGTCTTGAACAGTTGAAGTTGAACCTAATGAAAGTTTTCACACTTTGTCTGTATCTGTTTCTTAAGAGACTGCATTCACTCTTGAATATTATGTCTCTGGTGGCGGATTAGAAAAAGAAAAAAGATGGAAAAAATAGGACAGGCAGAAGGTCGGGTCTGAAGGCCCCTGCCGAGCCGAGCTGCCGACTCGCCGAGTCAAATTTTTATTTTCAAAAACATCATCCGAGGAGATAAATCATAAATATTTTTTATATAAAATCATCACTTAGACCAAAAACAATAAGTGGAACATAAAGAAAAATTATAATTTTTTATAATTTTGATTTAATTTCCATTATATTCCTCGCAGGGGGTCTGAAAGCCCCTGCCGAGTGAATCGCGATTTCAGTTGATTTTCGAGATCTTATTGGGAAATTGAGAAGTCTTCAAGCGATTTCGACCAATAATGTGAAATAAAAATATAAATGAAGATAATGTATAAAGATATCTTACGTAAAACTGCGTTAATTTCACGAAAATAGAAGTTTCATAACGGCCACTTCGATTTCTATTTATTTACGACTTAATTAACAACAATGACCGAAAACGGACAAATGTAAACGGCCCAATACCACCACGTACGGTATGCAGTAAGCAAACTAGATCGGATCACCATCGACCTGCCATCGAAACGTCTGGGCAGGGTTCAAGCTGGGCCCTGACTGCTCCCTCATACGAATTTGGAAACTCACACAAAGCTGCACAGTCTGCTGCTATAGAATAATTAAGCACTTTTTCAGTTTGTTTTCGCAGTTTCAACTTCCTTCTCAATTTCGGAAAGGGCGTGAGTTCCATATTTTCAATACAGTTGTGGAGATGGTCTCTCATTCTCATAATGTCAAATTCAGCCAGCAACACCCCTTTTCGTCCAGTGTAGCAATATTCTGTACAAAATGCAATGGCGAATACTCCACAGTCAACGAGATTTTTCTGTTGTTGAACTTTCAGTAAAGATGCGTTTAATTTTTGTCTGCCGTACAACTGCAAGAATTGCATCTCAACACTTGTGCTGAGCTGTCTGGAAGCTCCTATCATGCTGCCCACAACATTAATATCACTGGAAGATTCGAGGGTCTCGGTAGCTTCTAAATTAGTTCCCGAGTTAATATTTGTGCTTGTTTGCTTTTCGCTTGTTTTTCTTTGGGGTTTAAATCCAGTGGTCACTGTATTATTGGGACCACTGGGACTTTTTTATGGGCCGTCTAACCCCCTCCCCAGAAGCCCGGAGTATCTCCGACTCTAACCTCCCAAGAGGTCCCCACTCCAGATGTGACAAAGCTATTGGCTGGAGGGGGTGCCCCCACCCAAACCCCTACCCAACAGGAACCCCTGATCTCGGGAATAGATCCCCCACCACACCACCGAGGGAATCTGTAGCAAACGCGGATAACAAACTGTCAACGGGGTTCACGCCAAAGACCCCAGAGCAGACCTTACATGAAGACGCATGCGACGTCAGTTTATCCCCAATAGGGTCCCCCTTCGCGTCCCCAATGCAAACCGCCCCATTATTAAATTCTAAGGGGAATCTCGCTACCCCGGAATTCCCTAATGAGGACTCGAACCCAATGGAAGCGTCGCGCTCATTGGAAGCGTCTTTCTCGGAGGACTCATTGTTGTCCTCCGAAAAATCCAACCCCTCATCTACATCAACCCCAATCGACTTACGCGCTTTATATGATAATAAATTCGCGCTTTTATATAAGGAAGATGAGGAACTAAATGACCCTGCATTTCAGGCCCGAAAACGCGAAGAAAAACAAAAAAGAGCTCAAGAAATCGCAGCAGCCCCCCTCAGGGACTACTGCATGCAAGTAAAACGACAATTAGAAGCGGAATGCAATGGCAACATGTCCGGGAACTTAGAAATTGAAATCCCGGAAAAAATCCCCCAAGGGATTAAAAAGTCCCAACCAGGAATGGGAGCATTCACGACTCCCAACCGAAAATTGGCGGAAAATGCAAGCGAATCCACACCGCGAAATAAACGGAAAGATCAGGAGTCATCACCAATAGAGACTCCTGGGAAAATCCCCAGACCAGATAAACAGGAGTCTGTTCTCCACCCCCACAGGTAGAAATACAGTACACACCCCCACCCCAGCAGAAAGCGTAAAGGACCTGAGTCCTCACCTGTGGACTCAATCGCCACACCAAACAAGTTATCAAAAACAGGGACCACCGATGATTGGGTAACGGTTGGTCCCAAAAAAAAATGAATACAGAGACTGATTCTTGGTACCATTTATACCATTTTTGCTTTTAAAAGAGCAATTCTCATAAGTGTCAGATTAAAAGATGTTCAGGTACTTAAAAATTTAATCATACCATTTACTTTGTCGGACTTCTTTAATTAGCTGTATATCTATACATATATCATAAATATTAGTCAAGTCTAATTAATGAACTAAAATTATTAATCATAACATTATAATTACTAATTAATTTGTATCTAATTGATTTCACTAATTATTGTGTGACTGGTGGTCACCTTTAACGACTTTCAAATCGCTAATCAGCGGTATGGACGTTTCGGCTCAATTAAAATTGTTTTGCATAATTAGCGGCCGCTGAAATCCGATTCGGATCGACTTTTATAGCGTGGCTCGGGATTGTCAAAATTAAATGAAAAATCGGAATATACTACATAGCAGGTAATTTTTCTTTCAATTGTTGTACATATATCGATAAATTTGCATGGAAAAATATTAAAAAGGATGCATCGTTGGTGTTTTGGCTGCATAGTAAGCTGAAAAAGGAATTTCCACTCGGCAGGGGCTTTCAGACCCCCTGCGAGGAATAAAATGGAAATTAAATCAAAATTATAAAAAATTATAATTTTTCTTTATGTTCCACTTATTGTTTTTAGTCTAAGTGATGATTTTATATAAAAAATATTTATGATTTATCTCCTCGGATGATGTTTTTGGAAATAAAAATTTGACTCGGCGAGTCGGCAGCTCGGCTCGGCTCGGCAGGGGCTTTCAGACCCGACCCAGGCAGAAAGATAGTTATTGAGAAAAGTATAGAAAGAAAGGAAAGATTGCAACCCGATTTTCAGATCTTCATTGGGTGGTCAAGCACCGACATTCCATATCTTGCAAACAAGACAGTTATCTATTTCTAAACCATTGAATTAATAAATAAAAAACCTTCTTCTTTTTTGTTTAAAAAGAATAAGAATAAGGGACGCAAAAATATATACTTCTTGTCTGCATCTCTTAACATTTTACTTTGAATTATGCTTATAAGAGACGATATTTTCTTTGTTGTTTATCTTCCTTATGCCACCCGTTATAAATTCAGACCCGTTGAGTAAAACAGGATTGACCGGCCAACAATATAGATAGAACCAAACATTACTCCCTCTAACTTTTGCTGAACAACCAAACATTTTAGAAATATAAAGGCGATCGCTATTGACAGCCGGCTGTCAGCAGCGAATTCGCTATTGACAACCGGCTGTCAGCAGCGAATTCGCTATTGACAGCCAGCAAAATTAATGATGCAATACATATATTTAATTTGGAGTGCAATACACTGATAACTTAATGTTTTGCTTTAAAGCACTTACTTTACCTAAATATTTTTGCGGATAATATAAATGAGATATAACTTAAAATGCACAGAAGATACTTAATTATTATTATCTTGGGGCAAGAGTTGGCAGGGACATTACACTGATTAGTGTAGGGGGGATTTCTATACATTTTAAGGATTTTCTGAAGGTCAAGGTACAGAATTGGACTTTTTTTTCTGGTGTCGCTATAATATTTTTTGGGGGGTATGCCTAAATTCCTGATATTTTTTGGGGTACACAGTACATTTGTAGATGCTGGGTCCTAGCCAATGAGAGTACCCCCACCCTGGACATTTATCTGCTTTATGGCAAGGTTGAATTTATATTAAATGCCTTTATAACAATTATGGGGAAAATCTGATAAAAAATGATTTTTATACATTTTAAGGATTTTCTGAAGGTCAAGGTACAGAATGGGATTTTTTTTTGGTGTCGCTATAATATTTTTGGGGGGTATGCCTAAATTCCTGATATTTTTTGGGGTAAACAGTACATTTGTAGATGCTGGGTCCTAGCCAATGAGGGTACCCCCACCCTGGACATTTACCTGCTTTATGGCAAGGTTAAATTTATATTAAATGCCTTTATAAAAATTATTGGGAAAATCTGATAAAAATGATTTTTACTAAATCCTTTAAACCAAAACCATTATATTTGCTAGAACTTTACAGAAAATATCATAATGCTGGGAACTTTTGCAAACATCAAGATCCTGATGAAATGCCACAGACTGGGGGCATTTCATATGACATTTTATTCAGGAGATATGGTGCTAGAAATGAAGCATCAGACGTGCCTGTTCACACATTAAGTCATTAAGGTCATGATGGATAACTTTTATGAAGTTGTAGGGGGTGGCATATGGTTTTAAGCTCACCTGAGCCGAAGGCTCATTGGTGAGCTAATAGTATACCAGTGACTCCGGCGTCCGGCGGTCCGTCCGTCCGTCGTCGTCAACATTTTCAAACATCTTCTCCTCTGAAACTACTGGGCCAATTGAACTCATATTTTATATGGAGACTCCTTAGGATGGGGGAACGAAAGTTTGTTCAAATATCTGACCAAGATGGCCGCCACGCCCATATATGGTAAAAACCCTTAAAAAATCTTCTTCTCCAGAACCAGAAGGCCGATGACCTTGGGACTTGGTATGTAGCATTGGGGTTGTGGGGTCTACCAAGTTTGTTCAAATGATGATCCTAGGTTGACCTTGACCTACTTAACGTCAAGGTCAAATTTGCTTCCTAATGCATTTAAATGGGAAAATTTCTGAAAAGTTGATTTTTTTTTAAAACGGTGGAAGCTTTAGTCATTATTCTGACTTGATATGTTAAACCTAATGAGACAATGGCTATAAATAAGTTCAAAAGGTCAAGGTTGACCTTTGATCTTTCAGCTTAGGTAGCTATTATTGGAGTCCCATCAATATATTAAAACATAGTTTTCTCACAAACCATTGGCCCAATTGAACTCAAATTTCATGTGAAGACTCCTTATGATAAGTTAGCCAAAATTTATGCAAAATATTTTGGTCACATGACCAAGATGGTGTCACGCCCATATATGGTAAAAACCATTTAAAATTCTTTTTCTCCAGAACCAGAAGGCAGATGACCTTGGGACTTGGTATGTAGCATTTGGGATGTGGGGCCTACCAAGTTTGTTCAAATGATGAACCAAAGTTGACCTTGACCTACTTAACGTCAAGGTCAAATTTGCTTCCTAATGCATTTAAATGGGATTCTTTTTGAAAATTTCATTTTTTGAAAACTGTTCTGGCCAAAGTCTTTATTCTCACTTGATATGTTGAACCAAATGAGACAATGGCTATAAATAAGTTTCAAATGTCAAGGTTGACCTTTAACTTTTCAGCCAAGGTCGCTCATATTGGAGTCCCATCAACACATCAAAACATAGTTTACTTAGAAACCACTAAGCCATTTGAACTCAAATTTCATATGAAGACTCCTTATGATAGGTTAGCCAAAATTTATACCAAGTGTACTGGTCACATAACCAAGATGGCCACCACGCCCATATATGGTAAAAACCCTTTAAATGTCTTCTTCTGTGGAACCAAAAGGCCAATGGCCTTGGGACTTGGTATGTGGCATTGGGGATGTGGGCCCTACCAGATTTGCACAAATGATTAATCTAGGTTGACCTTGACCTACTTTATGGCAAGGTCAAATTTGATTCGTAATGCATTTATTTGGGAAAAAACTTGTATTAAGTACCAAAAGCCAAGCTGACCTGTGACCTTTTATCAAAGGCCACTCATCTGGACTGCCACACACCTATCTAAACATCTGTTTCTCAGAAATCACTGGGCTGTTTGATGGATTATTCATTAGATTGTTTAAGCCACTTGACCAAAATGTCTGCAACCCCCATATATGGTAAAACAAAATTTGTTCGATTATAAGCTGTAGTTGACCTTGACCTATTTCAACATTATTAAGGAGATCAGGTGAGCGCCTCAGGACCTTCAGGTCCTCTAGTTTTTTTATCCTAGATGTTTACGATCAACCCTAGGTGGGGACACATTCAACGCTATCTCAGGTAGCAAAGGGAACATTACAATAAATGTAAACTCTCTACCCTAGGTCATTATTAAGGTGGTGGCATATTCCCTTAGGTGAGGACATTACACAGTGGCTGTTGAAATTACTCTGGAGAAGGGAAATTTCTCCTAGGGGATAGGTGGAGGGATAAGTGTTGGGGAAACAAGCTATTTAAATGGGATATGTAACTGTGTGTAAAATGTGTTACTGGATGGGTACAAGATCCAAGGGCAGGGTATCACTGCGATTGGAGTCACAAACAGGACACTTTTTCTGCTACTTAGTGCTGGTCCAACCAAGGAAGGCAAGAAATTCTCCCATCTTGCCTGAAAACTTGTTGACTGATATGTAAAATATCAATACAAACAAACCAGGACAGATTATACTGTCCCCTACCTCATGCATTAAATGAATTATTTGGTTTCTGCAAATCAAGATACCCACAGGATAATTAATTAGAGGCCTCTGGTGCCCTTATTGGAACAAGTTAAAGTAAATAAATGTAATATGTATTTAAATATTTTAAAAAAGATACATGTATAAGAAACAAGAGATTAATGTATAAGTGCTTTACATGTATCCATAAATATTGCTGGCTGTCAAGAGCCTACTTTGAGCTAGAAACATGATATTTGTTTAATAGTTTCAATTTAGATGTCAGACTGTAAGATACATTTTTACATAAGTAGCTTCTGTATCAGTGTTATACATGTTAAGACCTAGAGTATCATCCATAAATTTTACTGGCTGTCAGCAGCAAATTCGCTGGTGACAGCCGGCTGGCAATAGTGAATTCGCTGGTGACAGCCGGCTGTCAATAGCCACTGAATTTCTTGTGACAGCCGGCTGTCAATAGCCACTGCCAAATATAAAACACACCTCATACTGGCATCCTTTATGAAAATAGTGGGCAATATAGGTCCACCAGGCCGATATAACCGGGCGGACTTGACACAAGGACGAGTTGACCCGCATTCTTATTGATGCGAATATAGGACAAAACCTCCCATGCCATTTTTTGACGCCCCCTACAAAACATCCCACCAAGAAGAGAATCAATTTGGTGATATTTTTCCTGAAAATTTTGCTTGTTTACCGTTTAGCTTCTCACCCCTTGGTCCGAATGCATCCGAAAAAAGATCGATCGAATCAGCGGAAATGGGCCAAAATGATAAACCAATAATCGAATTTCTATCGCTCAGAACCATTACACAGTTGTAGGATAACTACCTCTGTTAGCAAGTCTGCCAATCTCAAGCGTGGTTGTGCATTTGAGTGATAATTTTGATCGCATGTTTCTGAGATTCCCCAGGTTTGAATACATTTTAACTCCTTACCAACTAAATGAGCAAATTGTAAATAAAATTACAAAACCAGAGCCAATCCATATACGGTTTACCGTTAATTTAAACTATCTTCATACATGCAACCCTTTGAAAAATTATATAGGACAGACTCCAGCTCCCCTTTAAGCTGTCAGGTATACACTGGCATACACATAAAATATCGATTTGTTTTAATGTTAAGATGTACAATGAAAGATGGTATGTATTATAGATATGCTATAAGTAAATATTGTAGTTTTTTGTACAATGGATATTATATTGTAACTATGTTATAATAGTATGATAAGGAATTTTCGTAGTTTTTGTAGGTTGGGTTTCTTCTATTGGTTTGGGTTACTAAGACTAGCTACACATATAGACACCAAGTCCCATTTTTGTACACTCTGTTTATTTACATGAACATTTAGCCAGGGGGCCCAGCCCCCTGCATACTAGAAAGTACTTTAACTTTACATATTACATTTCTGCACAGTCACTAATATTTAATTTTCGATGTTCTCTGTTCAAAAGTCAAACTTATTCTGCCTTCTTTCTCAGAGCCAATTAATGTTTAACAGATCAGTCAATCATGCAATTTGCTCTGAGCTAGTATCTTTCAAATCTTACTAAATTTATTTTTATTGAGGAAATAGAAATAACAGGTTTGAAATTATTATGTAGAATATAGATTGTGTATTTCCTTGAGAATACATTAAAAGCTGTACAATCTTTAATGTGCTAATTTTTATCAGTGACAAAATTAAAGAAGTATTAGAATCATTAAACCAAAATTTATGTAGGAAATCCCTGTGATAATATTCCCCCCACATTAAATTTGTGATGTCCCCATCACAAACTTTATTCAGAAGTTTAATTACATGTATTATTATTAAAATGTAAACAGTTCTTAATATTGAAATATACTAGGTCAAATTTTTCATTTACTAATAATGAACTTTTATCTCTACAAAGATTCTGGCTTAGCTAATATGATACATCTTATGATAACATTTTCGCTTTCAATCATAATACTTTATTATTTTATCATGTCATCACACTATTTTATTTCAATATTAACACCTTTCTGTGTAATATCCAAATGAATGCCTCCCTCTTACCATATCTGTCTGATTCACCTTTACTTCTTTTCTTATAGTGATTTTATCAGCAGATATGTAATTCAGGCACCATTTTATATTTTTGATTGACAAGCAGTTATTTTATACATAGATATATATACATAATAGATCAGCCAGATTCTTTTATCTTCACTAATAATCAGATAATATGCTTTTGATTATTATCTATCAAGTCATCACACATTAAGTAAAAATTAAGCCTGACTTTAGCAAGAAACCATGTAAGTAAATCAAAAGATGATCCAGGAACGCTGCAGGAAACCTGAACACGCATAACCCTGGAAGACTGTAATAGACTTTATTTATTTCAATAATTAAGTTTTTGATTGCCTTTCGCTCTTTTCACTCACACCCTTCTTTCTCACAAAAAAGTTGTCTTTACAGTCCCAGGATTATGATCCCTTGTATTTAATTACAAAACCTCTGTACTATTTTACTGGCATTGCAAAATTAGCATTAAGAAAATACATTTTGGTTTGCCATTTATTATTATTTTATACAAAACATAAATTTTCTTTGTCATTATTTCTATTTAACTATGCTTTATTAAATGGATAAACAGGCAAATTCACTGATACAATAGGTATTCAATAATTAAGTTTTAAATGCCTTTTTAACATGGGAACTTGCTTACTAAGAAAGGTAGAATATTAACAATTAATTCAAATTTCTGGTTAAAATTTTAACATTATGATTTATTAAGAACTTGGATTAAAGAAAATACTATTTTAGATGTTCCTTTAATTTCCATATTTTAGTATTTATTGAACAAAATAATTTTTAAATAGTCATTTAGTTCATATTTTTGACTCAAGCATTTAGCTTTTAAGTATTTATATAAGTAAATCAAATTTCTGTTTGGTGACTGTGTAGAAATGCTTTGTACTTCAACATGGAACATAAATACATACATACATTTTAACAATACAAGCAAAACAACAGAAAAACATGGTGATAATTCCAAAATAAAGTTTATATAATTGTAGTATAATCCTTCGGTTTTCTTCAAGTTAGTAATTTAGTTCCAGAGTTCAAACATTTCCGTCAGTTCCTGAACTTCCAGGTCCAAAATTTTGTCCATTGAATTTAGGTCCACGTCATCTGTTGAAAATATAATGGCTGCTTCTGATCCATCAGTGAAACAAATTCATCTTCTAGACACAGTAAAATTGTTCAAACAGCTAATCAATTGGTTCTTTTTCTTGTTCCATTTTAATCTTCTCCACTTTTGGGATCGCGAAAAAGCCAAAAGGTTTTTCTACTTCGGCATTCGTCCACCATAGTGTCATCGGGGAATTTCAGTAATTTAGAGGTACCAGTTTCTTCCATTGTTTTGTGTAGACTAAAACAAACTATCTACATAAAAACAGCAAGCCATTCTTCTATTCATCCATTTTTATTTACAAGTTAATAAACGCCAGGGGGCTGTGCCCCCTGCACACTGGAAAGTACTTTAACTTTACATATTACATTTCTGCACAGTCACTAATATTTAATTTTCGATGTTCTCTGTTCAAAAGTCAAACTTATTCTGCCTTCTTTCTCAGAGCCAATTAATGTTTAACAGATCAGTCAATCATGCAATTTGCTCTGAGCTAGTATCTTTCAAATCTTACTAAATTTATTTTTATTGAGGAAATAGAAATAACAGGTTTGAAATTATTATGTAGAATATAGATTGTGTATTTCCTTGAGAATACATTAAAAGCTGTACAATCTTTAATGTGCTAATTTTTATCAGTGACAAAATTAAAGAAGTATTAGAATCATTAAACCAAAATTTATGTAGGAAATCCCTGTGATAATAGAAATAAACAGATATAAAAAAAAATATTTTTTGCAAAATTGCTATCATAACCTGGCTTTGAAGATATCACTGTTAAATCAAATGTTATTTTAGGATTTTCTCAGTTTGATCGACTGAAAGCAATTTTTTGCCTTTCAAAATAATTTCCACCGTTTTAAACCATATTTTGTGGTTCAACAGTAGAGTTTGCAAGCAGAGTTGGGGTAATTAAAGTTGTAATTGTAATTAATTGTAATTGAATTACATTTTCTAAATAATTGCATGTAATTGTAATTAAGACATTTCTTAAATTACAGTAACTGAATGTAATTAATTACATGGCCAAAAATGGGAGTAATTAACACTTACTTTCAATTACTTTTTAATTATTTTTCAGATCTGTTATGAACTTCAGTTACTAAAGATTATCATAGATACTTAAAATACTGCTAAATGAATTGTTCTTGGCCTTTGTAAAGGCATATATCATTTGCTGTACTAGTTGAATGCAACATGAAACACAATGAGAATTGGAACTAGTCATGCTAGTATCTATGGACATAAAAATAGAATACACCAATTTTACCGTAGACACAGACTGTATGTTACTACTACCAGAGCTCTCACTAGGATTTTGAAAACAGGAGTTCAGGACTCCCATCTGGCAAAAAGTAGGAGTCCCACTGGAAAAAGTGGGAGTCCTACTCCAATCAAGTGGGAGTCCCACCAATTTGTGCATACCGTATATCTTTTCCATTTTAGCCGGAAGTGATACATTTGTGAATAATTTTTAGATTGACTGATTTTAACCCTTTAACCCTGATTGTTCCTACTTAACAAAAACAAAATATTTTGGTACTATATTTTTTCAAATAACCTGAACACACATTTTTTTGTTTGGCCTTATTAAAATAAAAGATTAAACTGTTGGTACTTGTTTTATTCATTAACCAGATAGACAGACAGGCAGGCAGGCAGACAGACAGACAGCAGTCCTCTGTTTTGTATAATCTTATGCAGATGGAAGTGTTTTTTCTTCTAAAAAACGCATCTTGCTAGTGTCTGCGGCGATTGCAATGAATAGACTGACATTACTTAGCCATTTAACATGGCTTCCATGATTAAGAATGAACGATTTTACTTGCTGAAAGTATATAAGACACTGGCTTGAACCGATTAAAAAATTTCATCGCACTGCTTGTAGTTTAGCTTCATTTGGAACTTTTGTCAGTCGGACGTTACCGTATACGGCTTACCACTGTACTGTTTTCCCCCCAACAACTCTTTTGTTTGCCGTAGCAATGAATGAATGAAGAAATGCAAATCCGTAAAATAATTGTTTTTTTCTCCATGTTTATGTTGCTCAAATCTCAAACGAGTGCAATTAAATATGTTTTCTCTTTCATCCCTAATCAGTCGAATTCAGAAGTCGGTAGTCCGATGTTGTTTACAATACCCTATTAGTTTTTCTCCCTTAAATTAACGGTAAATCTTCAAACAATTACCCTATAATCCTTGCTTGATTACTTTAATAATCACCTCGTAATAATCACACTGTCCCGCATCGGTAATCCTGTCAATCACCTGTCAGAATTGCTACACTGCAGTCCGAGTCATACGATTGGTCAACAGACATGAAAGCTTGTCGCGATCGATAATATCAAAGGCTTTTGATCTCCCAGTGTGTACTTATCTCTCAGCTACTGGATTTTTAGCGTGTGCCGACTAAAAAAACATGCTTACGCGGGACTCCCGCCTAGCAAAAATTATGCGTCCCAGGGAAAAAACATGCGTACCTATACGCGTAATTCTGCGTTTCCGAGAGCTCTGAGTCTACTATTCCTTTTTTAAGCAAATTATTTATACTTTGTTCGTCTGCTTATAAAAGATGTGACTTTGTGACAATCAACTTTTAATAGTTAAATAACCTAAACAATACAAAAACAAAGAAGGTGTGAAAATCTCAACAATAGTATTTACTCAGACAATAGTGTTGGTTAGCGAATTGACTCCTTGAAGGCATTTTGTTAAATTTTCACACCTAGGATCAACACACTCATATGCTAAGGTGCTTGACCCAATCTATCCGCTACACTATTTAAAGCCCTTAAACTGCTCATTTGCCATTTTCAATGATCATAATGATAATAATGATAAAATTAATAATCATAAAATGTGATTCAGAAAATTAAATTGAATTTCACTCATTCAGTGAAAGTGGGGCCCATCATTGTTCATAAAATAACAAAAAATAAAAATATAATAGATGTGCCAGTGGTGACCGACTAGCAACATCTTGCTTCACAAGCCAGCAGTTCAACACACTAGTAATATTTTAGTTTGTCACTATCTAATATTCTTTTTTGTACTTTTTTGCTATCTTTCAGAACACATAGGGCCACACAGAAAACAGTTATTACTTGGAATTTAAGCTAGTTTTACAAAATAATTTCCAAGGTTTATCATGCACAGTTGTAATACTTTTCTCAAGCCAATGTGTATTCCTGAACAGCTAGTTTGAAAACTTTGACAATTTATCCCCCTGCTCCCCAACCCCCCCCCCCCCCCCACCCACACACACACACACACACAAAAATATGGTTTCTGTATTTTCTCTTGTGCTCTTGTGTGCTCATGTCATCAATCACAAAAACACAACAACTGATTTTCATTTCTTTTAAGTTGCATCACTTGACAACAATTTGATACAAGAGGAAAAGTAAAATCAATCTAATAGACATATATTGAATTTAGAGTATCAAGGTTACTTAGACTTTTAAGGAGATTTTAACTCATTTCAAATATCGCTGAAATTTAAATCTGATGAATCTATCTATGTGGCAGTGAAATGTAATTGTAATGTAATTAATTACATTTGGCAAAGTAATTGTATGTAATTAATTACTTTGCTCAAAAGCCATGTAATTGTAATTAATTGAACAATTTCCAATGTATTTGGATGTAATTAATTACTTTTGCAAAGTAATTTACCCCAAGTCTGTTTGCAAGGTATGCGTTATTCTAAGCACAAGAACGAGTGTTTGGTTGTGTTAATGCAATAAACTTTAGTTGGAAAATATATATATATTTACAATTTTATGCTCAAAAATTTTGTTGCAGATACCAGGTCCTGGAGTGGCGACAATAGATTCAATGGTGTTAGCGAAGCAGATGAGGTTGGAAGGTAGGTCATCAGACAGGAGACTGTGAGCTCGATGAGAAACCATTGTCGTAGACTGAGTTACTTTGCTTTAGATAAGATTTCAACGGACAACCAGATACGACATTCCAGATATTAAGAGGATGTTTTTATGAATTATTGTAGCTCTCCACCCAATATGTGCATTGGGTTCTTTTGATTGATCACACAAGATATGGGCAGCCCGAGGTGCCTGTGATAATGATACAAATCTCAAGCTCACGCATATACATGTATTTTACAATTATTAATTATGCTAGGGTTTGTAGGCCTCAAACAGCCATACAAACATACATGTATCATTAGTCAGGGAGTTTCCACAAACAATTTCACCTTGAAAAAGTACTGTATTACAGGAACATGCATAGGGCGACCAGTTGAGCAAATTTTTTGGCGTAAAATTGTGACTATTTTCTTACCCATCAATTTAAACATATGTTTTGGGTGCTCAAAAGAACCGTCTCATCGAGACGGTTCTTTTGAGTACCCACAACATATGTTTTGGCTGAGAAATAAGAAAATTAATTTTCAGATACGCACTCTTTGTCTGGAGGCCTGTACATGGTGCCTGCATATTGGAGGTTAAAGACAAGTGTTAGTTATTTCCCTTGTCAGACAAGTGTTAGTTATTTCCCTTGTCAGAACTTTTGTGTGGAGAAGCAGTAATTTTAAACATTCTTAAGCCAGTTTGTCAGAGATTTTTGTACTAATCACATAATTATGCGTAAAGTAATTCTTTTAACATGCCAGGGCCTGAGGTTATATAACTTGTTCCATGGTCATCTCAGCTGAGCACGCAATTTATCCTGCTCATAAATGTTAAAATGCCAACAATTGTTGGCATTTTAACATTTATTAGCATGATAAATACAATGTCTGAGAGACTTAAAGCAAGATACTTCTTTATTTGTCGGTATTTTAGTTTTTATGAGCAGTTGAAATTTCGTGCTCAGTTGAGTTGAGCATGAAAAAAGTTTTATAACCTCGGGGCCAGTACTACGGGCGATTCAGGCTAGTAGCCTAGATTTTGGCCTGAAGCTTTATCTACATCCCTGCTCTGTGTTGTGAACTAAGAAGGCTCTTACGAGACTGGGCAAGCTCGCATATGCATTCAGTACCAAAATCTAATGAACTGACATACATATGCGTCTGGAATCCCATATCTTATCTATAGCTCAGTTATTATAAGAGAAGAATAGCATCTATGCTCCAAATTTTGGTTAAAACAAGGATTTTTAAATATGAAGTTTACCTTTAAATATGAAATGTGATTACATTTAATACAAAGAAAAATGATTATATCTTGAAAGCAGTGAAGACCCTGATCAAGTGCAACAGAAAGGGGCATTTCATCAGGGACTGCACAATTTGACTCATATTAAATGACAAATCACATATTTATGTTACATTGAAGTTAAAACAGTGGACTGATTTTATGATCATGCAATCCCCAAAATTGAACATTTATAAATGCATGTTCATGATGTGTGCGGCAGTGCCATCTTGTTAACATTTTTGAGGTAGAATTGAGGTATTGTCATTTAATATTGAAGCCATAAGCTGAGCTAAGAAATTACTTCCATCCCTGTTATTTTTAATTCCTTTTTAATCCTTTACCTCAAAGAGACGCCTTTTAACACTTTTGCAGAGCAGACCCAGATCAGGCAGCTCTTGTAAGAACTGTCTGATCAGGGTCCACTCTGTTTGCTTTTGGAAATATGTTTAGAAATGATCCTACATTAGTGGACCTGACATGTAATTTCTTAGTTCTATGTACAAATGTGAAAGTTTATTTATTATATAATTATTCACAGTGGATGGAGCTTAGCATGAATATTCATGAAGGAAATGGTTAAGGTAGATTCCATATTTAAATAATCTGTTTTAGCCGGAGCAAATGATGGCATATTGTTTCTCATTAGGCTCACAGTCAGTCACTATTATTGCTACAAGCGTTGACGCATTATGTTAGCTTATTTACCTAAATTTGCGATAATATAAATGTATTGCCAACACCAATAATAGCATGGAAACGAAATTACAGAACAGGGGAGGTAAGTTGTGTAAAAGGTGATATCTTCAAGATCTTCCAAGCTTCTAGGAACATGCAGTTGCAGATATACTAAAGAGTGTTTCAATGGTACAAGTACATTCGGGCAGAGAGTTGAACGAGAGTGTATGTCAGTATATGTAGGTTACGTGTAGCTCATGTTAAAAGTGTGTCAGAGAATTACAAGTTCACACTAAGCATTATGAAATATGTTTGTAATCACAGCTGGCTTTCTGTAACTCAAAGTTCATGCTTAAATCAAAGAACTTTAAATTTTGAGAATCACAAGACGGTATGTCCAGATAAGCAACTTTTTTGAGTGTAATGTTTGAAAATTTTGAACACTATTCTCTCTCTGTTCTCAAAATAAATTGTTTTTTTTTTTTTTCAGAACTGTGATTCACAAACAGGGAAGACCCTGATCAGACTGCTTCTTCAGATGCAGTCTGATCTGGGTCTGCACTGTTTGTCGAGGCCTTTTTCGGCAGGCAAACATGTTCGAAATTTAAGAACATTTACTACTACAGATTGTTTTTAGGCCTTTTCGGCAGGCAAACATGTTCAAAATTTAAGAACATTTACTACTATAGATTGTTTTTTCTTTTCCAGTCCATCAATTTGAATATTGTGTGCTCTCACAGAGACGGTTCTTTTGAGTACACACAATATTATGATATTGAGAAATAAGATAAAAAAAATAATTGCATGTACACATATCTGGATGTCTGGCTGGTGACAGATATCTAATCTTTATTCAACTGACATTTCTTGCTTACCTTTATCCTGCTGAGCCCAGATTTTACATTTTTTAATGTTTGAAAACATTGTAGATGCAGATCAGGTGGCAACTGATGAAGCCATCTGATCAGGATCTGCACTGTTTCCACTCGCTTTGAAAAAAAAAACACTACAAATTGAATGCTGCAGATTAACAGGAAAAAACTTGGGATTGAGTGTAGTACATAAAAATATTCAAAAATTAAAGACTCAGTATAATATTGTATACCATGAACTTTGAGCTAGAGAGTTGACTGTACATGTGTTTGTTTAGAGAGTTGATTTATGGGTGAGGGAAATATCAAAAAGCAAATGTTCCTGCCAGATCTAAGAATGGAACTAACTTTGTGATGTTTCCAGTTTGCGTATATTTCTGTTGATGTTTTGCAACACAACTAAATATTTTTCTTTTTCTCTCTGTTTTGTATCATTTGAGAGGTATACCAAGAGCAGAACAGGGATTACGCCAGGTGCCTGAAAGCGGAGAATCACTACAGTATTCCACTGCATGGAGAGGCTACTAGATGCTGTCCAAAAAGCTCCTTTTGGGGGTCAATTGTGATGTTATATTTGATATGAACAGTAATTAGGGGGGATTAACTCTATTGCTAAATTTTTTTAACCTAATTTGAAACCCATCAAGCTTGCTTGGGTTCTCGCAATTCTAGGACCATTGATGATGCTGAATAAATTGTACATCATTTTGGCCTCCAAAATTAACAAGTCAAAACTATTTAAAATAAGAAATTTTGGATCCCCTTGGGCAAGAACTTTAAGCTTCATACACTCATTAAACCAGACTTTTGCATAAAGTGCTAGAAAATCATGGTTATTTTTATTTAGAAAATTGTGAGGTTTTCGTAAATAGATTGGTATCATAGATTAATTTTTCGTAGATTCCAAAATTTTTCCAGTAAATTATAATTTACCCTATACGTATGCTCTGTTTTATAGTGTGCACAGGGTCCGAATTAATGATTTAACCATTAAATTCAATTTTGTTTCTATCTACATATATACTATGAGTTGATTGTTTGCAATGGAATTCAATGTATGCTTTAAAATTATTATTTTGATAAGGACGTGTTATTTTTCCTTGATTTTCTACACATCCCCTTGCAAGTGACATCAAAAATGTTTTCATTTCTTGAGAACTACATTTTTTTTTACACATTTTTTCAGAAGCATAAATATTGGTTTATATTGAAGAATTGCCTGGAAAGATTAATGTATTTGTCAGTCTGCAGAGTTATGGCCTTTTATTTCCCCCTGAAGTTTATTTTCATGAAATTTAAGTGGATGTTCAAGAAATTTTATATATCCCTTGTATCAAAAATCAGGGGGCATATTGCTTTTGGTCCCTCTGCATAAAAGAAATTTTATTTTTTCAATCGTCTTGTGTTTTATTCAGTATGTATGTGATTACATTCGCTACTTTACAACAAACTGGTGTTCAATGAAATAGCATCAACCCAAACAAACATGAAACACTTTTGCATAAAATTTGGATTTAATGGTTTTGTACTCAAACATGAAGACAATCTTAGGATTTTTTACTTGGAGAGTTGGCAAGGGGAAATATGCGTAATCAAATAGTAAAGGACTAATTGGCTTCAAGAATAAACAAGACAAATTCGACGAATTTATATCCCCCGACGAAGGGTTATTTGAGAGAAACATGTAAATCACAAAACATAAATCCCATTTATCTAAGTCTTAGTTCACCTTCAGTATCATTCAGATCATAACAAACACCTGTCAAGTATGCTTTAGTGCTTAGTTTGATAAAAAATATACTTACATCTGCACAATTTCAATATCTGACCTTTAAACCCAACCCCAGAGGTCAAGGGTGTGTGTAAATTCAAAGTGTTACCTTGCATGTAGGTCTACACTTCTTCCACTTTCATTTGGTATGCAACATGACCACTTTTAGAAAAGAAAAAGAAAATGACCTTTTGACCCCACCCCAGGGGGTCGTTGGTGTGTGTAATGACAGCATATTTACTTTCATGGTGCTCTGTGCTCAATTCCCTTCAATTTGATATGCAACATGACTACTTTCAGAAAAAGATATAGTTTGACCTTTTGACCCTACCCCCTGGGTCGAGGGTTTGTCTGTGGGCAAAATATTTGCTACCATGTTGCTGCCAGCGTTGTCAGCTTTATTTTGATATGCAACATGACTACTTTCAGAAAAAGATATAGTTTGACCTTTTGACCCCACCCCCTGGGTCGAGGGTGTGTCTGTGGGCAAAATATTTGCTACCATGTTGCTGCCAGCGTCGTCAGCTTTAATTTGATATGCAACATGACCATATTCTGAAAAAGTTTAATTTTGACCTCGGCCCCACCCCCTAAGTCCACCCAACAGGCTCGGATCCAGGCCTTCAAACTGAAATCCCGTTTAATATGTTTCATATCTATTGCTGCTCTGCCTGTATGCAAAATTTCAGCAAAAAATATTAACAATTGCCTTAGTTATTGCGAAATTTAAATATTTGACCTTTGACCCCTTAGGTGGGGTCGAAGGGGGTGGGGTAAAACTTTGACACTGCCATGCTTATCTACAGGCACTTGGCAATCATGGTCTAATAGTGAGAAGTTGTTAAATATAATAGCTTTGATAAAATGTGAAGATCATCACACAAAAAAGCTAATATAGGTTTTGCCTTATAATTGCCTATACTAAAACAAGGGCAATAACTCAAGTGTTAAGGGGTTGATTTTGACCAAACTTATTGGATGTTTGAGAGTCCATGGTACTTATCATTTGTACCAAGAATGAATCAAATCTGACCAATAGGTACTGAGATATGGCTCTGGACGGAATGGACGGACGGACGGACGCACGGACGACGCCAAAACTATATCCCTCCGACTTCGTCGGGGGATAAAAATGGTTGTGAATACCTAGGAATTTGGACAGTGGACAATATAATTTGGTCAGGGAAAAGTCATTGAAAGTTAAGAATATTTTTTAGCTGCTTGAGGTCACCCTGTTAAATTTCTATACCAATGGTCATAAATGAAGTATTCTTCAAAACAAGAGGTCACAAAACAATGTTTTTAGTCCTTTGTATACTGGAAACCCCTTTTAGAAAAGGGTACCTAGGCAAACAGTGAAGACCTAGATGAAATGCAGCTTAATGCTGCATTTCATCAAGGTCTGCACCATTTGCTAAGTTTTAAACAACCTTTAGGGACAGAAAATACATCATACTCTGTGACTCCTTTAAGTACTCAATGGGCAGTCACATACTTATTGTATTAATATGTATTGGAAAGTCCATCAGAATACAATGGGTTGAGGGTATAGCCACTTTACAGGTGGGCTCATTTTTGCATATTCACGAATGTGTTTTGCTCATACATAACACTAGAATGGCAGTGTACATGTATTTACAATTGAAACAATTTTATGTTCTATAAAAACAGTTTTATCATTTGTTAAGCCGGTAATTAAAATGACATTACACAAAACCATTGCATAACTCAGCCAAATCATGTGCACTTTTAGCTCACCTGCATATGAATTGCTCAAAGCATGGGTGAAGGTTTTCAGGATTAATACTCACTTACTATTTTTAATCCTGAATTCAGGATTTTGAGGCTGACTTTCCATAGAAAGTCAGCCTCAAAATGCTGAATAAGGGAGATTTTAATAGCTTCTCTGGTTAATTTTCAGATTATCTAAACACGATTAACCATTTAAACATCTGCAAGTTCAAAGTTTGAATTTCTAAAAGATCAGGAGTTTGGAAATTTTGAACTTTCACCCATGTCAAAGAGAGTGCTTGTGATCACTCAATGTCTGACATCTGCTGTGCCTCTTCACCAATTCATATTTAAATGACAACTCCTTATACCACTTGGCCAGTTTTAACCAAACTTCACATGAATGATTCCTTTTGGACATTATCGAAAACATGGCCACCATATGTACTTATATAAGAAACTATAAACATCTCCTCTGAAACCAATCATGAATGGGTAGAATTGAAACTGGAGGCCTGATCTCCTCTGAAACCAAAGGTCAGAATTGAAAATCATTGTAGAATATTTTTAGATGACCTTTTACAAAAATAGCTAAAGTGAATGTGATCTATCAAATAGCATGGCCTATTGCAGCTATTAAAAGAAAACTTGAAAAAAAATGGCTGATCAGAATTCAAAATAATTTGGAAGAAAAGATGAATAGATGTCCTTAAACAAAAATAGCTAAAAGAATTTGATCGGTTGGAAAATGATGTGTCGCCATTGGGATTGACTAGTTTTCCCTTATACATGTATCTATATAAGAAACTTTCAACAAAACTCAGGAGAGCGAACCAGGGCCACTTAGACTTATCCCTCTTTTTTCAAATGTAGGTCTAATAACAAAAGTATCATTTTAGCATAGCTATTTTGTTCTTACTCTAAGTGAAGGTACTGACTGCAGTTGTTGTCAAAGCATGCTTTCATCATATAAGAAATATATATAATGTTGCAAGGCAGGAAGTGTGACTGGATTTTGTTGATTTTTGTGAGAGAATGTACATGTACCTTTTCCATTTTTCTTTTTTCAGAGGCTTCTTGTCTATTTCCAGATTCATAGAAATAGCCGGATGCTTTGAAACTGTTGGAATCTATATGACATGTGCAGATTATCTGAGAAATAACCCAGACTAGAGTCAGTCGTTGTGCACCCAGTTGGTTTTCCAATGGCTACTGGGGATTGGGGGTGGGGTTTATGGTTTACAATATTGAATTGATACATAGATATAACACCCCAAAGTGTATATATGTACATGTAATTTGTATTTTAGTTATTTTTTCAGGCCCTGAAGAAATTGGATCTGATGGAAAGATTGTCAAAGAGTTTGAGCAAAAATGATAATTTTTACAGAACTTTAAAACTATTTGAAAAATTCTAATGTTTTAAAGTTTGTGGAGAATAGGGGTGAGAATGTTCAGCATGCCAATTGATTTCAGTTTTTTTCTGAATTTGGCTCCAATGTATAATTATGCGTAGTTTTGTGAAAATAAAATCCTCGCGACATGGAGAAATCATTCTGTGGTTTACTTAAATAGGTAAATCATGCCCTAGTCGCGAATTTTAAACGTCGCAATGGAACACTGTTTTTTGGCAACAAAATTTAATCTAAAATGCGAATTTTAAATTCAATTGGAAAAATAAACCAAAGAACCCTTATCAAAAAATATTTTTGAAGTTTGCATAGGTTTTCACAAAGGCTGCGATAGGATGGAGTTTTAACAATCTTCTATGCATTATGACTAATGGTATTCCCTTCTAGTACCTTCAGCGTAACGAATCGCTGACTACCGGTATCAGTTGAACATAAAGCAATGTATATACTACCGTGACATAAAAATTACAACAATGCTTCAGTGGTTTTGAATGCAGCTGTGTATTGGCATGAGTTGCTGTTTATCAGCCATGTCGACTTCCAACCATGTGTCACAAAGGTGGTGACTGAGAAGAAAAATAGGCCTAGAAAATTAACATCAATGTCTACTGCAAAAAAGACCTCATTTGGAAGCCCTTGGCCTAGATTTTCAATGAATGAGTCTGCTTATTGGTCACACCACTCCAATATACCTGATGTAAGCACAACAGGCATATTTATATATCATATACAGCAACGGTAATAGTTAAAATATAATTCATTTGATTGTATATGCCCATCCATCTGTGTTTTGTATTCGTATTTGCATGACAGTGGCAGTCTAATTGTTCGCTCGCACATACAGAGACACAGAACATTTTTTTAAGTAGACAGACAGATGGAAGCAGACAAAATGATAGTGCTTGGTTGGAGTTAAATGCAAAAATAACACGTTATTGGTAGATCTTTAAAGCAGCTTTGATTCATTGTAAACTGTACCATTTAATGACTTCAACAAGAGAATCGTCAGCTTGTTATCTTTTATACACATTTTATAGATGAGCAAATACTGCAATCTCTATCCCACGTGTCTTGCACTGACAGTATAAAAATGAGTACTGAAAGAGTATTTTCATACAAACAAAATCTAAATTATTTATTTATACAAATTATCAGAGGAGTAAATTTAAATTTAGTTAGGGTTTTGCTATTTCTATGCCCATTTAAACTTTCAGTGTAAAGTAACTTTTATGTAAAATTTTAAAAACTAAAAACTGTGTTCTATTTGAAACGCTACACTACAGTTGCACATGTGAATGATGGGTACCAAAATTTCATATGCTGGCTAATCTGGCTGTTAACTTTTTGCATGCTCGGCATGTTTTCATGCTTTAGTTGTCATCTGCTGACTTTTTTCAAAATTAACTCTTTAAAAATTATTTCAGGAACACCATCAGAGTGTCAAACGGTTTGGATACAGATCAGAACCAACATTCTGTCCGTCCTGATCTGAATCCAAATTGTTTGCTAAGGTTATCAGCAGATGACACAATTTGCTACTAGCAGGCAAAGGGTTAATGAAAAATGCATTTTTTTGTAGCCATACATGTACTTGATAGTAAAATTTACAATATATCATTTTTGCTCAGACACTTCTATTTAAACTGTTTTGATGTTAGTTTTGTTTTAGACGTCAGCTTTAATGAAAGATGGCAATCTGAATGAGAGATGGCAAACTGTTTTCATATTAGTCCAATGCAATTGACATGCTAGTGGCTTCTATGGATGTCTTTGTACAGTAAAACCTGTGTAAAAAGGCCACTCTCAAAAAGGCCAAAGATTGGTTTTCCAAGACCAATTATTGCATAAAACAAAGTATTGCAAAGTGCTCTAGCATTCTGCAATACTTTCAACCTTCATTAAGCTACCAACTGTTATTAAGATCTTTGTTTTGTCTATTTTTGAGTGGTTGTTTTACACAGGTTTTACTGTATATGGCTTTTGAAGAATTGGCTATGATACTTTAAGCCAGAAACAAAGGAGATTATTTTAGCATTTGTATGATCAGTAAGACGTCATGTCTTCATCATAGAATTAGTGAAACATTATTCACTATGATTTTATTTATGAAATCTGATTATTTATGTGAATAGCGATGAGTGGGTGGGTTTCAAGACTAGTATTTATGTCTACCTGGACTGAAGAGGTGGGAAGGACATTTGCTTATGGTTCAAAAACCCATTGGGGACTGTGAACTGCACATAGCTTATTGTCTACATTCTGTTGTGGATGGATTTTTACCAAAATTGCATAGAAACAGGGTTGGAGGAAAATGAGATTAGTTTTTGGTGACTGTGACCTTATTTTCAAGGACACACTAGCACATGGAATATCAACTTGCCTGTACCCTATCTCTTTAATGTTAAGATGTATTCTGACCAACTTCCATACATGTATATTAAAGGATTGGGGCGCAATAAGGAGTTGATTAAATTTTGGTTACTTTCACCTAAATACAAGGTCACCATCTTACAAAGACTTAAAAATCAGCATTGTCTGCACTCTTATCTCAGATTTTGACCAAACTTGCTCATGAACAGCAGTGGCACACGAAAAAGAAAGGATATTATTTTGGTTACCATCCTACAATGACTTTAAAAGTCAGTCTTGTTTTGACTATGTTTCCTTTACCTATAGGTGGATTTTGACACAAAAAGTAAGTATGACCAGGAAATGTCATAATCACAGACCAACCAATGGCACCATGAAGAAGAGACACAGATCCATAAACAGCCAAATGACAGCAAGTACACAATTTAAGTAAAGCAACCAGTTCTCTCTTCCTCAGCGAGATGATTGCAAAACTAGAAAGGACCCTAAATACTACATTACAAGACGAGGACCAAACAAAAAAAATGCCAATTGGAGCAACAATAAATAATGAATCAACAACAACAAAAACTTGCACACAAACAGCAGTGGTACACGGAAAAGAAATATTTACCTAATTCTCTCCATCCCATAAAGTCTGTAAAAACCGACCATGTCTGCTTTCTATCTCTTAACCAATTAGTGATTTTCTTACCAAACTTCCAAACAAACCGCAAAACAGTACAGAGAAAAGAAATGATTAGATTTGGTGTTTGCTTCCATGATATAAGTAATCTGGAGTGTATTATAATAAATGAATGCAAAGATATAAAAAGCAGACATTTTCAGGACAAAAAATACTGACAGGATAGGGGTTGATGCGTTCTTCTGGAATTAATACTAAAGCGTAGTTTTGACAACCTGCTGGGCGGTGTTGCGCACTGGCTAGATACATATATCTGATTCCAGATCCAGGGACCCGGCCTTGTTCCATACTTTCATGGAGATTGATCATGAAATAATTTCCACGGTCATTCTCCTCTTTCTGCTGATTCAAGGGTTTTCGTCAGTTACAAGTGAAAGTATGTGCATGAAGTACTGGTTAACCGCTTTGTAAAGCTTGCCCAGGAAAATAGTGTGGTTAGGTGAACTGACCGTCTCGAAATGACAGTACCTGTTGGCTGGGACATTAAACCTCAAGCAAAACAAAAACAATCTTATCAAATGATGTAACATAAATCTGTTCAGTATGGAATGACCATAAATGCACTACTCTGTTTATCGCAAAATTATTTCCTTTTTAAACTGGATTTTATCCCTTTTAAAGAAGACAGCATTTCCTTAGAAAACCTAACATTTTAACAGACGTCACTATAGGGCTGCCACGTTTACACGTGTAAACGGCACCATTTCGTGTTTCTGCACTAAAAGTTTACGAAATTGACCTACCGTTTACACGATCTTTAGCACGTGACCAGCGTCGTGGTTTATTAAGGAAATATTCTCTTAAACAGTGATATGTCACATCTCGATCTGGATCTTAAATGTGATTGTTTGTTTTCTCAGATTTAGCTGTTTTTGATAAAGTATCTACAGTACTGCAATTAGAAATTAGGGCGGACATGCTCAACGGGCCGTAAAAAATGTTCCGAATATTGTCTCACTCAGCCATTGTTTGGAACAATTATATTCCTGCATTTTTAACAGTTATTTAAAGAGGAGACGCTTGTGAAAGTCTTTTTGTTTACTCCCTGTTGGCGTGTGTATTGATGTGTATGTGACGATTGGCAGTTATGTCTTGTGTGCGTCCACTCATTAATTACACGCTTGCAACTGAAGAAAATGTCCATAATGTACTAGTTTGCACATGATGCAACACCCAACCAGAAACAAATTCGAATATTTGCACAAGGTACATTTTCAAAGGGTTTTAGGGAAAATATAGGCGACTTTACAGAGCTGCATAATGAAAAAAAATCAGTCTGAAAGTTACGTTTCAACGGAATCATTTCGGTTACTGGAACTCGTGTAAACGTTTACCAAATTTCGTAAACATGGCAGCCCTACATCACTATGACATTATATTTTATCACTTTTTATGACATGAGGTTATCCAAGGAAATTAGAGACATCATATGGGCCATGACATGAGAATACCTGACATTGTTGCATGTGAACAGCAAATGTGCAGGTTAGCCCGCACTTTCCCACAGTCTGATTAGCATCTTTATGGGTGGTATTTTGCTTGTTGAGTCAATGACCCCTTTGATTTATTTTTATGCCAGCATGGAGTGAGAAATGAATTTTAGATTTCAGATTTTATAACTTGACTCATCGTGTAGATTTAGACATCTATATGAGATATTAACCTCTTTATGCCAAATAGGACATTCCATTCATGTTCGAAAAATCATTTCATTTAAAGGGATTGCTGCTCGAAATATCATATTATATAAGAAATGACCAAAACTAGCCTCACGGCTTGCTGTCAGATCCTACTTTTACGATAATGTATTTACATGAGGGTCTGGATGGGAGTTCAAAAAACACTAATCATTATGTAAAACATTTGTCCCTTAATCACTACTAAATAAAGACATTTTCACAAAAATCAGCTTATTTAAAAAAAAATGGCTTGGTCATTAATTTTTAGGTCACAAAACTTAATCGCTAATCACTATGAAATAAGGCTAGAAACTCCTAATCAAAAAAAAACATCCAGACCCCTCTAACATAATAGTGATTGATCAAATAAAATACTATTTATAACAAACTTCAAAATTATTTCATTTGCTCAATATTGGTTAAGATAGCATACAGTGCAGACCATGATGAGATGCCACGTTAAGTGGCAACCCATCTGGGTCTTCGATGTTTGCAGATGTCCCATGAATTAGATATGCTAAGCATTAAAGGGTTGTTTCTATCAGAAGAAAGGCAATTTGAAGATAATAATTATATAAGTAATGTAAGTTGACTGCTGTGTCATGGAAATGATGATTGGAAGAGTAGATCGTGCTTGTACCTACTACACATTTTCAAATATATGTTCTCTTTCTTTTCTGTATTTTTATGTACTAGTGAAAATGTTGGCACACATTTCGAACTACATAGCTGAGGATTATGTCTACCGCGTGACATGACATCATAGCCCCATCTTTGGATCAGTGGTAAAAATTGTTTCATGTGCACATTGTTTTAAAAAATTTTAAGTTGTCTTTTTTTATATCGTTAACAAGCCCAAGCTATTGAACTGTAAAGTTTGAAAAGATTGTTTTATTTTCAGTATTCACTAGAGTTCTATGTGACTTAATTTTTGATTATGTGTGCATGAATTTATTTGATTTGTCCAGCAGAGAAGGCGTTTAGCAGACGACGGATGCACGACCGATGCACTGACTGAGTGGCAAATCCTTTCTCAAGGTCTGTAGGGGCCTAGGGGTGTATATATGCCGCTAGCTAGGCCCCTATTAACTTTGAAAATAGTTTATAGTATCCTCTTTGCATATACATTGTAGTGACAACTGAAAATAATTCACAATCTATATGAAATATACAATTTAAAAATTTTAGATTATGGAACTAGGCCTATAGAATTAAAATCTCTAGGAACCACAAACCTTTTATAACAAAATTATTATATTTTTACAATGGCATGAGGATAGGGGTTACATATTTTACCATTGTGATCACACTGAAACATTTAGGCTCCAGAAGGACTAACTTTGTTTCCAGTGTAATTCACTTTCCCGCCATTCACGACAAATGTTGTCTGCTCTCTCATCTGCTTATGTACTTTGATAGCCTATATTCAGGGTTCCCACAAGCTTCGGAAATTATGGAAAAATCATGGAATTTGAAAAAAAAACTGAATAATAATAGAAAAATCAGGGAATTTTGTGAAATAATTTGTTTAAACCACCAGTAGCCAGAAAACTAGCTGTCAGACACACGAAATTTGTTTGTCTGACAGCTAGTTTTCTGGCTACTGATGTTTTCAAGTTTTAATTATTTCAAAATGCATGCATGGTGTGCAAACATGCTTATTTAAATACATTACTGTTGCTGCATTCCATATTTATGCTCAGCATGGTGAAGATGGCGCTATAAAAGGGGAGGTTGGAGGCCGTGCATTAAATAGTCATGGAAATTACATTGTTGATCGTGGAAAAACATGGAAAAATCATGAAATTGTGTTTTTGAATTTCTGTGGGAACCCTGTATATTACAAACAACATGGACCCAGATCAGACTGCTCCTAAAGCAGTCTGATCAAGGGACATGGTGTTTTTGCTGCCATGAGAAAAGCATTCTGGGGTGCATTTGAAAATATGCAGCAGATGTAATAAGCAGACAACATTTTTGGGATCTGAGTAAGGGTTAGCATACCTATTCAGACAGATAAAATTATGCTAGACCTCAGTCAAATTGCATTTGACACAACCCTTTGGGCAGTCAATCTGACGAGATCAAATATTGATGTCAAAAAAGGTGAGTTAGATCGGGCGAATACAGGAAAACTCATGAAATTTCACTATTACAAATGTTTATTACATTTACAAAGTATTTGCTGAACATCTTTGTTTTCACACCATTTTCTGACTGGGCCTTGATGTGAGCAAACAAGACTTTGTTGAATGCGAACCACAAAGGCGCAGACCAGCCTGCACTTACGCGCAGTCTGGTCAGCATCATTGTTATTCGCTCTCTGAAAAGTATAATAGCTAAGCCTGTTATGTGCAAAAGTTTCAGTATTCTAAGCTTCTAGCTAGTTCCCTTTAGTTGAAGCAGATTGGTTTTAGCCTGACTCCAAAACTTCGAAGACAGATTTTCTCCCAACAAGGCCCATTTCTAAACTCTAATGCTGTTTTTGTTTTTTTCATCTTTAAAACCATCAAAAGCTCCAATAACACAATAGCTTGGGCTTCCTACTCTGTGCAAGATACTTATACCGGTTTCAATTTCCAGATCCCTCTGGCGGCACCCTATCCCCACAACAAGAACAGAGCGGTACCCTCGTTGAGGGGCCTGGGGCGAAAAAGGACCAGAAGCCGTTCTCCCTGCCGAAGCTATCGTCCTCACAGCAAGATGCCATACAGTCAGCTAAGAAATATGCCATGGAAGTCAGCATCAAGAGTGTTCTTGTTAAACAGACAATAGCACATCAACATCAGGTAATATCAATATTCATAAATTTTGTTGAACATATCTCACTTTGAACACCGTTTGACTAAACTTGATTTGTTATGTTTTTCACGTTGATTTTCGGTGATAACTTTTTTGTTTGTTATTTTAGCAAACTAAGGTCAAATGCAAGTTGTAGAGAAAAATTAGCACCAACTTCTTCAAACAGTTCCAAAATCCAAGATGCTGCAGTTCACTCTGCGCATAGATGCACTCTTTGAGCATTTTAAGCTAAGTGCAACGCACTCTTTGAGCATTTTAAGCTAAGTGCAAATAAACTAAGACAAATATGTCCATCCAAAAGTTACATTGCACCGCCCTAATGTACTTACTAAAGCGATGGAATGCTTGTTAAAAAATAATGGAAATCGCGCCTGATTCACTTGTGCCTTAAGCTAGTGGGGTCATCTTGAAACGTTCTGTTTTGGAGCACTTGCATAATAGAAAAATGGCACTCCATGCGATATGCAGGATTCCTTACCTACACTTGATCATGCTCATTTTAGTTTCTGCATGTGCACAATAAAGTATGAGTCTGCTAAGAGCAGGATTATGCTTTTCAAAACCATTTAATAGCTGTTGATTCACGGCTTGTGAAAATTCTTTTGAGACGACCCTTTCTGTCAAGCCTCTTTGAAATTTACCTCTCAATAAAAGACTTCATATTGCAAAATCTTCATCTTTGTACTCAAATATCTCTGCGTCACTAACATCGGACCTTTTGGAGAAATTGGCGCTAATTTTTCTCTACAATTTTTATCGCGAACACAGTTTTCTAAAATTGAAGATAAAAAAGTTATCACCGAAAGTCAATGTGAAAAGTATAAAAAATCCTGTTTGGGATGTTTTAAAGGGATCAAACATGGTTTTCTATGCATTGAAACCTGCAAGCTTAAAAACCAAGGCGGCAATACAAGGTTTTCAACCATTACAAGGGACCTGGTGAATGTATTGAAAACCCCATATTCAACTGCTATTACTATTGCATAAACAATATGCTAATAACCTTTGAGGGGGGGGGAACTGGAATAAAATAACTTCTTATTGTTCAAGACAGAAAACGGTAAGAATGTCGCCATATCTGCATGCATTTTGAAAATTCTGCTAGTTGGTGTAATATTGACATCACTATTTGACGTTGGCAACTACAATTATGTACATTAGTTGTGCTGAAGTATTGCAACTGGTCTCCTATGGGATAAACATCAATATTATATGACTATTTGGTTACTGTTAAGGGGGCACCTCATGAATGTGTAATTAGGACTGGTCAACCTTAGAAAAAGGTAAAAGCTGAAAAGGAGGCGTGGTTTTATTCAGAAGTAACTGTATTATCTTGCGCCATTACCTCAGTATAGATGCAAAACACATTATGTGGTCCTTTAAACGCCAGCAAAATAATTGCATCTGAAAATGTCTATTTAGCATAAGCATAGAGGCAAACATTGTGGACCCAGATCAGACTGCTCCCTAAAGGAGCAGTCTGATCAGGGTCTCTACTGTTTGTCTATGAGGTTTATATTTTAGTGGACAACAAAAAAACATACATTTTGAGATTATGCGCTTTAAGGGTTAATAAATGTGAGTTCAGTGTATATACGGTTAGGATTTTCATGAAATGCACACACGTTGACGTGGCCAAAAAACTGGCAAAAAGCTTACTAACACAGTTACATCATATCATATATCATAATCGGATTTTTGATTAATGTGCAGGTGCAGGGGCATCATCCACATCAGTGGGCCCCTTTCCAGGTAACTGGCTAGCTGCACGCATAGCAGATCTCACACCTGATCTCCAGGTGCTCCTTTCTTGAGGGTCAACTGTGGTGAGCTTCCACTCACGGCAGTCTTTCTCTGTCAGTTTCTTCCATGTTTGCTTGGGCCTCCCTGCCCCCCGCTTGCCGTCAATCTGCATATCATATGCTGTTCTGATTGCACCACTCGAACGCGCCACATGCCCAAACCAGCGAAGCCTTCTCTCTCTCAAAATGAGGTCGAGGTCCTCAAGCTGAAGCTTTGCCAGTAGCTCGCTTGACCTTACCCTGGCCACATCCTCTGGCTTGATACTGCAGATCTGTCTGATCATCGCCCTATCATTGCGTTGCAAGCGCTGCAGGTTCGTCTTGGTAAGTGGCCAAGTTTCACTGGCATGGAGCATGGCGCTCCACACGCAAGAGCTGTACACATGGCCACGGGTCTTGTAAGAGAGGTGGCGGGATGTGAGAACTGGTAGTAGTTCCCTGAACTTCTTCCAGGCGGTTTTCACACGAGTAGTGACCGCCATTTCACAGCCTCCACCAGCAGAAAGCATGTCACCTAGGTAGCAGAAGGAAGCTACCACCTCAAGCTTATCAGGTCCAACCTGGACTTCACTCTGTGGTCTGCCGTCAATAGGGCGAGCATTTCCCATGCACCATGCACACCTATAATCAGGATTTTGTGTCAGTCTTTGTAGCCCACTGCATTTCTTATGCACCCAAAGTTTGCAGCCATTGCAGTAGATGCTGTTGTTGCCTACTCCTGTACGACAGACAGCGCATGGGTATTCGCCTGAACTCTGCAAGAGGTCCAGACCTGTACCACAGATTATGACTTTTGTCTTTCCTGCATTCACCCTCAATCCCTTCTTCTCCATGGCTTCTTTCCATATCAAGAGCCTCCTGACACATTCCTCTAGGGAGTCAGCAATGATGACAAGATCATCTGCATATAGGTCCTCCCAGGGAACACCAGCCCGAAACTCACGTGACAAGGCCTCCAACACAATGATAAAGAGCAAGGGACTGAGTACGGATCCCTGATGGACCCCAACCTTCACCTCAAACTCTTTGCTGAAACCCTCGCCAACACGAACCCGGCTTCGTGTTAGCGTACATTCCCTGGACTAACGCACAATCCATTCCTCAACGCCTAGCTTTCTCAGGGCCCACCAGATAACCTTCCGAGGGACACGGTCAAATGCTTTCTCTAGGTCCACGAAGGCCATATAAAGCCTCTTGTTCACTGCTAAGTATTTCTCCTGCAGCTTCCGGACCACAAAGATTGCATCTGTAGTGACTCTTCCTGGGACAAAGCCAAACTGGGAGTCGTCAATAGACACCATCTGTCTTATGAGAACATCGACAATCCTCTCTAGGATCTTCATGGCCTGCTCAGTCAGCTTGAGGCCTCAATAGTTGCCTCTATCCAAAGCATCACCCTTGCCCTTGTAAAGGCATACAATGAAACTTTCCTCCCAGTCAGTTGGGACCTTGCCATCACGGATAATCGCAGTAGCAAGATCTCGGATCATGGTGGCCCCTGTATCACCTGCTGCCTTGATCATCTCCACCACTATGCCTGATGGACCTGCAGCTTTGCCCGACTTCATCTTTGAGATGGCCTTCTTCACCATGTCAATAGTGATTGGGATAGGCGGGCCTTCAAACGGAGGTTCATTGGACAGGTGATCAGGGTCCCAATCAAATTCAACGTTGAGAAGCCTTTCATAATGTTCAGCCCATGCATTCTGCTTTGCCTCCTCACTCATTGACATTTCCCCAGTGTCATTCTTAACTGGCTTGTCGCCTACAACATCAACATTGTCTTTCCTCATCTGGTTGGCGAGGCGGAAGATATCAGACGACATGTGGTCAATGCCCTCATAGACCACCTTGTCTGCTTCGTGGCGTGCATGGTGCACCACACTTCTGGAGATGCGCTTGGCAGTGTTATATGATGCTTGTGTGCATTTGCCAGCCTTCCATGCTTTGAAAGCTTGGCGCTTGGCTGTGATGGCATCATCTACTTCCTTATTCCACCACCAAGTTTCACGTCGCCATCTGTGGGGCTTTGTTGTGCCGCACACCTCCTCTGTTGTCTTCAGCAAACCTGTCTTGAGTTTCGCCCAGATTTCCTCAGTAGTAGTAGCCGCTTCAGTTTCCACAGCGGGCACATGTGCCTTGAAGACTTCCTGGAATCGGCTACACGTTTGAGGATCTCTGAGCTTCCACACATTTGGACGTGGGGTGAATTTGCGCTTAATTTGGGTATTAATAGACTTTTCGCTTACTGTAAAGGCGGCAACTTTAATATTCATATCTACACTTTACCAAATTATATATAGAACCTGATTTTACTTCCTTAGCAAATGAAATAGCGGAACCAGGCCCAGATATGAATATTAAAGTTGCCTCCTTTACAGTAAGCGAAAAGTCTATTAATACCTAATGAGCTTGTTCATGTATATATTATTTTTGGTCTATTTCAGCAAATGCAGAATTTCCAGAATACCGTACAAAGACAACAGGCGTTGGCATTAATGTGCAGGTATGTACTATAGTCTACAATTCTGTTCTACCATATTCCCTTTGATAAATGCACTGCAGTTAGAAAATCATCAGATATGTCTTGAAAGTATTTTTTGGTTAGACAGACAGTGTATCCTATTTCCTCTTATTCAGACTGAAAGGCATAGACAAATATTTGCCATTCCATCATGCTGCAAGCAGAGTCCCTGTATTGGGAGCTAGACATTTTATACGCTACTTAGTACTGTTTCATTGGGAGCGCAGTGGAAGAGTGCTTGACTCAGACCGAGGGGCCGCGGGTTCGAGCCTCACCAGCGTCACTGCATTGTGGTCCTTGAGCAAGACACATTTATCCTAGCTTAGTACTGGTTCAACCCAGGAAGACTCGTCCCTGTTTAACTGAAAGATTGTTGATGGGACATAAAGAATCAAACAAACAAACAAACAAGTACTGTTTCAACGCAGGAAGACCTGTCCAAGCATGACTGCAAAATTGTTGATTGTGAGGTAAAGAGTAGAATCCATCACTACTGTTTACACACTTCATGAGTAAGTAAATGGATTTGTTTTGTTTGCGATTATGCTTTACTTCCCAGTCAACAACTTTTCAGCCATGGTAGGTCATTTTGAACCAATACTAAATGGTCGGGATAAAATGATTTGCTTAATACACAACATATATGTACTGCCTCCAGTGAGGCCCTTGCCAGGGACCTCTCAATCTCACTTTACCTATTTAATGGTTTTGTTCAAATTTTAATAAGTATTGTGTGGAGGTAAGGTTTCCAATATTTAGTTTCTGGCAATTCCCATTCCATGCTGTTTATTAGAACATAAAGTCTTCAGTATCAGAAGCAGCTGCCATGGTGTAGAGGATAAACCTCTTGCCTTGTACCCAGGGGTCCTGAGTTCGATCTCCGGCTCCTCCAGTATGTCTCATGAGACTCTAAGCCATGGACCATCTCCCTATGACCTTAGCTGGTGGCAGGGCGTTAAACACAAAATCACTCGGTTTCAGAAATATTCTATGCTTTGGAAATTCTGTTCTTTAACCCCTTACAATATCAAATGGACTATCCAAATTTTGTTGTATTTAACTGGAATGACTATTCTATTAGTTTAAATAAGTTAACCCTACGCCTGCTACAAAAAAAATCATCTGAAAATACCGTCTGTTGAAGTCGTCTGCTGCATGTAAATTTTCACGTCAGGGGCTAATTTCTGCATAGAGACAAACAGTGTGGACCCAGACCAGACTGCTCCTAAAGGAGCAGTCTGATCTGGGTCCACACTGTTTGCTACAGAGATGTTTTAAATGGACTAGTAGATGATAAAGCAGACTAAATTCAGTCATGATTAGCAGCCAATGAGTTAACCCATAAAGCGCCACCTACAATTTGCAGCAGACGACAATTTCAACTTTTTCCAGTTTTTCAAAAGTAACAAATAAGGCATGATATTTCATGAGAATCATCTGCTGGCAGATGATTCTCATGAAATATCGTTCCTTATTTATTTCCAAAACTAGGAAAGATGTTGCAACATTTGTTGTCTGCTGCAGTCATGATTGGTGCTTTAAGGGTTAAATCATTTCTTTTTTAGGATTTATATTGGCAGTATCAACTTTGAAATCAAAGAAGATACAATAAAACAGGCCTTCCTGCCGTTTGGTCCCATCAAGAGTGTGAATCTGTCTTGGGACCCGATTACCAATAAGCACAAGGGCTTTGCCTTCATTGAGTATGACATCCCAGAGGCGGCGCAACTTGCCCTGGAGCAGATGAATGGTGTCATGATAGGAGGCAGAAATATCAAGGTAACTGTTTATCAGCCTAGCATAAGCCCAGTTCAGCAAAAAAAAAAATTAAGATCTGCAGTGTGCATTACGCAGAACTACATAAAACCTGTGTAAACGGGCACTCTCAAAAAGACGGAAAATTGGTTTTGAAGACCAATTATCGCTTAATGCAGGTCAAAAAGTATTGCAGAATGCTCTGAGGCGAGCATTCTGCAATACTTTTGACCTTCATTAAGCTACCATTTGTCATTGAGATCTTTGTTTTGTCTATTTTTGAGTGGCCGTTTTACACAGGTTTTACTGTATGTCATACAAAGTAGCAAGCAGAAAAATAGCTATAGATAATCTGTGTAGACATCAAACCTGCTTTTCGCTTCAAATTTATTAAAAATATAATAATTTCCAATTGGACAAACTTCCATTGTTTATGGTTACCACTGTTTACTTTATACAGTTTCTAAATATAGATTTAGAGGAAACCACCAAAGCAATATCTTTTACATGCTTACTCAGTTTGATAAAATTAATAATAGAGTTAAACATTCACTCAAAACGGCCTTAATAGCAGAAACTATGTTCCCAAATGGAAGATCATCAGTTGATAGACGCAGAAAAGGCACACAATTGATAGACTTCAACAAAGCTTTATGTCTAGAGACATTGCTGCATTGATTGCCATCTTGAAAAGTAGTCTGCTTCTGAATCCAGAATGCTCAAGTTAGATGGGTCAGTATTTGAAAAATGCCATCCAGGGGAAGATAATGCAGGTTTATGTGTTGTGTATATTTTGATATAAAATTGTATTTCATGTGTTTTTCTTCTGGCTATTTCCAGGTTGGTCGCCCTAGTAACATGCCACAAGCTCAGCCAATCATTGAGCAGTTAGCAAGTGAGGCTAAAAACTACAATAGAATCTATATAGCATCAATACATAGTGATCTAACAGAAAATGATATCAAAAGGTGAGTAATATGTCACATCACACACCACTAGTGGACATTGTGTCAATATGTGATTAACATTACTTAAACCCCTGCGGCAATAAAGGTTGACACATTTGGTAAACAAGTTTGTCACATGTACCCACAATGCTCAAATCAGAATGGTCAGTATTTGAAGAATGCCACCTCATAGGTTTAGATAAACGTAATTTTTCAGCGTAAAATTGTAAATATTTTCTTACCCATCAACTTTAACATATATGTTTTGGTTGAGAAATAAGAAAATTAAAGGACGTGTAACGGTTTGGCCGTTTTTTGGCCCACAATGGATTTGGCTGAAATTTAAATATATGGTGGTTTGATCTTTGCGCTATCACATGAGCATGTTTTTAAATTAACGATGGCTTATGCAGTCACATAAAATAAAGTTTATCACTATTGTGTATAAACAGAGGTTTGTACATGAATGTGGATATTTTTTAAGATGCAACAAGCAAACTGACCCCAAACATAATACCGAACATGTGTGTGTTTATACTCGTCGTGTCTATGTCGTAAGTTGAGCTTACACTACCATCATTAATTAAAAATTATGCTAAAACTTGGCTAAATACTGTGTGTACGATTACCTTGATGATATGTTGTTTTTAGGTGTAATATATATTGAACATTTAGTGTTTTATCGCCCTTTCTAGTTAATCAATAGCTCAAGCCTATTCCAGTTTATTCATATCAATATAATCAGTACGACATGTACACAAGCGTGCATCTATCATGTTAAACGCGACATTACATGCGCAACCTTTTTTTGCTGGATTGGTATGAAACATGAATATAAATAGTTATGAAGCTACAGAAATGATAATGGAAGCTTCGAACACTTTTTTGGCTCACAGCCACAATTATTTAATAGATACATGTGAGTGTTGTATATCCGTCTGTTCATCTGTCTGTCCATCTGTATGTCACACTTTTGTGTCTGTGATGTATCTTCCAAACGCCTGATTCGATTATAAGATTAATTCACAAAACTGTGCACCTTTGTGGATGAACATGCAGAATAAATGAATACTTTATTCCAATGGGTACTAATTGTGCTCCTCTTGTTGCAGATTTGTTTTTTGTTGTTATGAGAGAGACTTTATGTTGTCTCTGTCAGACAATAATCAAGCTGATATTATTGAAGCTTTTAACTCTACCTCCAGATATTTAGATGACTTACTTAATATTGATAATCCTTATTTTGAACAAATGGTAGGTCAGATATATCCAACTGAACTTCAGTTAAATAAGGCGAATTCTTCTGATACTGAAGCTCTGTTTTTGGACTTGAACTTGTCAATAACAAATGGCATAGTTTCTTCTAAAATTTATGATAAACAGGATGATTTTAATTTTGAAATAGTAAATTTCCCATTTCTTGATGGAGATGTTCCTCGCTCTCCTTCCTATGGTGTATATATTTCTCAGCTTATTCGTTTTGCTAGTGTGCTCTAATGTTGATGACTTCAACAACAGAAACTTATTTTTAACTGCTAAATTATTAAAACAAGGTTATAGATATCATAAAATTCGAAAAGCATTTTCTAAATTCTACTACAGACACTCAGAGTTAATTGTTAAATACAACATTGGGTTAAAAACTCTTCTGCAACAAGGCATATCAGAACCTATATTTTATGGTGATTTAGTCTATAAATTCAAGCGAATTGTTGGAAAACCTAATTTTAGTGATCAATTCAAAAAGATAGTAAAACGGTATATAAGGGTTGGATATAATTTGGATATCATGCGACAGTCTGCATGCCTAGTTTTAAACCCAATCACGGTTTATAGCTATGGTTTCCTCTTTAATTGCACGACGGTGGGTCAGGCCTCAGACTCTATGACGGCTCTGACGTAAAGCTTTAATCAGTGGGTTGGTGCCTGATGCTTATCTGTAGCTGGACCCACCGTGGCTCAACTTGAGGTTTTCTTTAGCTCTGACTATCTGTGAGTCATGAGCCCTTTTCTTTGTTTCATCATGGAGTGTTAATTTGATTTGAGTGTTTTCCATGATGATACATTGCATTAGTTAGAATTCCTCCATGCGAGCTGAACATTTCATGTACTTCAACAACAGCAGAATCTAGGGCGAAGACTTGGTACCAGTAAAATGCATTTAAGCCCCCCGGTGGCTTAGGCTGCTGTCCGTTCTAAGGCGGTGGTTCTGTTGTTGTTGACTTTTTGTTTATTGTTACTCCCATTGTGGGAGTCTGTAATTGTTCTATGTTTTGTTGTACGTTACTTTATGTCCATTCTAGTATTGCAATCATCTTTATGGGGAAGAGAGAGCTGATTGCTTTGCTTAATTTGTCTTCCTGGTGTCTCGTGATGGTTGAGCGGCTCTTTCTCGCGGTGCCACAGGGTTGTCTGCAGTTTGTGATTGTGATATTTCCTGATCATACTCACTTACTATTTTTTAAGGCCATGTCAAAGCAAGGGGTCATAGGTAACATGTACAGAATGCATATCTGCTTCATATTTTACGCATGTCCAAGCTCAGATATCCAACAGTCGTGATAGCTCTGTGGTCTATATTACTAACCTATTATCTTACGTGTGACTAAGGGATCGCAGTTCACAATCCCGAAGAAACATATGTTTTATGTCATTGTGCAAGACTTTTCATCTTTATTGCGTAATACATGTTCAACCGAGGAAACGTCATGACTGAAATATGGTTCACTGTAACGTAGAGCAATGACGTAGAGCATTAAAACACTTAGTCATGTTTCAAGCATTAGTGGTGCAGACATCTATTTCAAGGGTGACAACTTCCGTCAAAGCGGGGATTTCGGAACCATTTGAACAACCTACATTGTGTTTTGATAAAGGTGAATGAACATCTAAAATACAGTATTTCGATCCTTGAATATTAAATGTATGTGTTTGTTGGTACCAGTGACTATTTACCATCTGCAGATAAGTGGTTGTTGTATATATACTGCAATATTTTAGCAAACACTTTACGAGAGCGATATTCATTGAGGAAACAACCAGTTTAGCACAGATATTGTGCACATGTAAGTATGAAAAGCGCATTACACTCATTATGAATAAAATGCTTGTGGCGTTCACATTCAGGCCATTGGCTGTTTCTATACATGGTTTCTTGCATAAATAACAACGAAATGAAAAGAACAAAACTAAATCAAAGAATTACATTGGTTTATTTGCGACAATATCTGCGCCACCTATATACATCATATATGTACATTAGAAGTTACGAACTTCACAAAATATAGATAGGTATTAGCTTTTGGGGTCAGTTACAATATATGTTTAGAGTGTACATTTGTATACATCACACCAGCTCCTTTTTGTTCAAATAACCTGACTTTAATAATATTACCATTAAACTGACACAGTTCTTAGCTTCTATCAAAATTTTGAAATCATATCAAATGATTCCGATATCTGTGCTGTGAAGTAGCTTTTTGCTCTACCTTATGAACCGCTAGATGAATTTCATCGAAACTTGCACAGATACTTATCTGGGACAGACAAAACGAATAATAAGATTTTGGTGACCTCGATCTTATTTACAAGGTCACCAGGAACATGTATAAAAAAAGGCTTGTCTGTACTCTTTCTTCCTAACCAATGACCAGATTTTGACCAAACTGACACAGATAATTCATTGGGAAGACCTTAATGAATGACTAGAATTCGGTAGCATTGACTTAAATTCCAAGATCACCAGCGTCACATAACTCCTTTAAGTGGGTGGGGGGAAAACTCCATCTAATGTTATATACTTCCCATTCCTAACTACTCTAGTATGGCCATATTAAACAGTGTCTGCCCTGTAATTTGAGAATACCTCTCTCTCTCTCTCTCTCTCTCTCTCTCTCTCTCTCTCTCTCTCTCTCTCTCTCTCTCTCTCTCTGTCTCTCTGTCTCTCTCTCTCTCTCTCTCTCATTCTAATATGATGTACATTGTATTCCATTTTTGGACGGGAATCTTACGTCTCTCCAGTGATTTTAGTACTCTCAGTGCTTTGATAAGTATGAATTCAATAGTACATTTCAGGATAAAGATTTGCAGAAAAAGTCTTTTTACGGTATTTGCTGCATGCGGAACCGACTCAGAGTTACCATTTTATGGTGTAATATCATATGCGCAATAAAATGAGAAATAGTTTTATCCGGTTCCGCATGTGGACATGTATGTAATTAAGTCACAAAGTACACGAGGGTGTTTGGTTTTACCATAGACTTAGTGTTAAGTGTGGTTGATAGGTCATGCATTTAACCCCAAAATTTATCATAAAAATACATTTAATGAAGAAAATAAATTGTGGACATTAAACTAGAGACTCTAAGGTATCATTTGGTAATATTTTGGAGGGATTTCTTTACAATCGATTTTTACTGTAAAAGTGGGCCATTTGTAATACAAAACCGTTACATGCCCTTTTCATTATGCACTCTTAAATAAAGTCCTGCTGCTAGTGGACTTTGTGTTAATACGTGATATGCATTACTCAAACCTCTGCCGCAATAAAGTAACAGGCGAAAAATGGCTATAAATAATCCATCTGTGGAGACATCAAGCAACTTTTGATAGCCAAACCGTAACAATATTGTTTATCATCACATATTCGGGGCACTATTTGCCACGATAACCCAAAGCCTGCATATGCAATAAGCACTTTCCTACCACCTGGTTTTCTGCCTGTCATGATGATAACCGAAAGTCATGCATTTTGAACAGAGAGAGGTTATCATGCCCGGCACTAAACATTGATCATTAGATGACGTCAGATCTATACAAGTGACCTGACGTCAATCCTATGTTTTACATAAGTCTTACATTTTTGCATGTCAAACTCATTAAAACAGTTAATTGGCATATGTGATAAACAGATTATCTCACAGGGTTTTGGTCATGGCCTCAGAATCAACCCTTGACCATTATCAGCCATCAAGCTAAAGCTCTCGAGCTGATTATGGGGTCTCCGGTTGATACTTCGGGCGATAACCAAAACTCTGTGAGATTATCTCTAATTATAGTATTTAGCGATAGAATGATAATATTTAGTACATTAGAAAAAATGAGTTTTACACACGGTCCTGTCATAGAAGCATTCCTGTGATGATGCAGATAAATACAAGATTGAATTAGCCAATTGGGGGAATCACATGACTTTGTGATGCATTTGGTAAACAAGTATGTCGCATGTAACCACAATGCTCAAATCAGAACGGTCAGTATTTGAAGAATGCCACCTATAGGAAGATAATGGAAACTTCTCACATCAGCAAGCAGGGAAGACTCAGGTGAGTCTGCACATATGGGCAGACTGGCCAGATCCTTCACTGCTCTTATACTCAAAGAATGGATGAAGATGAAGGCTCAGGCCAAAATCTAGACTACTAGCTTTGCTTGATATGTCAGGATGGGGTGTTTAGGCCGAATAAAAAAATGCCTGTGTTTAGGGCAACCCAACCCTACCTAAATTTACTGGTGTAACCTAAAACTTTTTCAGATTTTTTGGAGAAAAAATATAATTTTATGAATTTCGAAAGGTAAAATGCCTTTGCCTTTCAAAATGCATAAAATCATATTATTTTTCCAGAAAAAAAAGGATTAAAAAAATATGTGTGCCAAACCTTCATAAAATTTTCAGAACTGTTACCCAAAACACACTTATTTTTTTATTTGGCCTTATAAGAGGCATTTGCGCACATGTGAAAAGTCCCAAAATCTTGTGTGCAGACCCAAATGGTTCTTTTCACATAGTCATGCTTTAAACATGCATGTACAGGTATCTAGTGGCGCTAGATGCCTTTCGTTACACCTGAGCCATCATCAGCTCCTGTACTTTGCATGAGTAAGCAATGAATGCTCTGGTGAGTCTGTGACGAATGCGGTCACCTATGCAACAAATACCAAAATCTCATGTGCTAGTTGAGGTTCATTAATGCATGAACAGTGTGACTGTTAGACTTATATGGTTGAAAGTTTTCTGGATTGTTCCTGAATTCAGCATTTTGAGGCTGACTTTCCACAGAAAGTCATCCTCAAAATGCTGAATTACATGTAGGCAGAATATAAAAACTTCTCGGATTTGTTTTCAGTATATCTTAATGCAGTTGACCATTTAATCTAAAAATTGTTATCTTTGGTAGGCATACTGCATGTTTTAAGGTCACTGCCCACACCTAGGCGATTTTTTTTTCCAAAAAATAGATTTTTTTCATTTTTTGATATTCTGTAGTACATCATATTATAAGAAAAATAACGCATTTTAAAGAAAATTTACCGTCCAGTTCAAAAGTTACAGCTCTTCATTATATGGCCTATGTTGGCTTTTTTATGCAGATTTTTGGAAACACATTAAGACAAGTAAAATATTCTGAAAATCAATTTTGTATTTGAAAATCGTTATTTCAAACAAGCATGTGAAGCCATTAATAATTAAGAACTTTTTCTCAAACCATTCTTTTGCAGCTTTTCAAGTATTTTTCTTCATATCACGGTTTCAAACCAGCATTGACCGATATTTACGCATTCGTTTTCAGCAATTACTGACAGATAATTCAATATTTAAACATACTTTAAAAAAATAAATTTTTCTCAATTTTTTTTAGGAAAGTGATCATTATATAAGATGCATTATGACAGAATTAAAAAAAAATTTACCGTCTAAATAGTGAGATATTACCAAATAATTATCCCTACCCCCTAAACTACAAAATAATGAACTAAGCAGGCTTTTCTTATTTCTAAGCATGTTAAAACCTTAAAAACCAAACACTATTGATTGAAATACCTCACTGTGAACTGCCAAACGAAACTATATGTATTCCAAATACTTGGAACATTTATATGCATATATGAGAAGACTTTTCAATACCAAAAACGATACCAAATACCCCACCCACGGTAAAAAGAAACCTATCTGCATTTTGTCTGAACACCTAGTCGATATATTTTGACCAAATTTGCATAGATACATCATTAGTATAGAGATGTAATGTTTTGGGGACATTTACCGTTTTTCAATGTCACAGGGTAACTCTGCATGTCTAATTTAGGTAAAAAATGTGCTGTTTTAATATGCATCGCTTCAATTGATCGATGCATATACTACATGTACTCATCCAAAATTTTGAAATGTATTTAAATCTTTGTTGCGGCCTCGGGCGCCATACGAATGTTCGATCGCGAAGCAAGGCCTTGACCAGAGGAGATTTATTTCTATTAGATCTATATATCCCTTGGCGGACATCTTTCGGTTGAAACATGTCAAATGTAGAGTAAACTTGGAGATTGACAAATATTATAGCGTAATATTGTAAATATTTTATTGCTCATTATTTTTATGGTTGCTTTGGGTGCTCAAAAGAACCGCCATACTGAGTACCTATAACTTACCTATGCTTTGGTTGGACCCGCATTTATATATAAAGGGTTCTTTTTATGCCCACACCCTTCCCGCTACTGAAGGGGGTATTCATTGGCGCGGCGGGGGAGAGGGTATTATTTTTGGTACGGATCCCGTCGGCGTTGGTCCTTGGCGGAATTGGCCACGAGTAGTCTAGAGGGGCTAGACATTTTCTATGTGCATATCACATGAAACAGGTTTGTGGATTGGGTCCGCATTTACATGAATATAAATGAATATATGAGCATCGATGCGACAAAACTTGTCTTCACGGGTTCCGATAAGATCATACCAAAACCAGCCTTCTCAGCCACAGAGACTAGATAGAATAGTAAAGTCTCGCTTAGAGCGAGTTTAAATACGATACTATTCAATTTGTAAATAGCAAAGGCGCTGATCAGACTGCGCGGATGCGCTAGCTGGTCTGTGCCTTTGTTGTTTGCAGACTGCAGATCCCGATGGCAGAATTCCTCGCGTACATTTAGTAAATTTAGAGTAGGCCTACTATAGCCTAGTTTAGACTCACGACTACACTTGGGTCAACCTTAGCCCAAGATAGCCCTTGTAGCATAATATTGGAACGCATTTGACATAAGGCAAATTGTTTAGGACGCAAACTTAAGCGAGGGACTCTCAACGTCAACGTCAAGTTCAATACTTGTCGTTTACGCATAATGACGTCATAAGAGCAAGTGACGTCATTAGCGCACGTCAGGTTCAAAGTAGACGCTAGTGAACGTGACGAGATAGTCTGTCTTTGTGAAATTTTAATGCAGGTAAAATAAAACCAGAAAATCATATTTAGATCTATATACAAATAGTTATATCATTATTGTTGTTGTGGACTGTCAAAAAACCGCGAACAGTCGACTGACATTTCCCTGGTATAGTGCGTGTTCCATTACACTGACTGATTTTTTTCTTCTCACAGAGCTGAGTGTCCATCGTTTAGTATCCGTAAAGAATGCCAACTTTTGTTGTTCATTATACTTAAAATTTTGTTTGCATTTTTAATGTAATATCAATCACTTTCAGATTACCAACGTGCAGTGTAACGGGCATTACTGTCTGTAGAAAACATATCATAGTTGCGTAAAATCACACTTTGTCATAATCGAACGCTACCAAGTATTACCTCCCTTGATGATTTAGAGTTACGGTTATTGCTATGGGTAGTGACCTTAATTTCGAAAGTTCGGGATTTTTTAAATTTTGCTCAATCATGTATTCTATTTCAAGGCATCAGCCGGTCTAAAGATACACCATCTTTGTTATTATTTGTCTTTACTTACTTACTTAATCCTGGTTTGATATTTAGACTGCAGATAAATTCCCAGTTCCTGGGGTAAGCTGCAGTTGGCTTGTCCTTCTCACACCAGATCTTGAGGCTTCTCTGTTCTGGGGATCGATGCCTTCTAGGTTGCACACATCGACATCCGCTTTAACACACTCACTCCAAGACTTTCTTGGTCTCCCACGTCCTCTAAAGCCAGGGATGCAGTGTTTCCGCGAGAGTGCGTTTCTTGCGTTTTTGACGCAATAAATTGACTGCTGACGCACTGACAGTTTGTCTGTGAGTTTTTCGTGACCTGTGGAAAATAGACCTGCACACAAATATCTTTGCTGGGTATTTCCATGACATATCTGATTTATTTCAAAAAGGACGACTGCGCATGTCAAAAGTCATTTGCGATTCGCACAGATGGGGTTTCGTTCCAAATAATTTTCGCTTGTTTCGCTCTCGCTGCTATTTTGGGGCATTATGCAGCATAAATTTTGAAAAAAAGTAGTCTAGAAAAGAAAGTTTTCTTTGCTCCAATACACCAAAATAAATAAGACAACGATTTTAAAAGAAATGAAACCAATGCATTACGTCTATTTTTAGACTGACGGTCTGCGCATGGGTAAAGCCCTCAGCTGTTAAACAACAATGGCTGACCCGTAATGAAATTGGTGAGCAGACGCTTTTATTTCCTGTCCTCTGGAGGATAGGGCTTTAACTACAAGCAACACAACATTGAATAATTCCCATGAAACAGAAAATGTAACAAAAGCCGTCGATCACAAGCCTATTGATAGTAAAACATGCACCGAATTTCAAGAACTTTTATCTTACGATAGGGGACATTATTCAAATACCTTTAATATTGACGCATGCTCAGACAAAAAGTAATTATACATTGAAAAAGTTCTGACTCTCTAAATTTGCCAATGACCCCCAAATTTTCAAACAAGGGGTCATCAATGACCCCCAAAAATTCTGGTCTTGCAGAAACACTGGGGATGGCGATACTGGTAATTGAATTTGTCCAGGAAGATGCACGCGCAACATGACCATACCATCTCAGACATTTAGTTCTTAGTGCAACAGCTACCTCCTGAGTCCCTAACTTTGTGTACAGGGTTTCCATGGGGACTTCTTCATGTTGTTTGACACCGCAGATCTAGCGAATCATGGCTCTATCATTTCTACCAAGCTTCTGTAAATCCGGGGCTGTTTGGGCCCAAGTTTCACTTCCATGTAATAGGGCTGAGTGGATGCAAGCACTAAACACTTTGTCATCTATAATCACTGATGTTTATTATTTTACAGTGTTTTTGAAGCTTTTGGCAAGATTTTGGCCTGTACGCTAGTTGGTGATGGAGGAAAACCAGAGAAACACAAGTAGGTTCCTTTCTCATTTTCAGACTGGCATCTTCATGGTAAGGCCAAATAAAAAATACCTGTGTTTAGGGTAACTTGACACTACCTAAATTTACTGATGAAACCTAGATTTTTTTTTTCAAGTTTTCTGGGAATGCCTTTCAAAATGCATAAAATATTTTTCCAGAAAAAAATAATTAAGAAAAATATCTGTGCCTACCCTACTTAAAATTTTCAGAGCTTGAACCTGAAACACACTTATTTCTTTATTTGGCCGAAATCAAGATAGACTGGATGTAGTTAACACTAGAGCTGTATCAATAAACTGGTATATTGCAGTACAAAGCCCCGCCGATATTGTATCATGATACAAAATGCATGTACGGTAAATACCAGATTTTAGTAACACTCTGAATCAAGCACACCATAAGTGTTACTAACAAACAAACACCTTACAATGTGTAGAATTTTGGTAATGTGCTGAATAAAAGACATAGAGCAGCATCTGGAACAAATTTTGGCTAAAAGTCAACAAGCAGTTTAAAAAGGAGCAATATGTAGGCACCAAAATCTCATATGAAGGTTTAAACTAAAAGCTAGACATCTAGCAGGTCTAAATAGTGAAAATTCGGAAAATTTTGTGGGAATTTTATTGCGTGAATAGCGTTAAAAGAACTATTTGCGACATTAAAAATTCGCGACTAAGGCATGATTTACCTATATCAGTAATCAACAGAGTGATTTCGTGAGTGGGTTTTTTTTTCACGAAACTGCGCATAAAATAAAACCCTTACGAAAATTTCCTCACTTACAGTAGCTGCTCATATAAATCATGATTTTACAGGTTTGCATTCATTACCATCAGCATATGGGCCTCAATGTGAGAAAAACTGTCTTTGGGATTGCCGACAATGTAAGACTCAAACCAGCCTGCTCAGCTACAGAGGCTAGCGGTAATATTGACATTTTGCATGGAGCAATGTTGACTACTATTCTTTCCAGATAGCGAATAACAAAGGTGCTGATCAGACTGTGCAGATGCACATGCTGGTCTGCACTTTTGTTACTCTCATGCAACAAGGTCAGGTTTTCTCATGTTGAGGTCTATTTCTACAGGGCTGGCTTAGGCTTGAAAAGTACTTGAATTTAGAGGGCTTTCTTGAAAAGTCCTTGAAAATCAAATTTTCCTTGAAAAGTACTGGAAAATTTCCCAAATGCCTTGAAAAGTTTTTGAATTTTTCTATTTTCTGTTGGACTTAACATTGTTGATAGAGCTCTAAAGCCATATAAAATTGCTGTGCCTTTATTTGGTGCAGCAAATGCTGCACCAAATAAAGGCACAACAATTTTATACTAATTTTCTAGTACTTATTTCTCCATTATCTCAGTATAGCCTTTCTGAAAGAGAATTTTAACACTTAAATCAGGATTTTTCAAAAACTTTTAGACCTTGAAAACTGTAGGATAGTCTTTAGAAGTCCTTGAAAAGTCATTGAATTTTTCTTAAACTTGCCTGTATGAACCCTGAGTTTGAAACAAACATGTTATATCTTTGTTCAATGTTGTTATTTCAGGGGTTACGGTTTCATTGAATATGACAGTTCCCAGGCAGCGGCTGATGCAGTATCCTCTATGAACCTTTTTGACCTTGGAGGGCAGTATCTCAGAGTTGGCAGGGTAAGTTAGCATACAGTAAAACCTGTCTTAAGCGGCCACTCAAAAATAGACAAAACAAAGGCCTTAAAGACAAATGAGCCGCAGCATGTGATTACCAACAATTTGACATTTTGACAAGTGTAGACTTAGACGAGCCTCTGCAGCCTCATTTTAAGCTTAGAAACTCCAAATGGTGTTCAGTCAGTAGCTTAACAATCATAGAATACTCAAGCGACTAGCAAAGGCTCTGATCAGACTATGCGTTGTGCGCAGGATGATCTGAGGCTTTGCTGGTCGCACATACCACATTGTTGGAAATCTCATGCACTGGCTCAAATGGTAGCTTAATGAAGGTCAAAAGTATTGCAGAATGCTCCCCTTGGAGCATTCTGCAAAACTTTAGACCTGCATTAAGCAATAATCGGTCTTGAAAACCAATTTTGGTCTTCTTTTTGAGTGGCCACTTAAGACGGGGTTTACTGTACTTCAATTATGAGCCATGGCCTGAGAATACCTGTAGGCCACATATCAACATCAAAAAGGCTCTGATCAGTCTGCACATCTGATTTATACTTTTACTGTTTCCCCTCCTCCTTAGTATACAAGCTTAATTTGCTGAATGAAAAGTTTTAACACAGGTTTAGATGAATAAAAAAATTTAACGTAAAATTGAAAATATTTTCTTACCCATCAGTATTAAGAGCCGGGCCGCGTAGCGCAGTCGGTAACGTGTCTGGCTACAGATTCGTGTCTGACTGCAGATCCAGGGGTCGCGAGTTCGATCCCGGCCCGGTCCCATACTTTCGTGGAGATTTCTACGGTCATTCTCCATTCCGCTGATTCATTCAAGAAGGGTTGTTGTCAGTTACAAGCCAAAGTATGTGCACGAATTACTGGTTAACCGCTTGTTCAAGCCTGCCCAGGAAAAAGTGTGGTTAGGTGAACTGACCGTCCCGCAATGACCATAGCTGTTGACTTGGGACGTAAAGCAACAAAACAAAACAAAAAAACAAAAATCAGTATTAAGATATGTTTTGGGTGCTCAAAAGAACCGTCTCATTGAGACGGTTCTTTTGAGTACCCACAACATATGTTTTGGTTGAGAAATAAAAAAAAATATATTTTCGGTACGCACTCTTAACTAAAGGCCTGGTTTTAACCTGAACCATGCATATTTTTTCGTATACTTCTCTCCTCTCTAATTAACAGTGTGTGTGGAAAAAATGAAGATCAGGATCAGCCCTGGGAGCGCAGTGGTTCAGTGGTAGACTGCTTGACTCGAAACCGAGGGGTTGCCAGTTCCCGGTTCAAGCCTCACCGGCGTCACTGCCTTGTGTCCTTTTGCAAGACACATTAATCCTTGCTTAGTACTGGTTAAACCCAGGAAGACCCCTCCCGACATAACTGAAAAATTGTTGTCTGGGATGTAAAGAAATATATTCAAACAAAATCATGTCAGCCCTGGTGCATTCAGACCATTTCTTCTTTTGCCTCCCTGTCCTCTGCAGCTTGGAAAGCCCATATTCACGACTGAGTAGATACATGAGTTCCCATGCAAAATGTGCCCATATGATCTCAAATTCAATAAGCCAGGGATTCGGTCACTTCATGTATTCCCAGCTTTGCCTAGGATAATTTCTATGGTTTCTCAATTTTGTCTTTTTAAAAGAAAATTCTATAATGTTGTCATAGGGGCTACTCTTAAAGAAAGAATATGCTCCTTATGGATATTGAAACATACTCTACTGTTCAAAAGTTGGTTTATGATACAGATACCAGGGTTCGAAGTTTAGCTTGCTTACTCGCAAAATGCGAGTTAAAACAAGCAATTAGCGAGGTGATATTAAATGCAAGTGGAAATTTGCGGCTGTTATCCGTGATTCTTATCCTAGATATAAATCTTCTCTCCAGTTTCCTTAAATGTCTTTCATTGACGATAAATGTTTTTGTTTTTATCCATCGGAAAACCCTGTCGATGGCGGAAGTTCACATTGGATACAACTTCAATGCGCAGAGGCATACGATACACTCTCCAGCATGGTCGGGTCTCAGCCAATCATCAGCTTTCTAATTTTAGATTGTAACAAATATTCACAAGTGGGTAGTTCGTTAGCTCATTGGGTTTTTTCGCGATCTAAAATTATAAGAAAACTATTTTTATAGCGCAAATGATTGGACGAGACCAATCTTTTTCTTTCTAGAATTCTTCGCAGATTCACAAAATTCAATGGGTAAGTTTTTCGAATGAAACAAGGCATCTAGCAGAGATGCCGCTCAGACTGCGAGCAAAAAAACTCAAATGGCATTGTTAAAGGACAGGTCAGCCAATGTAGAAACGTTTTAGAAATGGATGAAGGAATTGAGCCGGATTTTGATGTCCTCGTTGTGACCCACATCACATGCAAGACTTGCAAATTATTTGCACTCGCTAATATGGCATCTACTTTTATAACTTGGGATAGCACTTGAAGAGGGAGTCTGTTTCTTTTCATGTAAAATCGTCCATGGATTACAGGGCAGTAGCTGCCAATGCAGCCATGACAGGAAAGCTTGGCATTGGAAAGGATTACAGAAAATTGATTTGAGTACCTCCCTGAAAATGACAAAACCTTTAAAACAGCATGATATATTGCAGGATCTGAAAGACCATCCTCTGATTCTTCAGCTTTAGTGGAGTTGCAGCCTTAAACTGCTCAGAGTTAATTTTGCTTTAAAACAACAGCTTGTTTCTGAATTTCTGTTCATAAAACTAAAACTGTCGAAAATGCAAGTTGTTTTTGCCATTTAGCAAGTAGCCAAAAATTCCACTTGCGAAAATATGCAAGTTGAAAATCTGGCTAGATTCAAAACCCTGGATATCAACACACTAAGTAACTGAATTTAAAACTGTACTTTGCGGTCTCATATTTTGGCGATTTTCGTTTATACCACCAATAGCCCCAAATAAAAATAACCACCAAAAACAAGTGTTTTACAGTAAAAAAAAAAATTAAGTTATGATTATCCCTCTTATCTGGAGACCAGATGACTGACACCATTCTATGACTACGAAAGATTGTTGACAGTGCATAAGTGATAAAGTAGTTCTTATACTCTACAGGCCATCACACCTCCAGATGTATTGATGATGCAGCCAACTACTGGTCTCAGCAGTATGCCAACAGCGGCAGCAGTAGCAGCAGCAGCAGTGACAGCTAAAATAACAGCAATGGATGCCCAGCAACAAATTCTTGTAAGTTCTTGCACAGGTTTAGATAAACACAATATTTGAGCGTAAAATTGTAAATATTTTCTTACCCATCAGATTTAACATTTTTGGGTGCTCAAAAGAACCGTCTCATTGAGACGGTTCTTTTGAGTACCCACAACATATGTTTTGGTCGAGAAATATAAAAATCATTTTTTGTTACACACTCTCTGTTCTTGTATTGATAAATACAGAAGAGTAAGCATTTTTCTCAATTTTGGAAAATACAAGGCAATTTGTGAAATTCTTTTAGCAGATGATAGTTATTTTAGAGAATATGTTTGCTGTTGTTGGCAGCATAGGTCCAGATGAGCACATTTTAGTGTGATTATTTTCATATCCACTAAAGATCTAAATTTTTACACTATAAAAGTGGTACCACTGCCCAGGGATGAAGCGAGTACTAAGAAAAAGTACTCAAGTAAGTACTGAGTACTGACTGTTTTGAAAGTACGCGAGTAGGTACTGAGTACACATTTTGTAAATGTACTTAAGTAAGTACTGAGTACTTTAGAAAGTACTCATGAGTACATCTGAGTACTATGAAGTATGCAATGAAAATTTAAGACAAAAGCCAAATTTAATAACTAAACAGACTGCAGATATTTATAATATTTACAAGCACATACATAGTAGTTACATCTAAGATTCAATAGATGAAACCTGATACATTTAAGCACTAAATAAAACAATAGCTGATTCTGTACACTCTGCAGATCCTGATGTGATGGCTCATAATGAGCCGCCTTATCTGTATCTACAGTGTCTTCTAGATTTTCATTTTGGCGCTTTATGTGATGAGCTTGAGAACTGTTCTGTTCTGTTTTAAGATTGTATTATTCCTGATATTTTTATTGTCTTTCACAACTGGACTGGGCACTTCATTGTTACACCTTACCATCATCAGTCTTTTAAATGTTTCATCCTTTAACCTACACCTGTCTGGTCTGAATTGACATAATTGTCTGGAAAAGTGATCAGTATGTTTCATCAATGCATACATGTACATATCAGAATGCAGATCAGATGTCAAACAGTATTGACCATTATCAGACTGCTCCTGATCTGGGTAGGCACTGTTTGCTTAGGTATATACCTGTCCCAATATTTGGGGTAAATACAGTGTCTTATCTTACAGCAAGTGTGACAAATACAACAATATACTTATTCAAGTACATTGTAGTAATACAAAATAGTGTCGCTCCTGGCCAATTATATGCATCATTAGGCCTTTCATCAAGTCATTGTTATTAATTTGTTAATAAAGAAATTATTCTTAATTATTAGCGTGGCCACACCAACCTAAAAAAAGCTTGATAGGTAAAATACACATTTTTGAAATATAAGGGTATGGCTAAAAAATTAAACAAGTGCTTCTCAGGCCACTTTTATGAAAAACAGATGAGGCAGGCAGGTATTTTATTTTATATTTTTATTTCTCAAAAAACAGATGAGGCCACTTTTTTTCTTCTTTTTTTTTTATCAAAACCTAATGGGGCACCTTTTTTGTTCATTTAAAGCATAAAAATGACAAGCTTTTGATTTTGGCATCTGAAAAAAAATAGATGAGGCCACTTTTTTCAAGTCTGAAAAAGACAGATGAGGGGCATTTGAAACAGATGAAGGAGGGCCTGAGATACAATTAACATTATTTTTCCTGTCTGATTGAAATTTAAAAAGTACTCAGTAGTACTCATAATGTACTTGTGAGTACAGGTTTTTTTGTAACAGTACTTAAGTACGTACGTGTACATTTACTCATGAATTTTGCTAAGTACAGAGTACAGCTAAGTACTGAAAAAAAAGTACTCGAGTAAGTACGAGTATGAGTACAAGTACTCCATCCCTGCCACTGCCTGAGAGCTATTCCAGGCAGATTATCTGCTAATCTTTATGAGGTGATTATGGCTTCCTTAGAGGGGGTAAAAAAGTGGTCCCATGAAGAGTTTAGGTATTTTCTGAAAAAAATATTGATATTTATCTAAATGAAAGAAATTTAGTTTTATACAGGAAAGTACCCTCTTGAGGCCTCTTTAATCCAGTGAGATACTGAAATTGATTGAATTTATCTCTTATCAGTTAATTCGCTAATGACCTCTCATGGACAGAAATATAGGCGATTTAATAAACATGTGTTTAGAGTGCAATTTGAGATCCCTTGACTATTATCAAGTTGCCATATATGTAGACGAACATGCTAAATTAAGATGTTTTGGAGATGCAATTTTCAGAATACTAGTATTAATTTTGGGGATAATTCTATTATATGCTATTTTTATGCCCCCGCCATGACAATGGCCGGGGCATTAAGTGTTACCCCTGTCCGTCCATACGGTCTTACGTACATACGTACGTACGTCTGCGTACCATGGTGTCTTCTTCAAGTTTGATAATGGTCCATATTGCACCATGCTTTCAGTAGTTATGGCCCTTTGTTTATGAAAATTCACCATTTGAAACTATGTCCGCTCTCTAAGTTGATTATTTTTTATCAGAATTTTATGAAACTTGGTCACATTGTTTAGTACCATGATGTCTTCTTCAAGTTCAATAATGGTCCATATCGCACCATCCTTTCAGTAGTTATGGCCCTTTGTTTATGAAAATTCACCATTTGAAATGATGTCCGCTGCCTAAGTCGAATACTTTTGATCAGAATTTTATGAAACTTGGTCACATTGTTTAGTACCATGATGGCTTCAAGTTTGATAATGGTCTATATGGTCCCATGCTTTAAGGAGTTATTGCTCTTAGTTAAAGAAAAATTGTCGGTTGAAACGACGTCTGCTCTCCAGGGATGAAGCGAGTACTAAGAAAAAGTACTCAAGTAAGTACTGAGTACTGACTGTCTTGAAAGTACTCGAGTAAGTACTGAGTACACATTTTGTAAATGTACTTAAGTAAGTACTGAGTACTTTAGAAAAGTACTTTAGAAAAGTACTCATGAGTACATCTGAGTACTATGAGTACTATAAAGTATGCAATGAAACTTTAAGACAAAAGCCAAATTTAATAACTAAACAGGCTGCAGATATTTATAATATTCACAAGCACATACATAGTAGTGACATCTAAGATTCAATAGATAAAACATGATACAAGTTATTAACCATTTAAGCACTAAATAAAACAATAGCTGATTCTGCAAACTCTGTAGATCCAGATGTGACGGCTAATAATGAGCCGCCACATCTGAATCTACAGTATTTGTCTTCTAGATTTTGATTTTTGCGCTTTTTGTGATGAGCTTGAGATCTGTTCTGTTCTGTTTTAAGGATAATATTATTCCTGATATTTTTATTCATAAATATTTGGACACCAAAAATTATTGACAGAATTGTCTGAAAAAGTGATCAGCATGTTTCATCAATGCATACATGTACATGTCAGAATGCAGATCAAATGTCAAACAGTATAGACCCTTATCAGACTGCTCCTGATCTGGGTGTGCACTGTTTGCTAAGGTATATATCTGCTTATTTTGCAGCAAGTGTGACAAATACAACAATGCACTCATTAAAGTACATTGTAGTAGTCCAAAATAGTGTTGCTCCTGGCCAATTATATGCACCATTAGGCCTTTCATCAAGTCCATTGTTAATAAAGAAGTCAATGTGGCAATACTAACCTAAAAAGCTTGATAGGTAAAATACACTCTTTCAAAATATTAGCATGATTTGGCTAAAAAATAAACAAGTGTTTCTCAGGCCACTTTTATGAAAAACAGGTGAGGCAGGCAGGTTTTTTATTTATATTTTTTATTTCCCAAAACACAGATGAGGCCACTTTTTTTCAAGTCTGAAAAAAGACAGATGAGGGGCATTTGAAACAGATGAGGGAGGGCCTGAGAAACAATTAACTTTTTTTCCCTATGTGATTGAAATTTAAAAAAGTACTCAGTAGTACTCCTAATGTACTCATGAGTACAGGTTTTTTTGTAACAGTACTTAAGTAAGTACGAGTACATGTACTCATGAATTTCGCTAAGTACAGAGTACAGCTAAGTACTGAAAAATAAGTACTCGAGTAAGTATGAGTACAAGTATGAGTACGAGTACTCCATCCCTGCTGCTCTCTAAGATGAATAGTTATGATTATAATTCTATGAAACTTGGTCACATTATTAAGTACCATAATGTCTTCAAGTTTCAGAATGGCCCATATTGCATCATGCCTTCAGGAGTTATTGCCCTTTGTGAATGACACTTCTCAGGGATGAGAATCTTCCTCTTTTTAGAGGATTTCCTCTTTTTTTACCAAAATTTGCTGAAATAAATTGTTTCAGGTTTGACCCAATATGTTCAAATCTGTTGCATTTTGAAGGGGGTATAGGGGGTTTCCTTTTTTTTTGACAGGAATTCCTCTTTTTTGAAAAAATCCTGTTCTCATCCCTGAATTCCCTTTTATGCGAATTTGGCAATAGCGGAGGCATCCATGTCCCATGGACACATTTCTAGTATGTCTATTGGTTCTGATTCAGATCTGTTTCTTGTTGAATTCAACTATCCGTAAAATGATATGAGCACAGAAAATAATATGTTTTGATAACAATAAAGAACTCTATTTTTTGCAGCATCATAGTCATGATAATCTTAGAACTGTATCTGAAATTCATAACTGTTCTGAAAAGTAATTAAAAGTAATAATACCCATTTTGATCTTGTAATTAATTAAATTGCAATATATAAATTGCAATAAATGTAATTAAAGAAATGATTGAATTACAATTACATGTAATTACTATAGAAAATCTAATTGCATTACATCTTGTATTCAATCTAAGCATTATCCTAGCTCAGTACTGGTTCGACCCAGGAAGATCTGTCCCTGTTTAACTGAAAGATTGTTGATGGGACGTAAAGAATCAAATCAAACAAATCAATCTAAGCACATGTGTCTGAATGTAGCACTATATCAGGCCTAAGCTCCAATTAGATCAATGATAGAAATTTTAAAATATACGAATAAAGTTAATTTCTGTGGATTATATGTGATTAAACTCTAGCAAACACTCACAAACTGAAGTATTTTGTGAGTAGTTTACCAGAGTTTATACACATCAATAAAATCCACAAAAATGTATTTTATACCTATACATAATTTTGTAAACGTTTTGTAACATTTTTTTTCCATTAATTTTTGTACATTTACAGTTAAACTTGTCTTAAGCATCAACTCAAAAAGAACACCAAAATTGGTTTTCAATGTCGATTATCACTTAATGCAGGTCAAAGCTGTGATCTAAGCTGTTGGTGGGATGTTAAACACAAGCACAACAACAACCTTCATTAAGCTACCATCTTCCATGAAGACCTTTGTTGTGTCTATTTTAAGTGACCGCTTAAGACAGGTTTTACTGTACTGTACATTTTGTACTTTCAGCCTCCAGGTGTTGCCGTTCCTTCACAACTAGGAGCAGCCTCCTCACCGTTTGGGCAGCCTGCTGGTGCAGGGATGATGATGCCTACAAGTCTGTCTCTAGGGGGAGGCAATATACCACCACCTACATTGTTAGAGGCAACTGCCACCATGGCAAAGCCATTGCCAAAAGGTAAATAAAGTTTCTAATAGTTTGTCTGGTTTTTAAACAAATGGGATTTTGGTTTACAGTAAACCTGTCTTAAGCAGCCACTCAAAAATAGACATAACATAGGTCTTAAAGGCATATGGTAGCTTAATGCATGTCAAAAGTACTGCAGAATGCTCCTGTGTAGCATTCTGCAATACTTTTGACCTGCATTAGGCGATTGTCTGTCTTGAAAACCTAGTTTTTTGGTTGCCTTTGAGTGGCGGCTTAAGACAGGTTTTACTGTAAATTACATAGACAAGCTGCAAAGGTTCAGATCAGCCTGCATAGATGTGCAGTCTTGCCAGTCTATGTTGCTTACATAAACGAAGCAGCATAGATACCCAAGCATAATTTTGTTTTGGGCTGCATGTAACCTCTTGATTGGCATTTTTGGATACTAGCTAGTGTTTGAGAAAACACACATTTTCAAGTCATTAACTCCCAGTGACAAAAGTGGCATAGAATGATTGAGCCTGTCTTTCAAAGCACATGACATCCTTCTCCAGCAAACCCAAACAATCTTGCTTTTATATAGGCCTAAAATTCAGTTCCGCTGATTCATTCAAGAAGGGTTGTTGTCAGTTACAAGCGAAAGTATGTGCACAAATTACTGGTTAACAGCTTGTTCAAGCCTGCCCAGGAAAAAGTGTGGTTAAGTGAACTGACCGTCCGGCAATGACCATAGCTGTTGACTTGGGACGTAAAGCAACAGAAACAAACAAACAAACAAACAAACCTCCAAGAAAAGAAAGAGGTTTTTCCTGATGTGAGTCAGTCTCGCGTGTTCACAGACTTTATTCTCGTGAGACGCATTAAGCTTCTTATTGGCTGTTGCCATGGTGTTTTGTTTGGCTTTCTGGTTTACCACTCCCATGGTTTCCTATGACAACATGAAGCCAGGGAAGGGGGACAATTCTAGGCCAAACAAGTTATATCTTTTAGAAAAATCTTGTTCTTTTTTTTGTTATTTAGCCTTCCAGGCAAAATAGGCATATTATATCTTTAGGTAAGTATGCATTATTGAAATATATTTTACATTAAAGATATAAAATTAAAGTCCCATATAACTTCAAAACTGTACACTGGTAAGTTGGTGACCCAATTATGTAACAAGCAATGAGATATCCTCTATTTGTTTTTGTTTCAGTATCCTCAATGATGCCACCTGTGTCCAGCGCATCAAGAGAAAATTTAAAGGCAGCCATCTCTGCGGCCGTCAGCGCCAGCGTGGCTGCAGATAAGAAGTCAGAGAAAGAGAAGAGCAAGAAGGAGAAAGAAGAACGAGAGAAGAAACTGGAGGAAGAATTACCACAGACATTAGAGCAGCAGGAGACGATGAAGATCAGTGGCAGCAATGCTAGACATATGGTTATGCAGAAATTAATGAGACAACAGGAGGTAGGACTTCAGAGTTTTTTTTATTTCTCATCCAAAACATATGTTGTGGGTACTCAAAAGAACTGTCTCAGTGAGACATGTTAACCCTTAAAGCGCCACCTTTAATTTGCAGCAGACGACAATTTCAAGTTTTGCCGCCTTTTCAAAAATAACAAATACGGTATGATATTTCATGAGAATCATCTGCTGGTCAGATGATTCTCATGAGATATCATACCTTATTTTTTTTCGAAAATTAAGAAAGATGTTGTCTGCTGCAGATGTGATTGGCGCTTTAAGGGTTAAAAACTGATGGTCAGAAAGGTAGGGATCTGAAACTAATCTCCCCAAAAATTCTTAACTTGTATCATAAGTTTCTTATTTCTAAACCAAAACATATATGTTGTGTGTAGTACTAAAGAGAAACGTTTCATTGGGACGATTACTTTTTAGCACCCAAAATACATGTTAAAACTGATGGGTTAGAATATTTGCAATTTAATGTTCAACAATGCTAGACATATTGTGATGCAGTAATTAATGAGACGACAGGAGAATCCTCTCCCATAAAACATTAACTTTCTTATTTCTCAATCAAAATATATGTTGTGGGTACTCAAAAGAACCGTCTCTGTGAGTTGGTTCTTTGAGCACCCAAAACACATGTTAAAAACTGGTCGGTAAGAGAGGTAAGGATCTGAAACTCATCTCCCTAAAAATTCTTAACTTTTATTATAAGTTTCTTATTTCTAAACCAAAACATATGTTGTGGGTAGTACTAAAGAGAAGCGTTGCATTGAGACGGTTCTTTTCAGCACCCAAAACAAATTTTATAAACGATGGGTTAGAAGATATTTGCAATTTTATGTTCAACAATGCTAGACATATAGTGATGCAGTAATTGAGAGAAAAGTCTCGCCAAAAATTAGGGGTTTTTTTTATTTCTCATCCAAAACATATGTTGTTGGTACTCAAAAGAACCGTCTCAGTGAGACGGTTCTTTTGAGCACCCAAAACACATGATAAAAGTGATGGGTTAGAAGATATTTGTAATTTAATGTTCAACAATGTCAGACATATTGTGATGCAGTAATTGATGAGAAAACGGGAGGTAAGGCATCAGAGAATCATCTCCCATAAAAAATTAACTTTCTTATTTCTCATCCAAAATATATGTTGTGGTTACTCAAAAGAACTGCATCAGTGAGATGGTTCTTTTGAGCACCCAAAACACTTGTTAAAAACTGATGGTTTAGAAGATATTTGCAATTTAATGTTCAACAAAGCCAGACATTTGGTGATGCAGTAATTAATGAGACGACAGGAGGTAGGGCATCACAGAATCCTCTCCCATAAAACATTAACTTTCTTATTTCTCAACCAAAATATATGTTGTGGGTACTCAAAAGAACCGTCTCAGTGAGACGGTTCTTTTGAGCACCCAAAACACATGTTAAAAACTGATGGGTAAGAAAGGTAGGGATCTGAAACTTATCTCCCCAAAAATTCTCAACTTGTATCATATGTTTCATATTTCTAAACCAAAACATATGTTGTGTGTAGTACTAAAGAGAAACGTTTCATTGAGACAATTACTTTTTAGCACCCAAAATACATGTTAAAACTGATGAATTAGATTCTGATATTTGCAATTTAATGTTCAACAATGCCAGACATATGGTGATGCAGAAATTAATGAGACAACAGGAGGTAGGGCATCAGAGAATTGTCTCCGGTAAAATATTAACTTTCTTATTTCTCAAACAAAATATATGTTGTGGGTACTCAAAAGAACCGTCTCTGTGAGATAGTTCTTTTGAGCACCCAAATAACATGTTAAAACTGATGGATTAGAAGATATTTGCATTTTAATGTTCAACAATGCCAGACATCTTGTGATGCAGAAATTATTGTGACAACAGGAGGTAGGGCTTCAGAGAAATGTCTTGCCAAAAATTAGGGGTTTTTTTATTTCTCATCCAAAACCTATGTTGTGGGTACTCAAAAGAACCGTCTCAGTGAGACGGTCTTTTGAGCACCCAAAACACATGTTAAAACTGATGGGTTAGAAAGGTAGGGATCTGAAACTAATCTCCCCAAAAATTCTTAACTTGTATCAGAAGTTTCTTATTTCTAAAACAAAACATATGTTGTTTGTAGTACTAAAGAGAAAGGTTTCATTGAGACCGTTACTTTGAACACCCAAAATACATGTTAACCCTTAATGCGCCAATCGCAAAAAAGTCGTCTACTTTATCGTCTGCTGAAGTGTTTAAGAAGCCTCTATGGCAAACAGTGTGGACCCAGGTCTGTTCTGGGTCCACGCTTTTTGCTTCTATACTTAATTCGTCAGTAATGGTAGGCAATTATTTGCAGCAGACGACTACAGCCGACGACATTTTCAGATGCATTTTTTCTTGGCGCTTTAAGGGTTAAAACTGATGAATAAGAAAATATTCACTATTTTACTCTCAGCAATGCCAGACATATGCTGATGCAGAAATTAATGAGACAACAAGGATGCATGCATCATAATTCTCTTATTTCGCAATGAAAAGATTTGTTGTGGGTACTCAAAAGAACCGTCTCTATGAGATGGTTCTTTTGAGCACCCAAAACACATGCTAAAACTGATGGATAAGAAAATGACTACAATTTTACGCTCAAAATCGTTGTTTATCTGTACCTACAAAAGAGGTTGTAGCAATATGACTGTACCAGACATGTGGTGGTACAGAAATTGATGAGACTCAAGAAATGAAATTCAAGAGAGAGGGCAATAGAGACAAATCTCCTTAGCAATTCTATATATATGTACATGTATCATACTAAAGTCCCCTGATACAAAAAAAAAATAGTTTTCTTCTTTCTCATCCAAAACATAACATGAGGTAGGCAGACAGTTCTTTTGAGCACCAAAAACAATTGTTAAAATCGAGGTATAAGGAAATAAGTCAATTTTATGCATAAAAAAGTTCACTTCAGGCCCCCCAAATAAGAGTGTGAATTAAATTTTATTTTCTTATTTCTCAACCAAAACATATGATGTGGGTACTCAAAAGAACAGTATCAATGAGACGATTCTTTAGAGCACCCAAAACAAATATTTAAACTGATGGATAAGTAAATATAAACAATTTTACGCCCAGATGTTTCTTTGTCTGGAGGTCTGATAAAAAAAAAACTCACTTATCTGGACCTATGTTTGATGTTTTCAATGTTGGTTATGTTTTATAAGAAGTAAGTCTGTTGTTTATTCATTTGAACACATTTGGTTTATTCCCCAGAATTTCATATAAAATCCATTTTATTTTAGTTTAAATACTAGCTCACTTATCATATGATTTCAGAGTCGAGTGATGGTATTAAAGAATATGGTGGGTCCCGAGGACTTGGACGACGAGTTGGAAGCCGAGGTGACGGATGAATGTGGAAAGTTTGGTATTGTCAATAGGGTTATTATCTACCAGGAGAAACAAAGTGAAGATGAAGATGCAGAAGTAATAGTTAAAATATTTGTCGAGTTCCATGACCAGTCAGGTAAATAAGCATTCTTGCATAGATGTCTATTTGTATAACTGTTTACACCCATTGTCAAATGAACGAAAATCCATGTTCAAATCAGGAGATTTACGTGCTGTTTGAACATGGGTCTGAACTTGAAAATACTTGAAATGAGCCCTGCATTATTTGCATGATGTTATACATAAAGGGTTGCAGACCAGACTGATCATTTCGCCGATGTTTTTGTTCACGAAAACGTTGGGTTCAGTTGTGATGACGTTCGATGTTACACAGCCAACGCCATTTTGTTAAGAGAAATCCAGTGTAAGAAAATGGACAATTTAATGTTTTAGCAGCGTTTTCAGTGCGAATTGGGCTGGAATAAGGCAAAATATGCAAGAATAACGATCACACATGTTTGTTTCATTGCATTAACACTTGCCAGGTCCCTATCAGCCTCGTGTTCAAACAGCATCCTTGGGACCCGGCAAATGTAAGTGCATGAAAAAACATGTGTGATCCCTATATTCTCTTCTTTTGTGGTAATTGCTCTAAAATTTTGAATACTAGTGGCCTGCCAAAAAAGCTTAGACAAACAGGGCAGACCCAGATCAGACTGTTTCTTAAGAAGCAGTCTGATCAGGGTCTTCCCTTTTTGCTATTCTGACAACCATATTGTGAATTCCAGCCCTGAAAACTTACATTTCATACGCGAACTGAAAGAGAAAAGTGTTTGAAATTGTAGAACATATACCATAATTCCTGCCAAGTCTGTCATATATTTGATAAACCAGTGAACATCCATACCAAAATTCTATTTATTCAGGGGATAAATTTTCATTTGGGGCAGTATGTTGTTCGATATATGGTCAGAAATTTAGTTTTTTGATGATGTTTAAGCGAAGCTGAAAGCGTGATTCCCAACCGTACCTCCGAAGATGAAAATTTTCAATATAGTTATCCCCATTCTAATGCACTTGTAACATTTTTCCTTCAAAAAGACAATAAAAATGCCTACAGACAGTTGCTGCCAGCCATTGAAAAGAGAAGTTAAGTAATGACGTCAAGTTGCCACAGTATATTACATGTACTGTCACAAATGTTTGCCGTTATCCAGCCAGACGTTGCTTTACATCTGCTTGTGCATTAGAATTATCATTAATATGTCTCCCTCAAATGGGTGAGCTAATAGTATAACAATGACTATTGCATCCGTCATCAGTCCATCTGTCAAAATTTTGAAATATCTGGTCTTAAACTGCTAGACCAATTGAATTCAAATTCCATATGAAGATTTATGGTGGGGGAACCACCGGTCACATGACCTGGTCACATGACCAAGATGACCATCACATCCATATAAGATAAAAAAAAATTGTTGAATTAATGCTCCAGAACCAAGGTTGATGACCTTGTATGTAGCACTGTGGATCTGAACCCTACCAAGTTTGTTCAAAGTTTGACCATTGACCTACTTTAAGGTATCAAACATCAACTTTGATTCCTTATGTATACTGAGGGAAAAAAATTCAGCAATCTATTTTGGGGATTCACAGTTTAGAAGAAATAGGATTTTTAATTTCATAGTGTCAAAGATATATGTTGACAAACGTTCACAAATACGATGACATTAACAGGTTGAAATTTCACATTATGTAAAGTCTGATTTTATGCCCCCTTGCTAAAACAGCTTATCTGGCAATAGTGCGAGTAGTTTTAGACTAAAAGTTTCATTTTTCTGTCAAATGTTAAGATTCAAAAGCAAGAAAGTGAAAAACGGTTTAAAACTGAATGTTTTGTTCACCCTTTTCATACAGTTTTCAGTTGAAAATCACATTTATCCAAATTACCTCCTTTTCGATTGAATAACGTTTGAAATTAAAATGCTCAGCAGATGGAATCCTCACTATGAAGTCGGATTTTGTTTCTTTTGACCACTTATGGGTAGCCATTAGTTCATTTTCAAACAGCTGACATGTTTGCGAACCTGCCAATTAAAAAGATCTAAGGCTTCAAAGATCGCCTATAGGAAACCCCTTTATAAAAAATTGCTAAACTTTTTTCCCTCAGTATATTTAATTGGGAAAAACTTTGAAATGTTTATTTGTGAGAGGGGCTCAGTGGACTGGACTCTTAGACTGGATCCAAGGGTCACCTGTACGAGAATCACCAGAGGCACCGTGCTGTGTCCTTGTGTTCTTTCGGTCCTGATCTAGGTCCAAACTGTTTTCAAAGGTTATCAGCAGACAACAGAAGTAGCAAAGAAAAAATAGCAAACTAGATCTTAGATTTATGTTATATAGTGTTCTTTCCTTCTGTTTAATAATGAGTGCTTTTTATTTTCTATTTTCAGAAGTTGAAAAAGCTTGTGCATCTTTAAATGGCAGATATTTTGGTGGGAGAATAGTTCAAGCAGAAAAATATGACCAGGATTTATTTGCATCAAATGATTTATCAGGATGATAGTGCTAATAGATTTATTGACAGAGATTGTAAATATTGTAAATATTATGTAAATAGAAAATATAATATAGTAGGGTCCCTTTAAAGCATAAGAATTGTGCTTGTATTGATGCTTAACTCTGCATGCTGGGTAATTGTTCATGCTTCTGTTTTCATAGTCTGAATTTTTTTTCAAAATTAACTTTCTCAAAAAAAACTTCAGGAACAATATTAGAGTGTCACAGTTTTGATCCAGATCAGGATGGACATTCTGTCCATCCTGATCTGGGTCCAAACTGTTTGCAAAGTCGCCACTAGCAAGGAAAGAGTTGGGTTCCCAGTCGACAGTTTTTCAGTCAATAGGCTTGTTGAAAATGCAAGTATGAACCAGACAGACATGGGCTCGTGGTTAATCACGACTTCATTATTATTGGCTACTGTTTGATGTCTTAAGCATATTGTTGCATTTCATGTGTTAGTGAGTATGGCTAGCTATCACTTATATTTGGGCTTTGTCGCCAGAAAACCTGTCTTCGGGGTGTCCGACAAAGCAAGTTTAAAACCCATTTTCCACAGCTACAGAGACTAGCTAGAAAATTGAAATTTTACCTGTAGCAATTTTACACATGAATATTTCCAAAAAGCGAATAACAAAGGCGCTGATCAGTTTGCGCAGGCTGGTCTGCGCCTGTGTTTTCGCAAACAACCGAGAGAGGTTTTCTCGCGTCAAGGCCCATTTATGGTTCATTAGGTTTTTAATGTTAACGAATATCTAAGTATCTATGAAAGCTTTGCTTTAAAAATGTAAATATTTGGATTTTAAAGGTCTGTGCTTCACATCATATGATTGCAAGTTATGTATTAAAGGGACCAAACTGTAATTTCATTCATCAAATGTTTAAGCTCAATGATCGGAATTACGGATAAGGGGTTCAGTGATAGGAAGTTTTTAAGCAAGTATTAGCAGAAAGGGTTCAGAGAATAAAAAATCATTCATGAAGATTGTGATTTTATACCTACATCTGATTTCATTTCTGAAGTATTAAACGTTGTCTTTGCTTAACCATAGGTACATATATGTATAAGCATGGATTCCTTTTCTTCAATTCTGAGCCAGGGGACTCAGAATTCAGGAAGTAAATCACTAAATAAACTTGACATTAGCAGTTATTGTTGTTTAGCCCCTGCTTAAGGCAAGTAGATTTCATTGCTTATATTCATAAGGAAAGGAAACTTACTTGTTTAAAGCCAGTTTGCTCATAAGCTTGAACCTGTGCTGGAACAATATCAAGCATTTATGTATCTAAATTAGTCGAGATTAGCTGTTATAATAGCTATTACCAGGCCTCCAGATAAGAGTGGGTATTGGAAATTTATTTTCTTTATTTCTCATTCAAAACATATGTCGTGGGTACTCAAAAGAACTGTCTCAATGAGACGGTCCTTTTGAGCACCCAAAACACATGTTTAAATTGATGGGTAAGAAAATTATTTCAATTTTAGGCTCAAAAAATTTCCTTATCTGGATCTATGTATTCCCATGTCCAAGGCTAATGAAACGCCTATGTGACTATAAGAAATTTTCCGGCATATTATCAGCTACATGAGACGGGCCTTTAGTTAAGAGAGTGTAATGAAATATATTTCTTAATACTCAACCAAAACATGTGTTGTGGGTACCCAAATAACTCTCAATTAGTCAATAACTCTCAGTTCTTTTGAGCACCCAAAATATATGTTAAAACTGATGGGTAAGAAAATATTAACAATTTTACGCTAAAATTTTTTGTGTATCTAAACCTGTGTTTAAAGCATCTGTGAGCAAGCAAGACTCTGAAGAGCCTGCTGATCCACAGGCTCATCCCACAGGCTCATCAGAGCCTTTGCTGCTCACTTACATGGGTGAAAGTTTTTAAGATTATTCCTGAATTCAGGATTTTTAGGCTGACTTTCCAAAAAAGTCAGCTTCAAAATGCTGAATTAGGAGGATTATAATAGCTTTTTTGATTTATATTAGTCTGTTTAAAGATAATCAACCGTTCAGACTTGAAATTGTTAATATTTAGTAGGCATACTGCAAGTTTTAAGATTTGAATTTCTAAAGTTCAGGATTTTGCAAAAATTTAACTTTCGTCCATGCATTTATACAATTCTCAACATAACTTTTGATAGGGAATAAGGAAAAAAAAGTTTTTAGACTATGTATTGTGTACAGATAAATTTCTTTTAACATGACACTACTGATAACTTGAAGCAATAAATCTTATCATGTCCATGGAATATGAGTTGTAAGAGAGTGGGTTGTATATTCAAGGGTGAATGTTTTCAGGATTATTCCTGAATTCAGGATTTTGAGACTGACTTTCCATAGAAAGTCAGCCTCAAAATGCTTAATTAGGGAGATTATAATAGGTTCTCTGATTTATATTGGGTCTGTCTGAAGGCAATTGATCATTTAAACTTGAAATTGTGAATATTTAGTGGGTATACTGCAAGTTTTAAGATCAGAGTTTCAAAAGTTCAGGATTTTAAAAATTGTAAACTTTCACCCATGTATATTTATCAGTTTTGCTAAACCCTTTTCTCGCTAGTCTCAACTTTTGTCATCTGCTCTCTGGTCTGCTTATATGTTCTTAGGTAGGCTAGATTTCAAGATCAGAGTCTGTTCAGGGTTCATAGTGTTTGCTTCCATGATCAGAAGTAGTAAAAAATGTATTTGAATATATGTATCGGACGTAAAAAGCAGATGTCATTTTCAGGATAAAAAGATATTGGAGGGATAAGGGTAATGGTCTTGTTTTTTTATTATGATAACTTTTCTCACTACCCCCTTGTCCCATTTTGCAATGATTCTAATGCTTGTAGAAATGTACTTATCCTAAATATTTCAATGGATAGTAAAAAGCAAACAGTGCAAATACTGATCAGACCCTCCTGTAAAAGTCAGGCCCGAGGTTATAAAACTTTTTTCATGCTCAACTCAGCTGAGCACGAAATTTATCCTGCTCATAAATGTTAAAATGTCAACAATTGTTGGCATTTTAACATTTATTAGCATGATAAATACAACATCTGAGAGACTTAAAGCAAGAAACTTCTTTATTTGTCAGTATTTTAGCTTTTATGAGCAGTTGAAATTTCGTGCTCAGTTGAGTTGAGCATGAAAAAAGTTTTATAACCTCAGGGCTTGATCCGGATTTACAATGTTTGCCATTCCAACACATTTTAATTCTGACTTGCTCAAATCATGTCCTACTTACAGGGCGTCGTCAGAACTGATCTGGATCAAAAACATTTGGCTCTCTGATATTGTTCCTGAGTTATTCAAAAAAATTCAGCAGACAACCTATGTGTGATATCATATACATGTAGCTAGTCTACCTCTGATGGCTCTGTTTTAAAACAGAGCCATCAGAGTTAGACTAGCTTCAAGTATATATCACACATTGGTGAAAAATTGTTATAAGGACAGGAGCCAGTCTACAGACAACCAAAAAATCATGAAAAATTACCCAGCATGCAAAGAGTTAATTATAGGATAAAAATTTGTATCCAAACAATTGGGATAAGTATGGTAGCCCTCATTTTGTACTTGTGCTGGTCAGAAGTCATTGTAGCCTCCTCAGGTCAAGGTCAGAGATTATTAATAGAGGATCTTACATGAGTGCTCATGTTTTATTGAAGGACCTCTGACGGTGGTAATGGGAATCACAGTGTATCGCTGCCTATAATTCTAATAAAAATTTTCATGACAAAAATATTTGCAGGGAAAGGGTTAAGAAATCCTATATTTGTACTTACAATGAGCTTTAAACTACAGCCAACATATCTGTAGCTGCCCATGGCCAGTTTGAATGTTATTGGTGCTACTCAAGGACTCGATAAAGACCTGAGGCAGCCACAAACATTGTTCATCAAACATTGTAAATTTCATTACATGTATAAATGTGTACTTTTAATTCATGCCTACAAATAACAACATAAGTAAGAGTGATTTATAGGGCCAGCTAAGCAAACTTTTTGACGATAAATTATCAATCAGTTGAAACATGTTTTTTAGTTTCTTTAAAGACTCATGACTAAAGGGTTCATTTTATTTGAGCACCCACAACATGTGTTATGGTTGGAAAAAAAGAAAATTAATTTTCAATTAGACAATGGTCTGAATGCACTCGGAAATCCAACTTTCTAATTTTCTGCAAAAACCAATGCTGGGGGTGTGGTGCGTATTTGAAGTGTCGTATTAGGATCCCTTACATTTGTTTCCGTGCAGAATTATTAAAATCTTTTAGGCAGTGAACCACAATGTCGCTGATCAGACTGTGCAAATGTTAATTGCATCTGTAGGGAATTATGAAAAAACCTCCAGATAAGAATTAAATTTATTTAAATTTAATTACATGTAATAATTAAGATTTAAAGGTAAATTTCTTTTGTCTCACTCATCGTTTGTTAAGGGTGCTCAAAAGAACCAACTCAGGTTCTTTTGAGCACCAAAAAGACATCTTTATACTATTGAAAAGAAACTACAATAAAACCTGTGTAAAAAGGCCACTCAAAAATAGACAAAATAAAGATGTTAATGACAAATAGTAGCTTAATGAAGGTTGATGCTTTTGACCTGCATTTAGCAATAATCTGTCTTGAAAACCAATTTTCGGTCTTTTTTTACGATGACCGTTTTACATAGGTTTTCTGTAATCACATTTTTACTCACAGAAAGTTTGCTTATCTGTACCTATAACAAACACAGATGGAATTAGACTAATCTTTTCTAATATTGACTTTTCGATTTTTTGGTAAATTAGGAAATTATGATTCGATCATTTTCACCATTTCATATAAATTGTTGAAGTTTAAATAAATATGCAATAAATACTTTGTGTGTTGTTTGTGCTCTTACTTTTTTCCTCTTGCTCTGTTTATTGGGAGTCATTTTTATCCTTATGCTATAGTATTGTCCCTTTATGCTTATTTGAGCCTAAAATTGATTAAACACCTGGTTGAAATCTTTCCCTATGATGAAAAACTCTGGCTGGTGATCTTTAGCCTGGCTTCAAGCTCTGAATTCAAGGTAAGCTACTGCTACTGGACAAAACTTTTCTCTGATATAATCTCCCTTCTTGGTTGTAACTCAGATACCGATAGCCTTGTCGGAGAGATGGAATATTAGAAAATAGGACTGAAGTTAAGGATTTTTAGCTCACCTGAGCTATTGTCTCCTGGTGAGCTATTGTGATCATTGGATGTCCATTGTGCATCGTCAACAATTGCTTCAAAGGACATCTCCTAAACTACTAGCTGGAATTTTACCAATTTGGCAGGAATGATCTTTATATGGCCTTTGAAATTTGTTCAAATGGTTATGGTCCGTTGCATATCTAGGTCACACAGGCTAAAAACATATTTTCGAGATGAATACTTAAAAAATCTTCTCGTCATAAACCACAAGGCCTAGAGCATGATATTTGGTATGTAGCATCATCTAGTGCACCTCTACAAAGTTTGTTGAAATTATGCCCCTGGGGCCAAAATTGGCCCATCCCAGAGGTCACATTTTTTACAAGGTCTATATAGAGAAAACATGAACAATCTTCTAGTCTGAAACCACAAGGTCTAGATCCTTGATATTTGGTATGAAGCATCACCTAGCGGACCTCTACCAAGTTTGTTCAAATTATGCCCCTGGGGCCAAAAGTTAGGTCGCCCTGGGCGGTCACATGTTTTACATAGGCTTATATAGGGAAAATATCTTCTTGTCTGAAACCACAAAGCCTAGAGCCTTGATATTTGGTATGTAGCCTCACCTACTGGACCTCTAGCAAGTTTTATTTTCAAATTGTGCCCCTGGGGCCAAAAATGGCCCCGCCCCAGGGTCACATGTTTTACATTGGCTTATAAAGGAAAACATGGAAAAAATCTTATCTGAAATCACAAGGTCTATACAGTCTTGATATTTTGGATGTAGGATCATCTAGTGGACCTCTACTAAGATTGTTCAAATTATGCCCCTGGGGTCAAAAATAGGCCCTTCCCTGGAGTTACATGTTTTACATAGACTTAAATAGGGAAAACAAAAAAAAAAGCCGCGAGGCTTTGAGCATTGATATTTGGTATGTAGCATCATCTACTGGACTTCTACCAAGTTTGTTAAAATTATGGGCCAGGGGCCAAAAATGACCATGGGGAAGAGGCCAGCTTACAACAGATATTATACAGCTATTCGGTCACTGTATCGCCATGTGGTATGCAATGTCCCGGTCTTTTGTAAAGCTAATGTAGATAGGAACCAGTTGTGGGCGTGGCTAGACAGTGACCCATAAGCCAATTAATACCTGTATATTATAAGCTTTAAACAAAACTCAGGTGAGCACTTCAGGGCCACTTGGCCCTCTTGTTTTGTAGTACGATAAAAATTATGAGATAGACGTGGGGCTAGTCTAGAGGTGATCATCATCTTGGATTTTGATAATAAAAAAGAGAGATGTCACTGTGTATAAACATATTGTTCTCAGCTATTAACAAAGTCCATTTTTTTTCTCTGCTACTCCGTGTCTACCAAATTCAGGCAGCTGTTCAAAGTCTACTCTTTTATGCTGATGTGATCTGTCCACTTATTTTAAGTTGCTCCTGTAAGTCAACTTAATTACGACTGCTGCTCTATGTCTGCTTTAATATTCCCCACTGCTCATTTATGTACAATTTATGTGTATTTGCTGCTGCTGCTCCTCTATCTCTACTTATTTCTCGATGGTGATATTTATTAGTTTTTATGTCTACCTCCTGCGTGGATCCAGAAAGTTTTGTCAGAGGTGGTCCAACAGACGTTGGTCGATGGGATGTAGAGATGATCGAAATGCCACTAAAGTGGGCCATCATAGGCATGCCAGCGAAACGCCATTGAAATGGCGTATCGCTGGCATGCTGATAATGGCCACCATTTGAATGCTGGCTTGGTAGATTTGTGACTTTTAGGGGATCCTGCATCAATTTTGCTAGGAAACATGTATTTTTGTGATTTTTCAGGGGGGGGGGGGTCCGGACTTCCTGCCCCCCCCCCCTCTGGATCCGCACATGTACCTATATCCCTCGGCTCCTTTAGGTGTTCTTATTGTCATCTGCTCTTCTATGTCTACTTCTTTCACGCATCTGCTCTAGATAGCTATCTTACTGGAGATAGACGTTAACAATATTCTGCTTCTAAGACTCCAACTGTCTAGAGGTAAGGGAAGGAAAGTATATTCGGCCAGGAAATACCATGTGAAACAACGGCAACCCGGGAGGTGACTATCAAACCATTGATACATACCACTGCAGGAACAATTGGATATTTTCACTAATCAATATTTTGCTAGCAACGCTAGTGATAATTGAACCTGTGCTGTAGATGTATCTAACTAAACGCTCTATTAGCTGAGCTATCTGGGCACCCTGTTTTCTGCTACAGCTCGATGATAACTCAGTTGAAGAATGCTGCTCAATGTCTACTAGTTGACGTTGGTGCACAATGCATAATTATTAACTGTTCCTGATCTAAATCTACTTATGCCACGCCCTTACTTCACTCTTCAGCTCCATGTCTATTTACTTCACACTGCTGCTCTATATTTGGTGCTCTACATAGCTACTTTGTTTACCCTAGCTGTCCTATTTTTACTTATTTCACGCTACTGTTCTTTGTCTACTGATTTCGTTTTGCTGGTTTATGTCTTTTCACGTTTGTAATATTTTTTTTGCTGGTGAAATATGTCACTGTAATATAGGTCACTGTATATTTCTACTATTTCCACAGCTCCTCTATGTCAAGTTATTTCCTCACCTGCTCTATATCAGCTTACACCTCGATCGTTGCTACTATGATATGTCTAGTTATTTCTCGCTGTTGCCATGCTTCTACTTATTTCCCGTTTCTGCTCTTTGTCTAAAATTCCCCTACTTCTCCGCTATATCTACTTATATCCCACTGCTCTGAATCTTCTCATTTGGCACTGCTCCTCTTTGTCCACTTATTTCAGCTGCTCATCTAGGTCAACTTATTTTTGTCCTTCTCTATGTATACATTTCTTGCTCTTGTCGCATGTCTACTTATTTCCTGCTGCTGTTCTTGGTCTACTTATTTCTCACTGCTACACTATGACTGCAAAGGCATGTACATATTTCATGAAGCTACTCTATGTCTACGTATTTCATGTATCTGCTCTTTGTATTCTTTTTCACACTGCTGTGAGGAGATCGGTGGTTCAGTGGTAGAGTGCTTGACTCGAGATCGAGGGGCTGTGGGTTGTAGCCTCACTGGGGACACTGCATGCATTGTGTCCTTGAGCAAGACATCTTATCCTCTGCTTAGTACTGGTTCAACCTAGGAAGACTCATCATGACTTGTCTGAAAAATTTTGACTGGGACGTAAAGAATCAAATCAAACAAAAACAAAAAAATCACACTGCTGCTCTTTGTCTACCTATATCACGCTGTTACAATGTTTATTTTCTTACATACGGGTGCTCTTTGTTATTTTGTTTGTTTCACCCTGATGTGATATACTATCTTCTTAACATGTTGCTGATCTTTTCCACGCTTTTGAATATTTCTTCCACGCATATTTACCTTGTCTATAGTGTCTAGTTCTACTCAGTGGCCAAGATATATGTCACTGTTCTATTTTTATATGCATGTATATGTTAGTTGAACTTTGTGTGTACTTACATCTAAAGTAGTAAGTGAGAATGATCAGGAAATACCACAATCACAAACCGCAGACAACCCCATGGCACCGCGAGGAAGAGCCACTCAACCATCACGAGACACCAGGAAGACAAATTAAGCAAAGCAACCAGCTCTCTCTTCCCCGTCAAGATGATTGGAATACTAGAATGGACATGAAGTACCGTACAACAAAACATAGAACAATTACAGACTCCCACAATGGGAGTAACAATAAACAAAAAAGTCAACAACAACAGAACAACTGGGCTTAAACGCATTTTACTGGTACCAAATCTTCGCCCTAGATTCTGCTTTTGTTGAAGTACAAGAAATGTTCAGCTCGCATGGAAGCCTTCTAACTAATGCAATGTGTCATTATGGAGAAACACTCTAATCAAATTAACACACAATGATGAAACAAATAAAAGGGCTCATGACTCACCGATAGTCAGAGCTAAAGAAAACCTCAAGTTGAGCCACGGTAGGTCCAGCTACAGATAAGCATCAGGCACCAAACCACCGATTAAAGCTTTACGTCAGAGCCGTCATATAGTCTGAGGCCTGACCCACTAAGTCTTTTTCCAAGCAGTTGTACCTTGACTTTTTTCAACGTAGCAGATTAATCTCTCTTTTGACCCTGTTATTGGTATTAGTCCCAAATGAATAAATGGTAATTTGCGATTGGTTAAAACATGTAAACGTCAGAAAAAAAAAGGGCTAAGTATAGAATTTGCCTGTGTTTGACAAATATATTTGTTACTAAACATCATTTAATTATGGCATTTATCTAATTGAAATTGTACATAATGGCAATTCAGAGGTTAAATAATGAAAAATAACCTTAATCTAAATAATACCAAAAATATTTGCGATAGAATAAATTATTATCAACAAGCAATTAATAATTTTGTACAGTGTACTAAATGTTTACTAACGCAATTTTCTCACAAAGCCATTGATCAATTTTACGATTGAAGTTATTCGCATGAATAGACTTTCTGTTTTGTTTTTATCATATATGTTTAGGGTTCAACATATTCATTGTAGATCTACTTATTATTCTGTTTGGTCTATAAATTAGGAAAAACATGGGTTTATGGATGTAGACCTGCTTAAGGGCGTAAACATACTTCCACACCGATTCCAAAGTACTAGGATTTCCCATGAGCACAAAAATATCGATGTGACGTCAGACACATTATTTTACAGAATAGATAGATCTACATGTCTCACACATGTAAACACAATAAGACATAATTAGAGAAGATATGAAAATAAATAATGGCATTCATTTTAATGAATAAGCTAAATATTTAATGAGAGTGAATAATGGGCTAAATTTTTAATGATTAGAGCTTTTTAACAATGACGTGTTACATAATGATTGTGAGCATGTGTGCTGGTACTAGAATTGGACATATCAATTGTAGATTTCCAACCTGTTGTGATGACCTGGCTGTCTTAGCCAGCCTAGCCATTGTACTGCAGGTTATTCTGTATATTGTTGAATACTATAAAAGCAGGCACAGATTAGGCATTTAGACAGTAAAATCTTCTAACCTTCCCCTTCATATAAGTAGTAGATCAAAGAAAGACAATACCTGCTGTTCGGTTACACTGGATGGCGAGGAAATTCCAAATATCACAGAGACCACTCACTTTGGCCTTGACAGAAACCTGGGATCTAAGGTTAATGTTAAAAAGAAGGTACAACTACTTACTATGCAGAAGAGCTTTGTATTTATTAATGGGAGCTGGCGCCTATGGAAACTCGGGTATGAACACATTAGTCTCGTTCCACATGTGGAAAACTTTCGCCTTACCTTGGATGCTGTATGGCCTAGATATAATCCAAATTAAGACATAGTGATACTTTGCAGATTGAGGCTTTGCAGAGGAGTATTCTTCGCAGACTACAGTGTCTTCCAAATAAAATTGCAAATGTTACTGTATAGTGCATATTGGATGTTCGCCCTGTTGAGCAGGAGATCGACTTCAGAAAACTATCTTTGCTCGTATCCATCCTATATAGTGAAAACACCATTGAGTCTGAGCTTGCAAAGAGACAAATGACAGTTAATTACACTAAAAGTAATAGTTGGTTCATTCACTGTAATCAGCTCTTTTATAAATACAATCTCCCGAATATACAATCTGAAACAGCACACAAATTCAAAAGAAACACTGAAAGAAGAGATCAAGCATAAAATTGACACGTATGTGCACGAGTCTTGGATTGAAGAAGGGAGCAGCAAATCTTCCTTTGGTCTGTGTTCGTATTTTTCAAACATTTTTTGTATTCTCAATATTTTAAAAGGGCTCTGGCTCCAACTATCTTATGCGGAATCTTTGACATATAGCAATACTATATTGTTGGGTATTGAAGGTTCCACACAGGTTTTAAGTTAAGTCAGGGTTCCTACTGATGGTATTTTGCGCTATGCGGAATATGTGAGAAGATGATTCATTGATTGAGTTAGAGACTAAGTCTTGGTCTTTAAAGAAGTTTGATTAATATAATTGTATAGCTGCCCAGCCGGATAGAGTAGGAGCGTTAACTTTTTGCATAGCCTGAGCGCCTTTCCGCCCTTATTTACAAAAGTCAAATAGTAGTAATCCATTTACTCACGAAGATACATACCTTCATCGAAAGATGGTGATCCCACTGAGGATGGAATTACAACAGAACAGAACAGATATCAACCCCACCCCCAATCCAGATCCACAGTTATGTCAAATCGTTCTTTAAATCATGAACAGATCATGTTGGCATCTGCATGGTTCCTGGTCCAATGTTATGGGGTGCCGTTTTAGTATTTATTCCTTATTTATGGCTATGGGTATCCAAAAATCATTTATGGATATCCATAGATAATTATGGATATCAAATAACTTATGGATATACATAATTCGTTTATGGATATCTAAAAATCATTTATTGATATCCTTAGTTCATTTATGGATATCCAAAAACATTTATGGATATCAATAATTCATTTTAAGATATCCAAAAAATCATGCTGAATTTTGATATCTATAAATTGATTTTTGGATATCCATAATTGATTTTAGGACATCCATAAATGCGTCGATTTTTGGATATCGTTAAATGAATTATGGATCTCCAAAAATCATGCTGAATTTTTGATATCCATTATTCGATTTAAGGATATAATACCAGCACTAATGAAAACATGAACAATAAATATAACGCAGCAATTTTTGTAATATTAAAGGGAGGGGGGGCAATTAGTATTTTATAGAAGACTGATGCTATTGTTTCGATTGAAATGCATTATGTGCTCATGTTCTTTCGTTCTAATCTTCAGTTACCTGTAAGTTATGCCATTATCCACGGGTAATTAAAACATAAGAGTTTCTGTCCTCCCAAATCTAACCAAATACAATTTCTAAGCATTAAAGCTCGAAGTAAAACAGTTTTATTAGATCTACCAATGATCACCAAAACATGCAAGATCTAAATATAATTTCTGCAAGTCATTGCAAGTCTGCAAACGACGCTATCTTGCAAAATAGTTTACGCAAAAAGTAGTGTATGTGTGCGTGCGTGTGTGTGTTAGCGTGTGTGCGCACGCGTGCGTGCGTGCGTGCGTGTGTGTGTGTGCGTGCGTGTGTGTGTGTGTGTGTTTAATGTCCCGCTAACAGCTAACAGTTTTGATAACAATGAGAGGGGACCAAATGGGAATTTAATCCGCGTCCCCTGGTTTATTTTCGGCGAGTGCAAAACAACACGTCGGGTGATTATTTATTGATATAGACAGAACAAGAACAGTCAGGGTAGTGCACCTCTGAAGGAAAATGGGCAGGTATGTACAGACAATGTGAAGAAAGCAAATCTCCTAAATAACCAATCCCAATCTGTCTTCACACCAAAGTCACCCCTCAAACTGAACAAACTCTGTCAAAATAGATACAAGACCTTCATGATGCAGGTAACTACAGCCAGAATATGGCACAACCACCTGATGACACCAGAAACAAATATCCTAATATACCAGACCTAAAAATCCCAGTAAATGGCATCATCAAATTGCTGCAAGGCTTGAAAAATGGTCAGTGAGTAAAATCAGGAAATACCACAATCACAAACCGCGGACAAACCCATGGCACCGTGTGGAAGAGCCACACAACAAACACGAGCCACTAGGAAGACAAACCAAGCAAAGCAACCAGCTCTATCTTCCCAATTAAGATGAATGCAAAACTAGAATGGACATAAAGTAACGTGCAACAAAACATAGCAATTACAGACTCCCACAATGGGAGTAACAATAAACAAAAAGTCAACAACAACAGAATCACCACCTTAGAATTGACAGCAGCCTAAGCCACCGGGGGCCTTAAATGCATTTTACTGGTACCAAATCCTCGCCCTAGAGTCTGCTGTTGTTGAAGTACAAGAAAATGTTCAGCTCGCATGGAAGCCTGACAAAGCACCAGGTCTCGACAAAATCTGACCACTGCTGCTACAAAAACTCTGCCTTGAAATTGCCCCAATCCTTCAAGTCATTTTCTCCAAGTCCCTTACCATCTGAATGGCCCAAAGAAAATGTTTTTCCCATTTACAAAAAAGGGAGACAAATGCATTCCTGTGAATTACAGGCCCATATCCCTCACATGCATACTTTGTAAAATACTTGAACATATTGTTGCATCCAATGTTGTGAAACATCTTGATTCAAACCAGATCCTGTATTATCTCCAGCATGGTTTTCGTTCAAAAAGGTCCTGTGAAACTCAATTGACCATGCTTATTGAGAAAACCCATACGAACTTGAAAGAAGGTAAGCAGACTGACATTATTTTGCTTGATATCAGCAAAGCCTTTGATAAGGTGAATCATGAAAACCTTATCCTTATACTCCACAACTATGGAATCAGAGGTTGAACCTTATCATGGACTAAGGCATTTCTTAATGGAAGGTCGCAGACTGTGGTCCTGGAGGGGGATTGCTCCGGGGAAGTACCAGTAACATCAGGTGTCCCACAGGGATCTGTCCTCGGGCCAATCCTCTTCTTGATCTACATAAACGACCTGCTGGACACGGTTAAATCACAGGTAAGACTTTATGCTGATGTTCTGTCTTGTGTTTGCTATGTTTTGTGCGCGTCTGTTTCTATGTGCTTCGTGGTCACCTGCTGGGAAAGGGCTGACCTCTTGGCTCTCGTTTGTGGTGTCTTCTGTGAGTTTGTCACTTTCCCATTGGTATCCTGGGTCAGGTGTGGTACTTGATTGTATCGATTCCTGATCTTTGCAACCTTACTTACTTTTACTACCTAGCCATAACTACATTAACTGACTCTGAGCCATTACAGGCCGACCCAGACATCCTCCAAGAATAGGAAATCACATGGGATCTGCAATTCAACCCCAGCAAATGCCAGGTAATACGCATAACCAGGCCAGGTTCTCCCCTCCCTGCAAAATACACTATACATAGTGAAGCTCTTGAGGCGGTAGCTAGTGCCAGATACCCGGGTGTTGACATTGCAAATGATCTATCTTGGGAGACCCATATCACCAGAATTACCAACACTGCAAACAAATCACTAGGCTTCCTATTAAAAAGGAACCTTGGAACACAAAACACCTCACTGTGGGAAAATGCAAACAAGGCCATTGTCAGAGCCCAGCTGGAGCACGCTGCTCCAGTATGGGACCCCCACACCAAGGATGACATGCATAAAATTGTGAAAGTTCAGAGACGAGCAGCCCAATGGGCCCTGGGGGTTATTCCCCCTACTCAAGCATCACAGACGTAATAAGGAAACTTGGATGGGGTACCCTCGAGCAGCGGCGTTCTGATGCACGACTGGTCCTTTTTTAATAAGATTGTCTATGGCTACGTAGCTGTACCTCTCCCTTCATTTATCATAACTCTCCCTCGTGCTTCCCGTATCTCCCACCCACTGGATTACAGGCAAATATCCACCAGAAATAGTAAGTGAGTATGGTCAGGAAATACCACAATCACAAACTGCAGACAACCCCATGGCACCCCGAGGAAGAGCCACTCTACCATTTTGAGACACCAGAAAGACAAATTAAGCAAAGCAATCAGCTTTCTCTTCTCAGCTTTCTTCAGGACTGATTATTATTAATACTCATTTTATCCGCTTACATCCGTTCAGTGGAACATCTATCGCAACCCTGACTGATCTTAACAGCTTCAAACGAGCTGTCTGTCAGGTGTGCTACTCCAAACCATAAATTTGCAATACTGCTGTTTTTATCTTACTTTATCTTCTTTCTGTATACACTAACACTATGCACTTTTAATTGACAATACTGCAATACTGCTGTTTTATCTTACTTTATCTTCTTTTTGTATACACTAACACTATGCACTTTTAATTGATTCCTCCTGTCAGCTGTTTTAACTCCTTTACTTTTAACGCATGTCGCAGGAACCCGTCACATAATACTCCTTTGAGGGTGTATGCCTTATAAAGAGATTGATAGGATATCCATAATCATTTTAATGATATCCAAAAATCGTGCTGATTTTAGGATATCCATAATTCATTTTAGGATATCCATAAATCGATTTATGGATATCCAATATTCATCTTATTTAAGGATAACCAAAATTGATGTAGGGATATCCAAAAATACAACCTGATAATTTATTTTTGGATATCCATAAATCGATATGGGGATATCCAATATTTAACTGATTTTTAGAAATCCAAAAACGATTTATCGATATCCAAAAAATTATTATAGATATCCATAGATGATTTATGGATATCCATAAATGAGCTAAGGATATTCATAAATGGGTTCATAAATGAATTATGAATATCCATAAATAAGGAATAAATACTAAAATGGCACCCCATAGTGATTTACTATGATTGCTTTTTTGTTTTGTTTGATTTGATTCTTTACGTCCCATCAACAATCTTTCAGTTATGTAGGGATGGGTCTTCCTGGGTTGAACCAGTTCTAAGCTAGTATTAATGTGTCTAGCTGATGGACACAACGCAGTGACTCTGGTGAGGCTCGAACCCAGGGCCCCTCCGTGTCGAGTCAAGCACTCTACCACTGAGCCAAGTAGAAGTAGCTGCGCTTTGATTGCGATGCATGCACTTCTGTTTAGTTTCTAATCCCAATTAACATGATCAGTGCTGTAGCATTTGTGTTGCTGTGGTCGTCAGAAATGGCCATAATTTTTACGAACAGATAATATTGATTTTCTGAAAAAGTATTCCTCGTATTTTGCATACTCCGATTATCTTCTTGTGGACTTTTTGACTTGGGGACGTTCGACGGAAATATCCGAGGTTTGCCGTTTTAATTTGAATCTTTTGATTGGACAAAACAATCGTGTCGCCGGGCATTTCAAAGAGAAATACAAAGTGACTTTTTCTGATACTCACCGATATTTGGTATTTTCAAAGTATTTTTTGTGGTTTATAATACTATTCCAATTTTCCAAGCATTGACCATATGTTGGTAAAATTTGTATGGCTCTCACTTTTAAAGTTAGTTAGATTTTAGGGTTTATTGATAGTCATGATAGTGGGTGGGGAAGTGTTATTTACCTGTTTAAAGTCGCCTACTTTATAAGGCATACACCCTCAACTCCGTACTGGTTATTCCAAACTAAATGAATATAGGCATAAATTGGACCCAGAAAAATCACCATACTGTTCATGTGGTAAACCAGAATCTGTAACCCATTATCTTGAGGAGTGTGAAAATTACTTCGAACTCAGGGTAGGGTTGAAATGCTTCAGAAAACAGGAACCTATGAATTCACAGAAGAGACATTCTTAAATGTAAAAACTGAGAAAGACACTGAAGAAAATTTGGATAAAAATTAGGTGTAAGATTACGCCTCCGAATGTCATTTTTGGTTTTGACACATTCTACGGCGTAATATTTATGTGCTCATTTTGTTCAAAATTCTAATTGATAAGAGTGGACTCAATTTTCACTTCAGTTTATGACGTAACCTTATAAAACTTATATAGAAATGTTCCTTAGATACTTATCTTTACGCCGCTAGGAATGTTTTTTGGAAAAACCTCACCTGATCGGTTTTATTCAACCTCAATCATATGTTTACACATTCTGTGAACGTTTTGAATGGCCGGTCATGATTTTGAGAAAGAGGTTGTTAGGGATATACTAAATACCGAAATTGTTCTTCCACGAATTTTCAAAGGGCTGCATAACCCAATCTACCTACCTACCTACCTACGGGCCTGACTACCAACAGGTCTACCTACCTATTTACCTACAGGTCTATGTACAAACCTATCTATCTGTACCTTCTTACCTATCTATCTATTCACCTACGTACCTAGAGGTCTACCTATCTACCTACAGTAATATTTACCTTCCTACATACAGATCTACCCATCTACATGCAGGTCTAGATACCTTCTTACAGGTCAACATACCTACCTACCCATTCACCCATCCACCTACCTATATACCCACCCACCACCTACCTACCTACCAAATAAGGCATATGGAAATATAATATTATGCTGCGTTGCTCTGTTATATGACTGACATCTGTTACCATTCCATACCTAGCCATCCCTTCTTTATTTATTGCCATGCGTGTTTTAGAAACAGCATTTGTTACTTACAAGCACTCAGGTGTGTAAGTAATAGTATATCTGCATAAATAGGTATTTGATTGCAGCTAAAGGAAAGGTAAAGAATTATCAAAAGATCAGATAGATACAATCAAGTACCAGACCTGACGGAGATAAAATGCACTCCAGACCACAGCTAATGCAATACTTACTATATAAGTTATGTAATTTAATAATGTGTGTACAGATTGCGTTAAAACTGGGAATAAGCATGATACATACCTGGCATAAATTTATTTTCAATCGATTCAATGATAAATTCAAATCATAGAAAATAAAATTTCACGCCATAAGTAAAAGTCACAAAATCACATAATGGCGCCAATTTTCAAAAGAATATCACAGACAGGCACTGGTACAGTTGCAGAATAGTCATCGGCTACCATGGACAAAGACACCTGACATTAGTGCTATTGAATATTTATAGAATGAGATAAACCGAAGCTCGGCATAACCAACAACAGCTGCAGCAGTCCTTCATTCAGGAATGGAGAAACATCCTACAGGCATTCATACTGACCTACGTTCTGTCAATGAGATAGAGGTGTCAGCAAGTCATTGGAGCTAGAGCGTGTCGCACCAGATATAAGTTAATCAAAGCTGAATCCTGAAGATGGATCAATGGATTCTTAGGTAACATGTGATAAAATATCGTTATCATATGATATCGTTTCACTTCTGCTGTGATATTCTTTTGAAAAGTGCCGACGTTACGTGATATGGCAACTTTATTTATGATTTTATTACTGCACGTTCCAAGGTGGTAATTCTTTTGTGCATCATTTGTGTTATTTCTGTCTTGTGTTTGTTATGCTTTCCCGGGCGTCTTTTTATTGATGCCTTGTTGTCCCCTGCTGGGAAAGGGCTGACCTCTTGGCCCTTGTTTGTGATGTCTAATTGTGTGTTTGTCACTTTTCCATGTGGTATCCTGCGACAGGTGTGGTACTTGATTGTATTGAATCCTGATCTTCACCCTCTTTCTTACTATGAAACATAAATAACAAACATGATACACAAAGAAGCACCGCCTTGGAACGGTCAGTAAAATACCTTTAATGGTGGGCTTAAAGTAGTTTCACTGTACCAACCTCAACCTTCGTTCAGATGTGGATCAAGATGCAAAAATGTTTTGTTTCTCATTTTACCGGGGGCAAATCTTTGCCCAAGACTCTGTTGTCATTAAAACTAAATTGTTTACTTCGCATGGAGTCTTCTTAGGGAATGCAATGTATCATCACAGAGAAACAATCGAATAAATCAAAGTAAGTGAGAATGGTCAGGAAATACCATAATCACAAACTGCAGACAAATCCTTTATTGTGCCTTCAAGTACCAGCTGCATTAGTTGCCTTTCTATGGACACCTAATACATACAATAATATCAAATCAACATACTTAGATGAAACAAAGTAAAAAGCTCTTAAGTCCCATTCTGCCAGAGCCAAAGAAACCCCCTAGTTTAACCACGGTAAGTACAACCAACTAAAACACCAGGCTCTAACCCACCCATGAAAGTTACTGACCGTTCCAAGGCGGTACTTCTTTTGTGGATCTTTTATGTTTTTGTTCTGTCTTGTGTTTGCTATGTTTTGTGCGCGTCTGTTTATATGTGCTTTGTGGTCAACTGCTGGGAAAGGGCTGACCTCTTGGCTCTCGTTTGTGGTGTCTTCTGTGAGTTTGTCACTTTCCCATTGGTATCCTGGGTCAGGTGTGGTACTTGATTGTATCGATTCCTGATCCTTGCATCATTACTTACTTTTATGCCACAATCGTCATTATAAAGGCCTGACCAACTGTAAAGACGATATAAGAAAATGCAGCCAAAACCACTATATAAAAGCCAAAGAAGCAATAACAACACAAATAAACCTGCATACTCCCTTGTACATATAATAAGGACACATTATACTATCTGTCTGTATCAGTTGAATTTTGGAACGCCTGGAATCGAGAGATTCCCACTGGAGAAGCTTGAGAATTGGTGGCAGGCTGCTGGTGTTCCTGTTTCGGTTTGTTGTGTACCAGGCAGCTGTTCATTGATTTATCTCTAATTTCCGAATCTGACACTTCTTGTGCTGGGTCCAAACAAACGAGCAGTATTCAAAGTTCAAGCGGACTATGCTGAAGTAGGTGTTTGCTTTTTAATCCTCACCACAAGACCTGCGGCTGCGTCTTAAGATCCTGGGCATGCTGTTGGGCTTATTGGAGATAATTTCTATGTGTGTCTTCCAAGAAACGGTAGCCTTGAGGTTGACACCCAGGTACTTTGTTGCATCTTCAGTATTCATGATGTGTCCTATTAGCTTGTGGGAGGGGGTCTGAAGGGGGTCTGGATCTTGATACACTCAGGACACTGCATTTCTGAGGATGGAATTCACCACCCGACTTGGATTCCCACTCTGCTAAAGCATCAAGGTCTTGCTGTAGGACGACATAATCACGGTCCATACATTATGCAGTCATCTGCAAACAAACATGTCTGGAGATGAGATTGTCTTGAGGTCGTTAATGACACTAATCATCTATCATCAATCATTCACACATAATATCATCTAGAATTTTTAGTCGTGTCAGTCTCACAGCATGCCATCCCCCCTTTCCAACAATAATTAATTATAGTTCGAAATACAGTTAAAATTCCAAAATTTACGTTTTGTCAATTCATTTACACATCTTTCTTGATTGTCCTTTTCATGTTATATTCTGATTATTTTGACTAAAAATTCATAGCCATTTCAGTGTGCACTCCATGTAATAGTAAATACTCTCCTAGAGGTGTTTGGAGTATCTGGCACATACAGAATAAATTGCAAACATAACAAGGGCCCCAGTACTGACACATACAGGACCCCCCCCCCCCCCTTAAGACGGGCACGCTTTCTGAAGAACAACCCTCAACAGCCACACTGGGTTCTGCCAAAAAGGAAGTATGTGATCTACTGTTGGGTATCCCCTGATGCCATCGTGGTGTAGCCTCCCGGGCAAACTGAATTGTTGGAACTCTGTCAAAAGCCTTAGAAAATTCCAAGACAATCGTGTCTGCCTGTACGCCGCTGTCCAATGTGGAGGTTAAGCCATGCTGAAGAGTAACAAGGAGCATTCTTCCGCGTAAGGAACGTTCCTTCCGGTGTTTAGTTATACCCCAATACCTGTCAAGTTTGGTACCCTGCCTTCTATACTGACGCTGATGACACTGAGAACCACACGCCATGATGTAGGACAACAACATCTCTCTGTTTACAAAACACTTTTGTTTTTTCACTCTTTAACACATCGTAAGTGTCAATATACGACATACTTATTGTATTTCAAATATTTCAACATTTTTCTTCATGACTACTAATTGCCAGAAGTGCACAGCAGTACACGCAAGCTGGAAGTGCATGGATTAAAATACATGACTTAATTTTCATTCTATCGTGCATAAAAACCATAACGTAGTTTGAGCCTAGAACAAACTTACAAACTACGTTATGGTCCCAGAACTAGATAAAAATGAAATTTTGAAAATTATCAGTGATTACATAGAAGGCACAGAAAGATTCACAGATAAATCCAACTCTAAGTCATAAAAAAAAAACGCGCACCACTAAATGTAACAAACGTACTTGTGAGACCATACCAACGTTGAACTTGTGAAGATAAAACTTACCAGAGTGACATAACAGCCTAAGGGCTGAGAAACTACTACTACTACTACTGTTTACCAAAGATACAAGAGCTTTTTTGTCCTGTGTCTTGACTTACCAGGGACATCATTTAAAGAGTCGTTGGAATTGGCTGCCTTGTGTGCATTAACTATTAGCCTAGATGTCGAATGAGCCAAAAATTAAATTTCCAACCCATAATCAAACCGTGACAAAGGCTTAGAAGGGGCCACCAGAGCTGGGGATAAGAACTATAGTGGAGTAAGCTAATTTCGCCAAGAATGTAATTTCGCCAATTGAACATTCCCACCGTTTTTTCACTTGTGTGACATCACAGGCTCATTCTGAAAAGGGGATTTTCAAGGGCAAAAGAAAAGCTGTCTGTTTAGTTGTTTTAGCAGTAAGAAGATGCATATCTGAGTGGTAAAATAATGGTCACATATCTGCATCAATGTTTTCCCGCCATTTTCACTGAATGATGGACAACTCGGCCCAAAACCAACTCGGCCCATGCCAACTCGGCCTACATAAAACTCGGCCCATGCCAACTCGGCCCAAGCCCAAGGTGGATGTTATACTACTGGACTTTGCAAAAGCCTTTGATAAGGTACCTCATCAAAGGCTTTTGTATAAGCTCAGCTTCTATGGAATCCGTGGAGATACCCTCAAATGGATTGAAGCATTCCTTGGGCACAGGAAGCAGCAAGTGTTACTGGATGGTTGTAGATCTCATCAAGCTGATGTCATCTCTGGAGTGCCACAGGGAACAGTTCTGGGTCCACTGTTGTTCCTGGCGTTTATAAACGACCTCCCTGAATCTGTCAAGGCCTCGGATCCTCGCGTCTTTGCTGATGACTGCCTGCTGTACAAGCTCATCAACTGTGATGCTGATGCAGAATCAGTCCAACAAGATCTTCTTGCTTTGGAGGAATGGGAAAGAAAGTGGCAAATGAAGTTCCACCCAGAAAAGTGTCAGGTCATTCACATCAGCACCAACAAACGACACGAGAGACACACCGTATACAGGCTCCATGGTCACACCCTAGAAGCTGTCGACAGTGGAAAGTATCTCGGCCTTACCATCAGCGACGACTTCAGTTGGCACAGACATGTAGATGCGGTTGCGGCTAAGGCATCCAGAACCCTGGGATTTCTGCGACGAAACCTTGGACAATGCACGAGGGAAGTCAAGAGCACAGCCTACACCTCTCTGGTTAGACCGGTACTGGAATATGCATCCCCAGCATGGGACCCTACCAGTTCAGAAGGCATAGTCAAGCTGGAAAAAGTGCAAAGACAGGCAGCTCGCTTTGTCCATGGCAACTATTCTGAGAGAGATCCTGGTTGTGTAACCCGAATGGTTAGTGATCTTGGCTGGGAGACATTAGAAAGCAGGAGGAAGAAAGACAGACTGACAACACTGTACAAAATTCGGCATGGATTGGTCGACATGGACACTGGTGACGTTTTAAGATTAAATGACAGACGCACTAGAGGTCAACAGAGACTATACCAGCCTACAGCCAATGTCAAGGTCTACAAAGACTCCTTCTTTCCCAGAACCATCCAAGACTGGAATCGCCTCCCTGCTGCAGTTACAGACTCCCAAACCATCGAGCCGGCCTTGAGCAACAGGTGCCGACTCTCAGATGCTAAATGGACAGCTGTGTTTTAACCATTTTAATCGCCTGATGTTTTAAGTCTGATGTTTTTAACTGTTTTTACCCGGAAGAGAGGAGGTTGTCTCTTTTCCCCTACGCTGGTCAACAGTACATTCTAGTAAGAATCCTGACCATTGACTGGAAGAAGAAGAAGAAGAAGAAGAAGTCTATAAGACAACTCGGCCCAAATTCATAAGACAACTCGGCCCATATATTTTTTGAAGTACATATGAGTTGCATGTTCATGTAGGATGCAGCCAGAATGCAGTGCATTAGCATACATGTACATGGGTGTCTCCAGTTGCGGATCCAGTTTGGGTTCAGGGGGTTCACTGGAACCCCCTCCATGCCCCCTCCCCCCCTTAGTTTTTAGATATATACTATGAAAATGAATTAATTTGGTTGTCGGTGGGAAATTTAAAGATAATGACCCCTGCATGTATGCCTCGACATGCACGCGCATGTATGTTTCTGACATTATCTCTTTACATGATTATGCATGTTTCTATTAATCTGTATGTCTTTTAGTTAACCGTCTATACATGTACATGTATGTCTATCCATCTATATGTCTGTATGCATGTGTGTTGTGTGTGTGTGCACGCGCGCGCGCGTGTTTGTGTGTGTGTCCTATGTGCCGATCCTGTATTCTGCTCGTCGGGCCTGGACCCCTGACCCCTGACAAAAATTCCTGGATCTGCGCATGGGTCCGCCCGGCTGTCCATCCATCCATCCATTGAAAATTGACCACTGATTAATTAAGGAGATTAGCATGTTTGGACGAAGTGTCAATTGATGCACAACTTTAATCATCTTAATATTAATGGCGTAATTATGTTGATCACTGGCTACAACCATAATGAATCGCAAAGGTGTGAAAATCAGTGTCTTTAACCAGTGCATTTGATCATGCGGCATTAATTTGTCGGATGACGGCAGAGACATGCATCTTCCTTTTCTTTTCCAAATTGTTTCCTAGCAAGCTATTTTACGTCACTTTTAAACTCGTTTACGAATGTCGAAGTGTTCATTATCAATGTCCGATTTGTGCATTTCATGTGATTCTGTAGTTAATGGACGTCGCCATGCTGTATCGTGTGACGTTTGCGAGCGTTGGCAATTTGGCAGCGTCGCATGTATGGTACAGAATAAGCAATATTTTTTTTCTCCAATGGTTAAGCTATTTCAAGCAAATAAAACGTTTTCTGGGAAATATAAACATGTCAAAATGGATTACAAAACTGTGGCAACATTTTTCGTGGAAATGACGTTGAATGGGTACATAGGCCTTTAGCAAATATGCTATATCTCAGTTATTTGAACAATTCAAGCAAATAAAGAGTATAAAATTTTGGAAGCATTACGAATGCTCAGACGCGCCTACGCACAGTCTCGTCAGAGCCTTCCCTGCTATCAAACATAGAGTACGAAACTAGATGAATCCTCAGATAAAGGTTTATGCTGAGCCACATGATTCATTATGCGACTTGTCGCTGGTTGCTACGTTGATAATGAGGTCGTGCGAAATGTGGCTACTTATCGAATCGGCGAGCATCGAATTATCAGACGAGCCTGCGCATACGCACAATCTCGTCAGAGCCTTCGATCATCGGCTATCAAACATAGAGTATGGAACTATGGATTTATGCTTCTAGCCTCGCACCATGTTTCACATTTAAATACGTACTTTGGCAAACAGTTAAGACCCAGAAGAAGTGCCACATGGTGCGTCATTTCATGAGGGTCCACACTGCTGGCTTGTACCAGTGACCTATATTAGACTTATATTATCTTTTATTATACCTCACGTGAATTCCCCATACTAAACTTCCATAGACAAACGACTGATATTTTATAATATCACACGTTGCTACAGCGACGGCGAATACTGCCACTTGTTTGCCATAGCAGCGGGTGATATTATAAAATATCAGGGCGGCCACATGATGCGCAACGCCATTGCGCGTACGGTTCGTTCACGTCAGGAGACGTTCAACAGCAATGGCGGACATGACGCATGATTTGGGCGACTTTAAACTCCAAATAACTTCGCTGTTTATGGTCAGAAACATAAAGTGTGGGTACTCATTTTCTTAGTTAAGACGAGAGGAACACTTTGATACCAAATTTAAGTCGATTAGACGAAATTTTCTACTTTGCATCAAAACAGCCTCATGTGCAGTATCTCCTTTAAAAATGACGCTGCTTGGTATTGAGTTTGACGTCATCAGCTCTTATGACGTAATATGTTAAACGGAATGTCAGTGATCAGGTCGAGCATTCAGATCGTTAGGTTGCTAATTTACGAGTATGCTCATTTGAACGTGCGGTATATTGACTAAATCAGCGTGCCTCTTATGAGGTTTGACAATTTGCGACGTGTCGTATGTGTCTGCGCTGTTAATCATGTTCAGTATGCACAAACGGTAAAAGGGTAACATTTAACATCTCCACGAGACACAACCGTAGTTGTGCGGCTAAGGATACTTGATTCTTAGGCAAACGTGAAGGGGCGAATCTTCAAGGTAATGATAAAACACATATACTTTAATCCGTCTAAAACGTGGGACGAGTTGTCTAATTATAAAACTAAAAATTGGGCCGAGTTTTGAATCTTGGGCCGATTTTTGTGTGGGCCGAGTTGGTTTTGGGCCGAGTTGTCCTGCACCCTTTTCACTAATTCTTTTTAACCCCAATTTTTAAATTATGATCCTGATATTTTTATTCATTGAATACATCGCTTCCTTCATCTTCATTTCTGTTGACATCCTCCCGATGGAGGTATGAAAACTCAGTGATGTTTTAAGGTCCCAAGTGGGGAAAATCATTGATTTTATCATAAGGGGCTTCTTATTAATGTTAAGACTCAGAAACAATGGTATGGCTAATAAGCAGCTGTACGAACCATATTTCTAAAAATTATTTTCTGTTAAATTATATCAATCTTTTGCCTGCAATGGCTTGATGTATCCCTAAAGTACATAAAAGAAAGTTTTTATGACTACTTTTTCATTTACTGTCTGTGTGGTTGTACCCCTACGAACCTAGGGGTTCAAATCAATCTGAATTTGAATTGAATATAGAAAAAAAACATGAATGAAATATTTTTGATTACAATAAATTAATTGATAGAAGATTCACAATAATTTATATTCATTGAATGAAAAAAAATGGTTTGTCACATAGCATCTATTGATTTTTTGTCTTTCCAACCCTTTTTGAGGCCTCTTTTTTCAGGTCAACAAGAGTTGTCGAAATTAGATTACTATTTTCAAAATGGCGGAAAAACAGGTGCACAAACAAATCAAGGTGTTTGAAAATTAAATAACATAATATGATGGTCTTAGATATCACACATTATCATAAAAGGTTGATATTATATGATAAAATCATTTTCTGGTCAGGTTGTATTTTGTTTTGCTATCCTCAGAGCCATATCTGCTTACGTTGGCGAAAACTGATTATCCCAGTATATCTTTAAAGGACATCTCCTCCAGAACCACTGGTCCAAATTGAAAATAAATTTGCAGAAATTTTTCTCATAATGCACTCTCCTAAAAGCCAGGGCTAAGGTGAGATATCCAGGACCCCAGGGCCCTCTTTTTTAAACTCTGTAGATTCAGATCCGCCATCCTCATTAACCCAGGTGTGACCCATTCTGTACCCAGTGGGTACGGAATGGGTCATGCCTGGGTTAGTGAGGATGGCTGCTTTGTTTGTTTGTTTTGTTGCTTTACATCCCAAGTCAACAGCTATGGTCATTGCGGGACGGTCAGTTCACCTAACCACACTTTTTCCTGGGCATGCTTGAACAAGCAGTTAAAAGAATTTGGATTAGGACATATTGTTGACATAAACTTTCAAGTACTTACTGGTTATTTGGTGGATGTTCCCAGACAAGCAAATCAGAGAATGCGGATTGCACTGGGAAAATTCATCACAAGCACAGGAAGATTTAAAGCAGACAGACAATAGTTTTTTTTTGTTTTTTTTTTAATCACACAAAATTAATAGTATAGTGAAGATACATGTATTTAGTTTCAAAAAATCAACTCACTCGATGCCTACAATACCTTGTGAAAAGCACTTAGTGACAGCAGAAGAGTTATTACGCACACAGAGTTCAACGCCAGTGTTGAATTGGCTCTATTGAATATACAACAACAACAACAACAAGCAGTTAACCAGTATTTCGTGCACATACTTTCGCTTATAACTGACAACAACCCTTCTTGAATGATTCAGCTGAAGGGAGGAGAATGACCGTAGAAATTATTTCATGATCAATCTCCACGAAAGTATGGGACCAGGCTGGGATCGAACTCGTGACCCCTGGATCTGCAGTCAGACTCGCATCTGTTGCCAGCCAGATGGCTGATCTGCTGGCTTCTGATGAAGCCATCTGATCAGGATCCACAGTTTCTCACTGAGTGAAAATACATCATAGGGCCAGTTACGCAAAACAAGTGTAAAATTTCTTATCCATTAGTTAAAAAAAATGTGTTTTGGGTGCTCGAAAGAACTGTCTCAATAAGAACCCTCTCATTGAGACGGTTCTTTTGAGTACCCACAACGTATGTTTTGGTTGAGAAATAAGAAAAATAATTTTCAGTTACACACTCTTATCTGAAGGCCTGTACATGCTAGTTTCTGGAAGCTACATGTAGTTACATGTAGATAAAAACTAGGGGTGGGGGTGTAGAGCATAGAGATATCCAGCATTATAAGGGTTAAGAATAACTTTTAAGATGTATGAATTGATGTTGTTTTTTTTTAACAGATGGATGGTGGCAAGATAGATAGTCAATGGTAAACTTGGCGAGAATTTTTTTAAATGGCTGACCCAAGTGCCAGCATTGTGAGGGATCCTGTCAGAATGACGGATGCGTGTCCATGGAGTGATAGGTAGGTGTACAGTTGACAGTCCTCAGGCCTTCAGATTTATGGTGGGCCCGGGTAATTGTTCTATGATTTCAAAATATGGCCCCTCACTTTCCAAGGCAGTGGGCCCAGTGGACCCATCCTTTTTAGTTGTGAAAATATCTCACTTTAATAAAGACATGGAAGTGTCTGCTGACAACCGGTTGTCACTAGCAAAAAGTCTGCTGACAACCAGCTGTATTTTCCAATACTACTGTATACTTAGCAATCTACCTGAGTCTAGTGGCATTTTAAATACAGTTATAGAAAACTTGAATAAATATTGAATAAGAAAATAATGAATTTATTTACAATTTGGTATTTTATTACAGAAAATTAGTTTGCATTGCAGAAAAATACCAGATAAAGATTTATTGCGCCTTACAGTTTGCATATCAAGGTTCATTTATCTTTCCAACTTTAGATACTAGCACAGCTTTAAGGGAACAAATATATTATAAACCTATATATTATAATTGCATTGTTCACAATGGATGGACAATATCATTTTAGCATTATCGGTATAAACTCTTGAAGCACCTGGATCAAATTGAATCCTAATTTTTAAAGAGGAAAAGTTTGCGCACACCATAACCTGGAAGAGCAATCTGATACTAGATAAAGAGCAATCTGATTAGGGACTATTTGGCAAATTAATAACCAGATTGGATTAGTAAAAGTCCAAAAAATCAATTGGAAGTTTCCATTTACCACGTACACTTAACACGAATACATGTAGCTACTTCAGCTAAAATGCCTAATTAAAAATTAACAGCACTGCATATGTTGTATCTAGATAAAGACAAAACATATTGAATTTGAAATAAGCTTGAAATAAAACTGATATTTCATCATTAATGCCGTAATTCTTTAAGCACCAAAATCAAATTACTGACAAGGAAAAGTTTCCACAAACAAATTAATCATAGACTAGCATGTCCCCTAAGGGGAGCTGAGTGAGTCTGACCATGGGTTATTTGTTAACTTTTATAATAATAAGCTGTAAGAGTCCAGATAAACAACTGGAAGGTTCCATTTTATAAGAGTTAAAAAGAAAAGTACCTTGATTCATGATTAGTCAATTTACCAATAATTACCATGCATTGTATAATTGAAACTCAATATCATTTGATCAAATACACAAATGTATATTTTTTTGTATAAAAATTTCTTTAATCATACATATGTATAGAAAAACAATTTATAGCAGAGTATATCATTAAATGCCCGATGTTGTTGAATAGGGTACACATTGTTATTGAAAAATATACAGCTGGTTGTCAGCAGACTTTTTGCTGGTGACAACCGGTTGTCACCAGACATTTTGCTAGTGACAACCAGTTGTCACCAGACATTTTGCTTGTGACAACCGGTTGTCAGCAGACCAAAAAGTCTGGTGACAACTGGTTGTCAGCAGACCTCGCCTAAAAACATTCATCTTACAGCGAGTCTACGAATTCCACAAAAAAGAAAGTACATGTAGGTAGTCAATACAGTAAAACATGTCATGAGCAGCCACTCAAAAAAGACAGAACAAAGATCTTAATAACTAATGGTAGCTTAATGAAGGTTGAAAGTATTGCAGAATGCTCTTCTTGGAGCATTCTGCAATACTTTTGACCTGCAATAAGCGATAATTGCTCTTCTTTTTTGAGTGGCCGCTAAAGACAGCGTTTACTGTATAATCAGCAGTCAATATATGCATACAAGTGTCTGTGTCAGTGTGTAGGTGAAGTATACTACCCAAATGTCAACTGTGGTTAGTTTGATACGCTTGGGCAGGGCTTCAGATTTTTTTTTCAAGACTGGTGGGCCGAAGTGACCCATGGAGCAAAAAAATGGTGGGTCATTTTCTAAAAAGATGGGCACAAGCATACCAAAGTAACCACAGTTGACATTTGGGTAGTATACTTTACCTACACACTGACACAGACACTTGTCTGCATATTGACTGCTGATTTTACAGTAAACCACTATAAAAGAAGGTCAAATGCAGGTCAAAAGTATTGCAGAATGCCAACGGGAGCATTCTGCAATACTTTTGACCTTCATTAAGCTACCATTTGTTATTAAGATCTTTGTTTTGTCTTTTTTGAGTGGCTGCTTTAGACATGTTTTACTGTATTGACTACCTACATGTACTTTCTGTTTTGTGGAGTTCTTAGACTCGCTGTAAGATGAATATTCTTACTTAAGTTAGATTTTTTCACAACTAAAAAGGATGGGTCCACTGGGCCCACTACCTTGGAAATACATATGCCATATTTTGAAATCATGAGTCAATGACCCGGGCCCACCATAAATCTGAAGGCCTGCTTGGGCTCATCATTTCAGAAAATGACCCAATATTTTTTGCTCCATGGTCACTTCGGCCCACCAATCTTGAAAAAAATCTGAAGCCCTGAGGCTTCCAGAAAAGGCAAGACACTCATAGGTTTAGGTAAACACATTTGTCGAGTGTAAAATTGAAAATAATTTCTTACCCATCAGTTTAAACATATGTTTTGGGTGCTCAAGATACCATCTCATTGAAACAGTTCTTTTGAGTACCCTCAACATATATTTTGGTTGAGAAATAAGAATCTTTTTTTCATTACACTCTCTTAACACTTTATTGGCTGCTTAGTAAGTTAGTACTGGTCCAACCAAGGAAGAACCGTCCCAACATGACTGAAAAATTGTTGACTGGGATGTTAAGAATCAAACAAACAAAAGCCTCCAGATCTTATGAGTGTGTATGTCTCAACCAAAACATATGTGTGGGTACTTAAAAGAACTCTCTCTTTGAGACGGTTCTATTGAGCACCCAAAACACATGTTTATACTGATGGGTGTGAAAATAATTACATTTTATGCTAAATATTTTACTTATCTGGACCTATTAGAATTGAGTACCCTATTTAGACTATTTACGTAAAATATTTGGAGACTTTTTTAAAACCATATTTATTCTTACTCTGCATGCATCCAAAAGTAAAATTGTCTGTCTGTCCAACTGTCCATTACCATAGATGCAATTTCCTGAATACCAAACTAGAAATATTTGAATCCTCCAGTCAATATTAATATATGCATCTAGAATTTTAGCTCAATTTATTTGAGAAAATTTTGGGCTACAATCTAATATCTATACATGAAATATGGATAATGACGATTGGATTTTTATGAAAAACTTCTCACAGATTTTTTTATAACCAACAGCAGAGTATTTGATTTTTAACATCAGAGTGTCAAACAGTTTAGATCCAGATCAGACCTGACATTTAGTCAGGTCTGATCTTGCAAAGCTTATCAGCAGCTTATTGCAAAGGTTATTAAAGACACTAAACTCCAGCTGTTAAGTTTTTAGAACTAATTTTTCGCAATAACCTGTTTATCTTCAATTTTAGCAAAATGTGTTCGCTATGAAAAGTATTCAGGAACGTCTCTGCCAACTTCTCCAACATCCTAGATGCTGCAGGTTCCTCTGTGCTTAGATGCACTCTTTGAACATTTTAAGCAAAGCGCAAATAAACTAAGTCCAAGATGTCAGTCAAAAAGTTACATTGCACCGCCCTTATTCAATTACTAAAGCGATGGATGGCTTGTTCAAATAAAATAGAAATCGCGCCTGATTCACTCTTGCGTTAAACTAGTAGGGTCATCTCAAAACCGTTCATTTCAAAGCATGTGCATAAGAGAAAAATTGCACGTCATGTGATAACCCAGCCTTTGTTCCTATAAATGAGCCTGCTTTAAGTTGATTCTGCATATGCACGGTAAATTCAGAGTATGTTAACGGCAGTTTTATGTTATGCACAGCCTTTGAAGAAGGGGATATGCAACGCTTCCGAATATTTTTTTGAAACTACCCCTTTCTGTCACGCCTATACAAGTTATACCTGTCATTAAAAGACTTAGAAATTGAGGACAAATTCAATTTATTGCAAAATCTTCATCTATATACACAAAAATCTCTTTGCGCCACAAGCACAAGACCTTTTGGAGAAGTCGGCGGAAATTCTCCTCTACAACTTTCATCGCGAACACATTTTGCTAAAATTGAAGACAAAAAATTTATTGCGAAAAATTAGTTCTAAAAACTTAACAAATAAACAAGCTAAGAAATCTTTTCACCTACCTATGATGGAGCCTTCTGTTTTCAAGGATGAATTTCAGAACAAGAATAGTTTGACTTTTAGCCAAATACAGTTCTGTCCCTTTATAATGCTATGTTTGAGCTCCATAGGAGAAGACCATGTTATAATGGGACAATCTTATAAAGACATAATAAGAAAATGACCATTTCATGGTCATTTTCCTATAATTCCTTTGTAAAATTCCATGGTAAAAAAAAAGATCGGGAGCCATAACATTACTGTTATTTCAAAATCCATGGTAAAACCACTAACAAGGTTTGTTAAAAAAGAGACATCACTGAGTCTAATTTGTTGTTGATTTACAGGTCTTATTTAGACCAGGGCCTGCCATATCCACCCGAGATGGCTGCTGCACCAACCTCAACACCGATGAGTACGAGGCGCAAAAGTAGGAGGTCATGGTTCGAGAAAACACCTGCAACCAACTTTGAAATCAAGGTTGAAAGCCCCAAAGAAAAGCAGAAGCCGGTGCGTAAGCAGAGACGTGAAAGCGAGGAGCCGGAAATACTGACACTGACACATTTTACAGCACCACCCAGGATAGGCTACGGCAAAATGAAACCAGGCGATGTAAAACAACGAACTCTTCTTCTTAGGAACCCACATGACTATGAGCAGACCGTGCATGTTGAAAAGGTTCCGGAAAAGAAGTTCTTTAATGTTGACACAAAGTGTATTGTAGTCCCTGCTAGGGAGACATGTGCACTGACAATCATATGGACCCCAAAAGATGAAGGGAATTTCCGAGAAATGATCCTGATGCAGGTTGACAAGTCGTACCGACTACAGGCTTATGTGTTTGGATCAGTTGTTGCCCCTAAGCAGAAAAAGAAAGTGGTGAGTGTGAAAAATGGGGCTGAGTACATGTATGATAAGGCCAAATAAAAAAAATACCTGTGTTACCCGACCCTACCTAAGTTTACAGGTGAAACCTTGAATTTCTTTCAGGTTTTCTGTAAAAAAAAAATATATTTTTATGCATATTTCGCCTTTCAAAATGCATTAAATGATATTTTTTCCAGAAAAAAATATGTGTGCCTACCCTTCCTAAAATTTTCAGACCCGTTACCCGCCACACTTTTTTTATTTGGCCTAAACTTGATATGATATGGGCCTCATCAGGAGAAAACATTTTTGTAATGCAAAAAACAAAGGTGCAGACCAGTCTGCACATCCGCGCAGTCTGATCAACACACTTGTTTTTCGCTTTCTAGAAATACACTTGCTCCATGAATGATTTCAGTATTCTATCTAGTCCCTGTAGCTGAGCAATGTGGTTTAAGTCTTACTAGTTCCGAAACTCAAAGACCGGCTTTCTCACATTGAGGCCCATATGATATCGTTTCATTCAATTTCCGACCTCCAAATAAGAGGGCATTATTGAACAGAGCTCCAGATATACACTTCGGGTCAACTTGGTATTTACACAACCTGATTATAGGGAGCGCAGTGGCTCAGTGGTAGAGTGCTTGACTTGAGCCCTAGGGGCGGCGGGTTCGAGCCTCACCAGCATCACTGGGTTTTGGTCCTTGAGCAAGACACATTTATCCTAGCTTAGTACTGGTTCAAACCAGGAAGACCCGTCCCTGTTTAACTGAAAGATTGTTGATGGGACGTAAAGAATCAAACAAACAAAGCAAAACAAAGCAACCTGATTACCTCAATGGCGTACTTACAAAAACAATTGCGTATCTTTAAAAAAAAATACCCCACGTTTTTATGCCCCCAAAGGAACTTTGGGAGGCATATAGTAATCACACTGTCCGTCCGTCCCGCTTCGTGTCCGGTGCATATCTCCTATATTCTTTGAGGTAGGAATTCCAAATTTGGTGTGTGGATGCATCTTGGGATGATGGAGAGTCGTGTACCATTTTTGGGTCACTGTGACCTTGACCTCTGACCTAGATTTTAGAATAATCGTGTCCGGAGCATATCTCTTAATATTATTTGAGGTAGGAATCTCAAATTTGGTGTGTGGATGCGTCTATGGATGACGAAGTGTCGCGTACCATAATTGGGTCACTGTGACCTTGAACTTGACCTCTGACCTAGTTTCTAGAAACTGCATTGAGTGTGGTGCATATCTCCTATATTCTATGAGATAGGAATTCCAAATTTGGTGTGTAAATGCATCTTGGGATGGAGGAGTGTAACATACCATTTTCGGGTCACTGTGACCTTGAACTCTGACCTAGTTATTAGATTAATTGTGACTGGAGCATATCTCTAATAATATTTGAGCTAGGAATCTCAAATTTGGTGTGATGATGCATCTTGAGATGACAAAGTGTCACATGCCATAATTGGGTCACTGTGACCTTCAACTTGACCTATGACCTAGTTTTATCGTGTCCGGAGCATATCTCTTATATTATTTGAGGTAGGAATTTCAAATTTGGTGTGTGAATGCATCTTGGTATGGGGAAGTGTCGCGTACCATAATTGGGTCACTGTGACCTTGAACTTGACCTCTGACCTAATTTCTAGAAACTGCATTGTGTCTGGTGCATATCTCCTATATTCTTTTAGATAGGAATTCCAAATTTGTTGTCTAAATGCATCTTGAGATGATGGAGTGTCACACATACCATTTTGGGTCACTGTGACCTTGACCTCTGACCTAGTTCTAAGAATTTTTTTGTTCAGAGCATATCTCTTATATTCTTTGAGGTATTAATTCCAAATTTGGTGTGTATACGCATCTTGGGATGGTGGAGTCTCACATATTATTATCTGGCCATTGTGACCTTGACCTCTGACCTAGTTTTAATAATAATTGTGTCAGGAGCATATCTCTTATATTATTTGAGAAGGGAATCCCAAATTTGGTGTGTGAATGCATCTTAGGATGGTTGAGTGTCATATACCATTTACTGGTCACTGTGACCTTGACCTCTGACCTGGTTTTAATATTAATTGTGTCAGGAGCATATCTCTTTTATTATTTGAGATAGGAATCCCAAATTTGGTGTGTGAATGCATCTTAGGATGGTGGAGTGTCTTGTACCATTTATAGGTCACTGTGACCTTGACCTCTGGCCTAGTTTTTAGAAAAATCATGTCCAGAGCATATCTCTTATATTATTAAAGGTAGGAATCCCAAATTTGGTGGGTGGATTCAACTTTGGATGGTGGAGTGTCACGTACCATTTTTGGGTCACTTTGACCTTGACCTCTGACCTAGTTTGTAGAATAATCGTGTCCAGAACCTATATCTTATATTATTTGAGATGGGAATCCCAAATTTGCTGTATGGATACATCTTTAGATGCTGATGTGTCGCGTACCATTTTTAGGTCACTGTGATCTTGACCTATGACCTAGTTTCTAGAATAATCTTGTCTGGAGCATATCTCCTATATTATTTGATGTAGGAATCCCAAAGGACCTCGGACAGTCTTAATGAAGGATTGCCCATAAAAATGACCAGAAAAAAAGTTTCAAAGAAAATGATATTTTTTCTATGAAAAAGATAGTAGATTCAACCCTCAACTTATCCACAAAAGCCGTTTTCTCATTGGACAAGTACCAATTGAAAAATATGGGTTAAAACTCTGTTTTTGCTATTCAACAAATTGGAAAATAGAAAAAGGTTTACTGGAGTGCTTTCCCCCCCGTGACCAAACTAATCCTTTTGCATAGAGTTGAAGATTTACATTTCACACATCATATAAAAACGGCATGATTGGTAACGGGGGGGAACGATGTCAAAATGCTCAAAAACGATTTCTTATAAAAACTTATTAGGAACTTATTTTGTACAAACCTGTAGGTAAATATCAATCTACAATGGCATATATCAGGGTTTTAGTTACGAGTGTTTACCAATTAACTAATTGTCTTATTTTTCAACCAAAACATATGTTGTGGGTACTCATAAGAACCGTCGCAATGAGACGGTTCTTTTGAACACCAAATTATATGTAAAATCTGCTGAGTAAGAAAATCTTTACAATTTTACACTTAAAATGTGTGCTTATCTAGAGTAAGATGTATACAGTATGTAAGTATGTTACACCCCAGTGAACAGATCATCTGAGTGCATTTGAAATATTACAGGGGGGGGGGGGGGGGAACGATATCAAAATGCTCAAAAACGCTTTATTATAAAAACGTATTAGAAACTTATTTTGTAAAAACCTGTAGGTAAATATCAATTTGCAATGGTATATATCAGGGCTTTAGTTATGAGTGCTTACAAAGTAATAAATTGTCTCATTTCTCAACCAAAACATATGTTTTGGGTACTCAAAAGAACGCCGCAATGAGACGGTTCTTTTAAGCACCAATTTATAGCTTAGATCTTATGTGTAAGAAAATATTAACGATTTTACGCTCAAAAACTGTGTTTATCTCGAGTAGGATTTATACTGTATGCAGATATGATACGCCTCAGTGCACAAGACTTGAAACATTACAGGTAATAGTCAAAAGTAATTGATAGCACACTTCTTTTGATGAAACAATGAAATCTTCTCAACCCAAACGATATCAAAATGCTCAAAAACGCTTTATTATAAAAACGTATTAGAAACTTATTTTGTAAAAACCTGTAGGTAAATATCAATTTGCAATGGTATATATCAGGGCTTTAGTTATGAGTGCTTACAAAGTAATAAATTGTCTCATTTCTCAACCAAAACATATGTTTTGGGTAAAAAGAACGCCGCAATGAGACGGTTCTTTTAAGTACCAATTTATAGCTTAGATCTTATGTGTAAGAAAATATTAACGATTTTACGCTCAAAAACTGTGTTTATCTCGAGTAGGATTTATACTGTATGCAGATATGATACGCCTCAGTGCACAAGACTTGAAACATTACAGGTAATAGTCAAAAGTAATTGATAGCACACTTCTTTTGATGAAACAATGAAATCTTCTCAACCCAAATTTTATGCAAACGCATCACTTTCGTCTCAAGTTTTTTTCCGCAAACATAATATTTACATGTATTTAGGTGGATACTCGACGAAACTTTGACTTTCTTTGAAATAAAATTTTGTCGCAAAAAATACCCCCACCCCATAAACTCTAAAGTCCTGGTATAATAATGCAACATTTTCAAAATATTTTTATTCTGCTAGGTCCACTAAATGTAAGGGTTTGATCTAAGCACAAAACTATAGTTGTCAGTTATGCATTTTCCTAGCCACCGGCTGTCAAAATTTGGGCAGATTAAATAGGAAACTGTCCGAGATCCTTTGGTGTGTTGATTCCTCTTGGGATGGCGGAGTGGTGCGTACCATTTTGGGTCACTTTGACCTTGACATTGACTTCTGGCCTCATTTCTAGGTTTATCGTGTCTGGAGCATATCTCCTATTTTACAGCTAACTTTCCTCAAATGTGTCTTCTGCTTGACCAATTCCTTTGGGGGCATTCGTCACGTGACTGTGACATTTCTTGTTGTGATTAAACTTAATGCCAGCCATGTTTTCTTATTGAATGAAGCGAAGCCATCGGGAATTTGCCTGCATAATACCATATTTATTCACTCTCATCGTCTGCCTTTCTAGAGTATCAAACTTGCAGATTTTATTGTACCTCAGGCTGAAGCAGATCTTGCCCCCTTGTTCAGCATACACTTTGCAAGTTTCACTTTCATTGTTATTCCTTGACATTGCGGGCATCAATATTTTATTTATTACATTAATATGATGTTTGTACATTATATGTCATATTCATATATGAAATATGCATGTGTTTATTATCCCCACGCTTTTTTAAAAAAGCGTTGGGGATATTGCAATCGCCTCCGTCCGTCCGTCCGTCTGTCCGTCCGTCTGTCCGTCCGTCCGTCCGTCCGTCACGCTATCTCCTCCTAAACCATTGGACGAAATTCAACCAAATTTGGTGTGTGGGTTGCTCACATAAATAGGGTGTGCAACGGCACATTTTTTTTTGGCCCCGCCCCCTGGGGCCCTGGGGAGGGGCCAAAAGGTCATATATAATTAAATATCATTAAAATTCAATTACAAAGTCAATTTCAAAGATTTTTAAACCAAACTTTGTGTGTCTTCTCACAAATGAAAGATATTAAACATATCAGACGGGATTTTCATTCCGTTGCCTGGGTCATGCCCCAGGGGTCGGACTTGGGGGTACCGTGGGGGGTTGAGTGGTCAAAAATTTTTTTTTTCCGAAATTCAACCAGATTTGGTGTGTGAGTAACTTACATCAATGGCACATGCAACGACACAATTTTTTGGGTCCCAACCCCCTGGGGCCCTGGGGAGGGGCCAAAAGGTAAAATATCATTAAATCTCAATCACAAAGTCAATTTCAAAGATTTTTAAATCAAACTTTGTGTGTCTTCTCACAATTGAAAGATATAAAACATATAAGACGGGATTTTCATTCCGTCGCCTGGGTCATGCCCCAGGGGTGGGACTTGGGGGTGCTGGGGGTCAAAAATTTAATTTTATGAACAAGGTCATGTGGCATATCAAATTAAAGGGGATGAGCAGTAGACCAGGATACACTGAAAATTTTTACCCTAGAATCAAACTGGTGACCTTGCGATGGGGTCAAAGGATGGAATACCATTAGATATCTTCGAGAGCGTGGGGATTTGCGATGGCGCGCCATCGAATGTGTTCTAGTAATATATATGTTTCAGAAATAAATAATAAAAAAAATCAATATTTTATTCATAAAACTGGAATAAAACTGCAGTAGTGCGCACATTAAGTAAAAAAAAAAATCAATGCAGGTTCTTTTGTCATGGAATCGAATACTATGATATTTATGTGAGTATGACCAAGGATATGCCACGAACACAGACAACCCCATGACACTGAGGAAGTATCACTGTTACTTATTCACAGATCTGCCAAGGCCTAAATTATAAATTTTTTATTTGTTTCCCCTTACCCGACCCACCTTGAAAAAAGGCCCTACTCAAAGAATTTTATTTCAATTTTCAGTCAAGAATTTTTTTTTTAAATTTCATTGCAAACTAAGAGAATTGTCCAATGTAAACAGTGTTATCTTAGCAAATTGTTTGTATATTTAATTATATTGCCTATAGTAGGACTATACAGTAAAACCTGCCTAAAATTGCCACTCAAAGATGTACACAACAAAGGTTGTTAAGACAAATGGGCACTAAATGCAGGTCGAAAGTATTGCAGAATGCTCCCTGGGAGCATTCTGCAATACTTTTGACCTGTATTATGCGATAATCTGTCTTGAAAAAACGAACAATTTTTGTATTTTTTTAGTGGCCGCTTAAGACAGGTTTTACTGTATACAATTAAGTTTAATGGGTATCCAATTTGAGAAGTTTGAAAAAAATCCAACAGACCGACCATTACGGTAAAACAGGGTCGGGTAAAGGGAAACACAAAAATATTTTTAAGGTTGGCCTAATTGTACTCTAAAAAGTGAAAAATTAATGAACTTTTGGCCTGTATGAGACTATGAGTGCAAAAAATAAAACCTTGTCCTGGAGAACCCAGATGTATCCTTTTTTGAAAACACTGTAGATCCAGATCAGCTGGATCTTCAGTGTTTTCCACTCTGATTGAAATATACGAGAAAAAGGTGTGGAGCAGTGTTTGCTCAGGCTTGAAAAGTACTTGAACATACAGGACTGTCTTGAAAAATTTTTGAAAATTAAATTTGCCTTGAAAAGTACATGAAAAACACCCAAAAGTCCTTGAATTTTACCATTTACAGGAGTATTCAACACTGATTAGACGGATTCAACACTGTTTTTGGAGACCTAAATCAGTAAAATATTGTGGTGCATTTATTTGGTGCAGCATATGCTGCACCAAATAAAGGCACCCCAATTTTATACTAATTTTCTGAAACATATCTTTAGTAATGGACTCTAGCATTTCCGAAGTAGAATTTTAACGTGTAAATCAGTATTTTTGATAAGTTTTTAGTCCTTGAATACAGTAGGAAAGTCTTTTAGAAGTCCAAGGACCTTGAATTTTACACAAACTTGTCTGTATGAACCTTGTAGAGGAAATTTTCAATATGATAAGAGTTATAACTATTTATAAGCATTGTTACCTTCTTGCATTTGTTCCAGAGAAAAGGAGGGCTTTTGTCTACAAAAGTAAATCGACCGTTCTCTGTGATTCACACAACAAGTTTGGCAAATATTGACAGAAGCTACAGCCCAGAGAAAGCAACATTGAACTTCAAACACAGTGACAGAGATATTGGTGGACAGTGTAAAGAGAACCAAAGCAACTATACAACAAATAGGAGACAATCTCAACGTCTAAGTGCTACTAAAGTAATACATGCTGGTGAAATTAATAATAAAGTGGACCAGACTGAGCCTGAAACAAAATTGGAAAAGAAGTCTTTTGCTGGAAAACAGACACTTAAAAAGTCGTATTCAAGAAGCAAAAAAGATGAACAGATTCCAAAGAAAAAACTGAGAAGATCCAACACATATTCCAATGTTTCTGGGACGGGGCTACCTTTACCTATCATTTGTGATGAAGGAATGAAAGATCATGTAAGCATTGAGAGTCAAAAGAATTTGAAAAACAATCCAATGGTAAGCTCAGAGATTATTGGAACACAAAGTTTTAGTTGTGATACGAAGCAAACTGTTAATTCACTTCCAAGTTTTCTTGAACATGATGAAAAAGTGTCTGATGCTAAGTCTCGCAACAGTTCTGAAAAAGAGACAAGTCATAGCTTTGTTGAGATTGACAGTTTGGAAAGTAATAAAGAGACAAATGTTTCTGCAAAGAAATCTGACCTTGAACATAGTTTTATCGAAATTGAGTCTCAAATTTGTGAAGAAATTCCTAACTTCAAAGAAACTTATAGTTGTAAAACTGCCAAAAATAAATCATCAAATGAGAAGCTAGCCACAGATGCAATTAATGAATGTGATTTTGTTGAAGAAGAAATCATTATGAAAGACACTGTAACGGAGGATGACAGGCAGAAAGATTACTGTCAGAAAATAAAAAATCCAGTTCTTAATAATTTAAAGGAGAACTCTTTTAAAGATAGTTTAGATGAAACACCAGATATGATAGAGCCTCCAAGTTTCCTTTCACCGGATTCCTTTATGGAAGATGCCATTAATTATAAGTTAAGAAGATCTGGTAGAAAAATAAAGCAAAATACTGAGATGAAATCTCCCACAAACACTGCTCATCTCAGAAATCATTTGAATAGTTCACGACATATTGTAAGCCCACAGTCCTTTGTTAGAGAAATGGACTCTATGAATACTATAAAAACTGAAGAAAAACACAGAGAAAATTCACCTAGTCCAGACACAGTTTTGAATGACTCCATTCCACATGCTGTTGTAATAGAACAGTTAGAAAGTATCAAGGCTAAACTAAATGATCAGTCTTCTAACAAGCAAACCAATGTGAAAGATATGAGTGGCATTTATAATAAAACAAATGGGAACTCCAAAACCCGTTTCCTTCAGAGTGGACCGGACAATTTTGATGAAAGAGAAACTTTCATAAAGAAACGCACATCGCCAAGATTTTCTGTTGCATCTTCAGAGGCTGATTTCAGACGGGGGACATTTGTAGTTGGGGCTAAAAAAGCAAAACTTCTTGATCATCAACAGCCATCTGAAGCAAGTCCTAGACGCACAACATTCACTGTGATTAAAAAAGCAACTATCAGTGCGTCAAAAATGAAAGCAAGGGCAAGATCTGATGAAATACCTAGAGACTTCCATAGAAGATCTAGATCTCAAAACAAAGTATGTCAAAAAGTGAATGCCAGTAAGGACCAGAAGAACATTGTCAAACAAACGCCAGTTAAAGTGGAGTCTGAAATCCTTACTAAAGGTAGTTTTTATGAAAATGTGCCAACAAGTGATAATACTAAACAGGACAATGCAAATAACAATAAGGATGAGTTAGATTTCATGTGTGCAGGAGAAATTTCAAAAGAAAATATAAATGAAGCCCCAACAAGGAGATGTACCCTCACCTTTACGAAGTCCAAGCCTTGTGATGCCCTAGTTAAACAAGCTAGTAGAACAGAAAGTATTGCTGCTAATTTATTTCCGGGAAAGAGTCATTTGAACTCCTTTGACAGGTCACAGTCATATCTGGATAGTTTTAATGAAGATGAAGATAGTTTACAAACGGCACAAAAATCAAGTAAAAACAGCACTTTTGAAGTATCTGCAAATAAAAGTATTCTCTTGAATAAATCTAGTGAGAAAGCTGACAGTTTCCCCCTAACCCCAAATGAACTACCTTCCAGTCCAAATCCTGATCATTCACGAAGATCAACACATGTTGTTGAGAAGCCAAAAGTTTTAGACTTGAGTAGAATTGACAGAAAACAATTGTTTCCATGCATTGTGGACTATGAAGCGGACACAAACAGTATCAGTGCCAGTTCAACTGAACACTGTGATGAACAAATAGCAATCAATGATGAAGGTTCAGATCAGAGCCAAATTTTCAATTGTACAACAGATTCTCCCAGCTCTAACACAAGGTCAGCTGCAGCACGAACATCACTCAATGATAGTACAGAACAAAATAAACAAGATAACACAGACAGTGGTAAAACTAAGAATAAGAATAGATTCCATTGTAGTGATACAAGAGAAACAAGAAACAGATCAGGTTCAGAGATCAGTAAGGATGAAAGTACAGAACAAAATATACAAGATACTACAGACGGTGGCAAAACTGAGAATAAGAATAGATCCCATTGTAGTGATACTAGAGAAACAAGAAACAGATCAGGTTCAGAGGTCAGTAAGAATGAAGCTGAAAAAGAAAAGGATAGTCAAACTAAGCAAACTGGTGGAATATATTTTGTTCCTTTTGATAATAAAGTCCAGAAGGAAGTAGAACGGCCTGTTAGAAATGGTCCACATGCTTTCTTGAAGAAGAGAAGTAATGTTGTTGTACAGAGTGAAGACAGACTTCAGTCTAAAAGAATTAAGAGTGATTCAGAGGATCTTAGAAAGAAAGCTGTCAAGGCTGAGAAGCAAAGACCCACAGTGACAAGAAGTACTCGATCAAAGAACTCAGGTATGGTACATGTATTTAGTTTAAGCATATTTTATTTGAAAGTACACACAGATTAT